>VZRN01002991.1:420305-527436 GCA_013397935.1 Dasyornis broadbenti
TTTTTTTTTTCCCCCCTGATTCCTTTCGTAAGATATTCAAAAGCATCTGGGATGTTCCCTGCTTTTCTCTAGCAGGGAAAAGGCAGGAGTATTATCAGCCATGCTAACAAGTCAATTTGACAGGTCATTGTTGGATGAATAAGCTGCTCCTGATGACAAGTGCACCAGCTCACTTGTGCTTGTGAAGCTCTTGGAGGGTTCACTCATCAGAGCATTTGGTTACAATCACTCCCTTTGAGTTATTTAATCAGTATCTCCTGTCAGGCTTCAGTGCCAGGCCAGGAGACTGAAAGGATTTAGAACTAGATGACCAAAAGAGATGACAATTCTTAATTATCAAGCTGTATATTTAGTCCTGAGGAGTCCCCAAACAGTGGAGGGTCAGCTCAGCGATCACTCTGGAGCTGTGCTCTGAGTTTGATATTTTAAGCAAACTCTTCCAGCCAGCGGCAGGTTCACAGTCAGGGAACAATGGAAGCAGAGGCTGCTTCACATTTCTTACATACCAGTGATGCCAATTTATGAATTCTTCTATAAAGCTCTGGAGATACAAACCATCTGTTAGGAATAAAAAGACAACAACATTTATGCATTTGGTTACACATAAGAGGAGTGAATATGTTTTGTTTAGACAATTCCCATGAATTCCAGTCTCAAGAATCACTGACAGCGCGTCTTGTTTATGAGTTTTAAATAATGACAGCAAAGCAGAGTTTCCAGATAGCTATACAAAAACATAGATTAATAAGTGACTGCCTTCCTGTTTGTTTTTGTTTCTGTGCCTTCTGAAGGGACAAGTTACACCCTATTTGAATACGCTAGTGGCTGAGCAGAAATAAAAGAGCTTATCCGCTAATTTAATTTTATCTCCCAAATCAAAAGCAGTTATTACAGGAGCATCAGTTAAGTCTTAATTATATGTTTTTGCTTCTGGAAACTCCTTCATGGAAGAAGTAATAAACAATGAGGTATGCAACGGACTTAGGGTATTTTTCCAGGTCTTTTATCTTCCTTTGACCTTGGAGGTTACGTGTACAAAATATATTGTAGGATTAGGCCTGAGAAAATTAGGATTTATCATTTTTAGTGATAGTTAGAAGAATTTGCCAATGTATGGGTATTATTTTTCAATGCTTTGCCAGGTTTCAGGGACAGAACCTATCTTTTACTCCTCAGAATGACCTCCTACCATGTCTAAAAGGAAAAAGACGGCCTGTCATCTGATTGACAAGGTAGCAGTGTTACCACATGGTCTTTTCTTAAACTCAGAAAGGCAAAAAAAGATGAGGGGAAAAAAAAAAAAAACATTTATGGCCAGGTTAAAATGAGTTGGGAAAATGCTTCTAGAGTAGTACTTGCTTAGCCTGAGCTGGAGCAGAAGCTCTGAATTGCTTAATAATATCAATGTACTTTAAAAGAAATTCTTTTATAAGAAAGCTTGGCTCATAGCAACATTTATCTCTTGTCAGTGCAAGTTCCTTCTGGTCTGACCTGCAGCTTTGCTGCATGTAGAAAAGAGGAAACCACTAATAGACAAAGCTGGGGAAGGCTCTGGAGTAGAAGTCTGATGAGGAATATTTGAGGGAGCTGGTGGAGCTTAGCCTGGGGAAAAGGAGGCTCCTGGGAGGACTGATCACTCTCTACAAGTACCTGACAGGAGGGTGGAGCTAGGTGGAGGTCAAACTCCCAGGTAACAAGGAAGAGGATGTTAGGAAATGGCCTCACTTTGCACCATTGGAGGTTTAGATTGGATATTAGGAAAGATTTCTTCACTAGAAGAGTGGTCTAGCACTGGAAAAGGCTGCCTAGAGCAGCGGTGGAGTCACCATCCCTGGAGGGATTTAGAAGTGCAGACGTGTCACTTGTGGACATGGTTTAGTGGTGGGTTTGGCATTGCTGGGTTAATGGTTGGAGTCAATGTTTTTAAAGGTCCTTTCCAACCTGAATGATTTTACTGTTCTGTGATCCTACTTCTCTGATGGGACGGGGGAGTTGACTCACTATCACATCTGTGCTACTTCTAATAATGATTGAACAGCCTGAGTGATTTGACTTCACAATAATCTTCCCTAATTTTTCACCTACAAGCGGTACCCTTCTGTCCTCGTACCAACAACCTGTAATTGCACAGCTGCACTGATGGCAGCACCCCTGTGATTTCTGCCAGGCTGCCTTTCCATGCAGACTAAGACATTTGAATCAAAGTTGGTTCATTTTCTTTTAAACTTTGCCTCAGCTGACTACATGTAACCACTACAGTTACTCTCTGCAAAACACAGTCTTGCTGCAAAAAAAAAAAAAAAATTAAAAAAGGAGACATATTACTTTTCCTGTTCTCAGTTCAGGAAGACAGGGAATAAGCTCAGGGATCAGAGTGTACGATCACACGTAAACCTTGGGGAGTGGATGTAGACTTCAGCTTTTTGTGGTGTGTAGGGCAAATTCCCATTAATCCTTAGAGCTGTGTGGCTTGCAGCGTGGTAGCTTTCTGATCCTCTTGGTCAAGAAGCACTTAGGTCTGAGTTACTCTGGAGACTGATGTCATGACTTAGCCAAGGAGAATTAAAAACACTGATGTGAAGATAGGCTGTGAAGGCGAGGATATCCACGGGGTATAGGTGTCACACCATGAGAAAAGCAGCAGAATGGAGCCTTTGCTGTAAGGAATGACCTGAAAATCCAAGGCCATTAATGTGAATTTGAGATCAGCTTTCCACAGCTTTACCAAGGAAGGCTGTAAAAAGGACAAAACGCTTCAGGCCACGCAAGAGTGCAGATGTTAATGAAAACAAAAATCAGAAGTTGAAGCATAACCAATTTAATGCCTGTCCGAACTTGTACACGAGATATCCACTTGCAAGGCGTGCAGTGAGAGCCTGTGACCTCATTTCCCCTGGCACACAGGGAGAAAGTGTTATTTTCTCATGCCATCGCACAGAAACCGGAAGCTTTTCTTTCCAAGTGATAACTTGAACAGATGCAACTTATTTCCCAGTAATGCAGGCGGCAACATGTGTTGCCACTGCAGTTTGAAATGTCCATTAATTTAGCAGTAAATCCCTTATCCCTGTAAAATGAAAACACCATATTCTACATGGACAGAGAAGAGCGTATAACTCTGCTTTTCAGATGTTAGAGCCTCCAGTGGACAATTGTTCACCAATTTCAATTTACACAGCTGGCTGTCTCATCCTGAAAAGATGCCTTAGGACTGAGAAAGCATGGAAAGTAAATTACCATCTCATTCCAAACAACATCATTTCCCTCTCCCCCAGGCTAAAATTGAGGTATGTTAATACAACAATGTTAGGAAGTCAGCCCTGCTTCTGTTGGCACAACATTTGACCTATGTAAAGAGGCCAAAATTTTCTGAATCTGTAGAAATGAAGTTTTGTAGATACCAGAATCTTATTTGTCTTACCTAAACATGATTATGAGGAAAAGACTGAGGTACACAAAGTAACGAAAGATTTTGTTGCCATTAGAGTGAAAATTAAAACAGCCCTGTCTTGCAGTTAAAATATGCAAGCAAAAATGAAGTGTCTGCTTTATGTTAAAAAAATAACCATAGTGAGGGTTCTATTCTCAAGTATTGCCAGTTTTCCTTCTCCATGTAATAGAGCAGTGGAAAATAGTAAATTCAAGACAGTCCAAATCTGTTTCTGACATTATCAACAGAGGGAAGGGAATAATCTGACTCAGCAAGTTCATTATCGCTAAGTGCACTTGAGCATGCTGAGTTTATAAATTTGATAATGCCTGGTTTATGAGTTTGATTCCTGAGTTAAATTATAGCTCATTGTAATTAGCCCAATTAATGCTCAGTCTACCACTGTGCTGGAAAAACTAACAAAACACACAGACAAATACGGATCATGAGCCACACACTACAGCAAGAGGGAGATGGGGGCGGTGGCACAGCCCCCCAGCCCAACTCTGCTCTTTTCCATCCTCATTTCACTCCTGTCAGATTATTTTAATGTTTGTGAGTGGTTTTCCATAGCTATAGTACAATGGCAAGGAGTCTGGAATTGTTACAGTCTCGAGAAATATTGCAAAATAATACGGTTTTCTCTATTAAAGTTTGATGCTCAGCAAAACTTCCAAATCCATCTAGAAGTATGTTTTTCTAAATGATCAGAATTGTTTTCCTTCTTCTTGAAAGGGGGCATGAGTCAAATAAACAATAGCGAGGAGGACACTATCCCAAGGCATGTTAGAAGTCCTATGAAAAGTTAAATGCTACTGGGAGCCCAAGTCCCCTTTGCCCTTGGAAATCTCCTCCTCCATTCATACCTTGAGGCACAGCATCAGCTATATTAACACGGCCTGAGAGGTCTCAGTTCTCAAGCAGACTTCACCAGAAGTGAATGGACCTTTATTTTTTTGGAGCCGGGTAACCAGAGGTTAGGCAATGCTAAGTGCAGTTCAATCAGGTCTCCTCAGGCGTGGGAGCTGACATCCACCCAGCCCCAAAATGCTGTTCCTGTCCATCTGTAGGCTGAGATGGAGCTGCCAGAGCAGAACTGTGCACAAGGATGTGCAAGAGTGATTTTTGCACGTCTTTTTGCACATTTTTGCACATCAGGATGAAGCACGGAGAGGATGATCTGCTGGACAAGTGCTGAGAACACATCTCTTAGGAGGGATCGTCACCTTTGTACTGCCCTCAGCCCCTGTGGTTTAGAGTAAGGTCTTACTAAATAGGACCCGTTCAAAATCCTGGGAGCAGGACCTAGGAGTCATTCCTTCTCTGCCCTCCCTTACCGCCAGGCTATTGTACAAAAATGTGGTGTGAGGAGGCAGCAGGCACAGCCACTGTAAATACCAGGCTCAACAAAGCTTTTCTGCAGCTCAGCATGGGCTATTGGGGCAATAGAACTGTTCTGAGAGTGCACAGAGCTACGTAAAGCATGTGTGAGGGCTGAGTTCAGGTACTTCGAGCTACTGCCGAGATTAGGCAGGCACTGGAAAAGTCATCTTTTTCATCACAGTTTTGGACTTTGATGTCTCTGTTGTACCTGGGTCATGTGTGGACACAAAAATCGTGGGGCTGATGCTCATAATTCCTGCAGAACGCATGGGTAGATGTTGTTCTTGTTCAGCTGATGATCATCCTCTCCTTTTCCCAGACTCCCATGAAAGCGTGAAAAGTGCAGTTATTCATGCACAATAAGGCGTGATCGTTATCGCGATTTGTTTCTGCAGATGTTGTTAAAACAAGGCAATATCTGAGGCTCCACAAAAGATGCGCCTTTCTCATGCAAAGCATAACATTCCTAGCGAGTCGAATGCTGTGTCAGAGCTGGGTAAGCCGGAATATTCCAGACATTTTAATGCAAGTGCACCCTCCTCCAGTATGAGACGTGTGTTTGTTAGCCAAGGAGAATGCTGTCAACAAAATTCAATAGCCAGAGCGGTTCACCATCATCCTTTTTGCAAATGAGGTGTAAATTTAAAAACTGTCACTAGCTGTAGAAAGGTGGAATTTGTATTGATTGTTGATCATATTTAAACCACCTCTTCCCTAAGGAGTTTATCTTCAGCCATCTGCAAAACCTTGCCCACATTTGTATTGCTATGTGAATAATGTTATAAAAAGCATAACTCTGTAAATGAAGTCTGAGGCTTACACTAAGGAATCAGATATTGGGAGATGTGGAACAGCTTGAGTTTTAAGACTATCCTCTTGAGATATCTGGCTGTTCCTAGAATATCTCTTGGTTTTCAAACACATTTTATGAGCAGGAAACTTTCCACCAGACCAGGTTGCTCAAAGCCCCATCCAACCTGGCCTTAAACAGAGATCTCTGATCTGAACCCAGGACAAGCTCTGTCACAATTGCTTTTAGGGGTCATCCTCCATGTCCAGATCTTGTTTGGAGTGTGGTAGCTTGACTTGCTTTGTAGTTGTCATTCCATTGGTTCTGAATATTTGAATAGAAACCATTATGATCCTGAGCTGCCCAAAATAGCTCTGAGTGCCCACAGTTATCCCCAAGTTGCTAATAAATTGAGCATTACATGCTGAAAAGCAACAACTGGTTGTTTATAGGGAAACAGGGTACAGTACTGAAATGGAGCATCCTATCAAAAGCTGTGTAACATTCCTCTTTCACTCCATAGGGTTCAGATCCATATTACTTCTACTGAGATGTGAGTGGATATGTGCAGATGGAAGCATAAATATGAAGTTTATCTCCTGCTCCACTTGAACACTGTCCCTCTCTGTGCAGGCAGCCAAGCCCATGGTTTAGAAATAAGTGAATGGCTAAGCAGTCATGCTGGGTCTGCCAATGTCTAGAAAGGATCAACTACACAACTTTAACAATTGCTGAAAATGTGTATATCTGATGATCTGAGCTACCTCTGCTGTAAATTAAAGCACAGTTGTCTTTAAATCAATTGAGTTTTCCAGTCCTGCTGAAAATGAGATATGATATCAAAAGGATAAAAAACTGCAAAGGCATTAAGTGACTTTTATCTCTCTTGTCAGATGTGATCACCAAATCGATTAATTTCCTTCACCTGATATAGGCAGTAACTTCTAAACTGAAACTACATTTCCTGGGACCTTGTGTAGAATCTCTTTCCCTGGATAAAAAACCAACTAATTATTTAAGAGGGGCTTGGAAACTTTTCCTTACTACAGTGCCTGTTGTGCTCTCGATGTGACCAGTGATTATGAAATAAGACCTTTGCAAGGATTCCAAGCGTGCATGCATTGCACATTACCATCCCCATTGCTTATAAACTTTTTTTCCCTAAGCCCCACAGGATACAGGATTCTTGTTCTCTCTTTGCTTCCTAGACCTGAGTCCATGGACACCTAAAACCAAATATGAAATATGTAACAGCATAGACAATTGTGCTGGCTAAGGCAATTCATGGGACATTTTCCATAGTTGTTCCTGATTTTACTGAATCTATTTACCCAGCTGTTTATCCATGATGAACTTTGGTACCTTTGCAGTAATTCCATGTTGCATATTTTATTTGGATTTCTCTGGCCTCTGACTTTTGAGCTCAGAGTTTTGGTGTTCAGCCTCAGACCTGCAGTTGTTGTGCTGGGTTTCTAGAGCTCTGTTCAGCCTGCAGAGAGACACCCTGGTACTGCTCAGAGGATGTCACCAGGACTGCAGGGCGAGCTCCACAGGCAGGTGTTGGCTGGAATCACAGGAGCGCTGGTCAGCAGTTCCCTTCAGAGTCAGCTGGTGCACTCCAAGGTGTCCTACCAAGCACACTGAGGTGGCAGCAACCAAAGAGCTCCCTCTGGAGTAAAACAACCGTGTGAAATATGGAAAGGTGATTTTTCTTCATCATACTCACAAAATGGCAATCATATCAATCCCATTGCATGCGTCTGTTAAGACAGGAATACCTGCCAGGGAAATGCCTGTTTGATGTCTCTTTTCAAATGACTGAGTCCATTTCAGACATGCATGAACACATCTGTACAAGATTAGCCCCATCTGGGCAAACATCAATATTCCTGCGTCACAGGCAGTGGCCGGAGGCACAGATAGACCTGAGGGACCTGCCAAGAGCTACGAGCACAAGTGTCAGGCAGTTTGTTGGAAGAGACTCTCCACCAGAAGAGCCCAGGTAAGGACCAGTGGAGCAACCAGGCCCCTCAGAGTCTGTTTCTGAGAGAGCTCACAAACAAGATAACCTGTTTCTGTAGCTCCAGGCACACCTGCCTACAACCATACCTTCTCTTGTGCAAAAAGATGCCCCCCACAGCTCAGAGGGAATGCCAGTGAGCCTTGAAAGGAGGTGTTAATGTTGAGAAGATTGATTATTTTCCATCCAGAACCTCTGTTTCCCTATAATTTAAGTTTCATGTTTTAAGTTTCAGTTTTAAGTTTCAAGCCTCTTCTTTCTGTCTGGACAGCGTTTCAAACAAAGCTTACATGATACTCAAAAGCAAGCCCTGTCTAGCTGGTTAATTTATTTTAATAAAATAAAACAGCTGAAGCATCATTTTCTTAGACTGGAGTCCTCTTCTTCTTTGTTCTTATTATTACTTCTATTATATATTAAAATTCTGTAATCAACAGTATATATGTAGAGCTATTGTGAGATAATTCATGTTCTGTCCTGTCTGGCCAGGTAGAGGGCAAAGTTTAATGCAGTTTCATCACACTTTATGGTTTAATAAGGCCGGTTACAACTTCATAGAAATTCAGTTTAATATAACCTAATTAGGACCTTAGAAAACCATCAGCCTAACCTTCTAATATGTTTTTCGAAGCCAACTTGTCCTTTCCTTTCCATGAAGAGGGTGATAAAAGCTGCTTGCTTTGCTTAGCCAGGGGAAGCTGTGTGGCACTCAATTTTGCCACTGATGCCACACAGGGAAAAGACAGCACCAGAAAACACGAACCACAGCACCACAGCGCTTTGGCCAGACCCTCTGTGCTCTTTCAAGAAGGAAGGGGAGGTGTCATCACATCTCTCTTCTGAAATTACACACCAGTTCTTCCTACATGTGAAGGAGTGACAGTATGGTTGTAGTCAGTGCTCAGAGGTGTAGTCAGCCCCTCGTGCATCCCCATGGTGGCACAGCCTGTAACTACATAGTCACACACTATTCTTTTTTTTATCAGCCCCTGGCCTTAATCCAGGGCCACAATGTAGTACTACATTCTGCTTCTTGAGCTTGAGTTCCATACCCAATTTACTGCACCCACTGAAATTATCCTCTGAGAAGTGATTGATGAACGTCCTTGGAGGTGAGTCTGCGGCATTCATGTTCGCTCTGCCCGCAAACATCAGTGACGTTATTTGCAGAGTGTGACTGCAATAGGAAATATGAACTGGATTGTCAAAGTCCGTTTCTTTGGGGTGCTAATCCGAAAGGTCTGAATTTTCAGAAGGCACCAGAATTGTACAACACATTTGGTGCCTGAAGCTCCTCTTTATCCCGATTCCAAATTAAGGGCACTTTGCAGTTTTGAAGGCTGGGCTTGGTCCCATGTTGGGGTCCATGTTTCTCCTTCACAGTCGCCTTTTTTTAAACTGTGCTTTCATCCTCAAACAGCTTTTCCAAAATCTCTGTCCTTGAGTCTGCACCTTGCACTTCTTTCTCCTTTTCTTTGTGGCTCTGAATAGTATATCATGAATTTCAATGTGCCAGGGCCAAGCACTCAGAAGTGAAGCATTCAGGGGAGCTCTGTGGTCTGGTCTCCTCTCAAGGACAGTAAAAGATGCTGTGCTTCCTTCCCCTCACTTTATCTAAATTTCATGCTGTGCTCCAAAACATACGAGAGCATCCCTGCCCTGCCTCTGATCTGAATGGTGATGACAAAAATAAATAGCATATTAACTAGAAGCAGGCACATAGCACACACAATTTCAGTCCAAATAATTGAAATCCACCATTGCTTAAAAAAGGAAGAAAAGAAAAGAAGATAGGAAACCTAAAAAAAAAAGAGTTTCTTTCAGTAGGAATTGCCAGGTTGTCTAAGAAGAGGTGACTAGTCCAAACTACAGTGCCAGAATATACCCACACAGAGTGTTATAGGGATAAATATTGTCAAGTCATTATCAGTGTACAATGAAAGAAATTTAATATAGTCAAATGAACCCATCTATCTGTCCTTGCAGATTTCCAAATTTCATACACTAATTTCCATGTTCCTCTTTGACACTGAATTTTTAGGAGGAGAATTAATTCAGAGAAATGTCTCTTAATATAAAATTTAATCATAGCTTTTTCAATAAGTGTGTAATTTTTTTTAAGAAATAAAATGTGATGTGATCTACATTTTTGATTAAACAGGGAAAATGCTTATAGGCTCTATCCTGATAGAGCCCTGATTCCTTAAGCAACACATTATGAGATGTTAATTAAATGACAGTAACGTGTAACATAGCTCCCGTTTTTAATTTATTCAGGCTTCATATTTTTTCCACACTGAGGGGATATTCTCACCTTAACAGCAAAACAGCTCTGTGAGAGGCAGAGCTGATGAAACCTGCTTTCCTCTAAGATTTGTGTCTGTGGGTTGAACTCAGCCCTGCGGATCATGGAGCATCCACGGGGAACACAGACCTGCTGCAGTCTTACCTGGCATGGGGCTCTGACAGCAGAGTGGGGATTTACTAAGACAATGCTAAGGGTGTTTTGGCTCTGCTGTTTAGGGAATTGTATCCATCAAGGGTTTCTGGACGCCTGGAAATGCCAGACCTTGTTGAACAGGTGCACGTCAGATGCACACAGAAGGTCTGGGTGACCCTGGACATGGGGACTCACTGGGCTTTCAGCACATTTATCCCACTGCCACTGTCAGAAGCATGTCAAAACAGAGAGAGCACATCCATTTTACTGGGTGCTATTGCTGCACAAGAACCCCAAGCAGTCCCTGGCAGCCCTTGTTCCGTAAGTTTTTCTGGTATTTCCTACAGGAGAGGAAATCACTTCTTTGCGTGTGTGCGTAAGCCAAATGAACAACACACATATTTGTTCTTAAAAGTGAGCTAAAGAAACATGTTTTCCTATCTTATTTTATTTATTTTTACATGTTCAATTGCATCCTGAAAGTCTCAGGCTGTCTACACCTGAAACCCAGTGATTCCAGCACTGATGATACAGGGAGCCTTTGAAATTCAATCTCCTACCAGTGGCACTGGGATTCAGTGCGGGCAGTAGACACGGCACAGCTCCTTTTGAAATTTATGGGAAATCATCAGGAAGCTGTGGCTGCCCCATCCCTGAAAGTGTTCAAGGCCAGGCTGGATGGCGTTTTAAGCAACCTGGTCTAGTGGCAGGTGCTCCTGCCCAAGACAGGGGATTGGAATTAGCTGATTTTTAAGGTCCTTTCCAATCCAAACCATTCTGTGATTCTATGAAAAAAAAAACCAACAAGAGCACACTGCTGAACAGATCAAGTGATATGTTCAATGTACTTGAACATTCTCAGAGCCATATTGAACAGAAATCTAGACAGAAACCAAAAGGAAATCTATGATGATTTAAAAGAAATGTTCTCTTCTTGGAAGCAGTACCATGTATTAGGTTGGATGTTAATCTAAATTTCAATGTCCTTAATTATGCTAATTTTTTTTTCCTGGCAGATAATTAAAAAGAAGATTTTTAATGAGTTAGATGTCTTAAGATCCTAGAGAGAAGGAAATAATGGGAGAGAGGGGGGCTGGTAGAAAAGCAAAATAAAACGAAACTCAGATGCATTCAGTCCTACATTCCCCCTGCCATTTAGTACGCAGATTAATTTCCTTACGTTGTCCTCTGACAGCATTTTCTGACTATATGCATCCATTATTATTTAGTTGAAGTTTTGACTAGGAGCTGTTTGGGGCAGTGGCAACCTTTTCTCCTCTGCCTGCAGAAAAAGGGGGTCCTGGGGTGTAGCTTGCACATTAGAACTCCACAGGAGAAATAAAGCAGGAGAGCTGTTCCTGCAGACAGAATCCTGACCCACTTTGGAACTGATCACTACACAGCACTTTTATCATCACCCGCCAATGTTGTTTTCCAAAGACTTGGTCTCTGACCTATTTTCACACTGATTTCTGTGCTAGTGAGGCTTTTATCCTTTAAATTGTTGGAGACTTGTTTATGTAAATACAGCAGGAGTTTTGCTAACCAAACAAGATTCAGTGTTTCTGCTGGCAAGAGGCTGTTTTTGTGTTAGAAACTGAGGTGTATGTAACAGAAATATGAACTTCATTTTAAGTCTAATATACCTTCCTGCATTTTTCTTGCATCTGGGACTGAGATGGAGATACTGAAACTGAGAAAAAAATGTATATACAGCCTGTGAAACAGCAAAGTGATGTGAGAAAAGAGCCTCCTGTAGAGTCTCTAAGTCACAATTTTTGCAGAATGCTCAATCACAGATACGAGTGGAGGAGAAATTTTAGGTCAGGGGTTTGGTCATATTTTTGCTTCAGCTGATTCTGGAGGGAGCAGCCAGAAATTTCCAGTGAAATGATCCAAAACCCTGGGATAAGCATATCCAGAGCACCCCGAGAACTGGCCACGTGCCGCCTCAGCCCAGTCCTCGGCAGCCAGATAATCCTCCTTACAAAAGCCGTTACCTCAACAGGTGCTGGTAGCCCCTGCTGCCTTCTTCATTAAGGGGCCAAAGACCATGTGATTATGAAAACTAAACGCTCACTTATCCCTAGGTGAAGTTCAACTCGGTGACAGCGGCAAAGGGCGGCCAGAGGAGGAGGAGGAGGCACCAGCATTGTGCTCGCTCTCTGGACTCCATCCTGCAGCCCTGTTAACCCAGCACTTTGCACAGCGCTAATCCCTCATTCAGCAAAACCCTGCTTAGCTCCAAAGCTTGGCTGAACTGGGGCCTGAATTCATTTTGACAGCGGGGAGAGGGAAATTAAAAAACAAATCTGTGAAAGATATCAAAAATTTTTGAAGGTGGTGTTTAGGCAGTGAATTGCTGCACGTAAACAAAGGTGTGGCCTACACAGCTAATTGTTATACAAGTAATTGTGTATATACATGCATGGATATGTATGTGTATAAATATAAACATGCACACATCCCCTTCAAAAAAATAAATGAAACGTGAGTTGCTCAGAGCTCTCCTTAGATGCAAGTTTTCTGCAGGTTAGGTTAGCTACAAAAGGGAAAGGACCACTAAATAAATAAATAAACAGCTTTGTTCAGTTGTATCTCCAGCAGGGATATGACTGTTCATTATGAATAGGGGCTGAAGGCTTCACTGCTCTGTAGTTTATAAATACTAATGAGTGACATATTGAGAAAAATTGTACCTACAAAAGCAAAGTCTTCTGCCATGCAAATCAGGCCCCAATTCCCCACAGATAAGGATCTTTTTGATGGAACACATGCAAAATCTACAGCTCTTAATTCTTTCATTAGTATTCCAGGCAGACGATTGCCAAATAACAGGGAAAACTGTCTGAATTGCTGTGTCTGAAACCTAATATTGATTTGTTTAATAGTGTCAGGAAGTCAAAATTCACAAATCTCCTGTCGATTGTTTATGAGGCAGTTAGCACAGAATTGGATGCCCCTGCTTAATTAATAACTCATTACTGAAATTTGATTATATGCTTGAATGGTTTAAATGGGCTCTAATTCAGTATCTGCAAAGCAGTGTTGCAACAAAGTAAAATGGATCTAAAAGCTTGTTTTTTAACACTATTGTCGTCTGTATTTCATGATCTCCAGTGGTGAAGAATATGTTGACATAGTTGCAAGGGCAGACCTCGTAGTACATTGTTAATTGACACAAAAATGTGTTGTTCTAATGATGTTATGAACTACACTACAGCTAAATCAGATGGATACTCCAGGAGAAATTACACTGATTTGCGAAGAAAAGAACCCTAAAGGTAATTTTTTAGCATATGATTAATTTGCCAGTAATGGAGATGAGGAGTAGAAAGATGTTTCTACCATGGCCTTTTATTCAGAAGCATCTTAGGGTCTGAGGTTTGTATGTCCAGGGGCCATGAGCTCTTCAGTGACTCAGGTGCTTCTTGAAACTCCTGCACACCGTATTTTATGCTTTTTCTGGCACTTTCTCATCTCCAGTATTAATGAAGGGAAGAAATAGTCCAGGTGTAATTTTGAAGTTCTCTGCTTCACTGAATGAACCTCTCCCCATTTTCAGCAACTGACTACACTAAAATTTCTCCCCTGGGGAGAAACCTTCCTTGTTTTTGAAAAACTGGAGCAAAACAGATTTAAAAATATAATTTTGTGCACGTTTTTGGGATAGGATGAACCGGAACGAGCTGTGTCTAAGGGCTGGGTAATCAGGACACCTTTTTCTGGCAACACCAGGAATCTCCGATTTTCATTAGCTACAGGTAATTATTGTCTTATTGGAATATTGAAAATGAGTTTATCTTTGTCTGCTGATACCTGTTTAAAGAATTGTTTGCCGTGAGAAGGACTCAATCTCATGCTCAAACATGTAGTTGGCTGTCCACCTGGGAAGCTGGTCAAGGAGCAGGAGCTCCTGCTGAAGATGGTGCCTGTAGGATGGACACGTGCCCCAGGGTGACTGATGAGCATGTCATGAGTAATAAGTAGCAAACAGGAGAAAGTGAAGAAGTTCCCAGGCAATCTGTTTTCTGAATATTATGTGCCCAGACTCTTTTAACCAAGTTCAAGAGGCTCGTTTAGCCAAAAGCAGTAAAGAAAATTAATCATTAATAAGATTCCAGCAGATATGTTCAACCAGCCCCAATAAGATAAATCAGTGAAATGCTCTGGGAAAAGCTGTTCTCATGAGAATTCCAGGTGTGGTTGGCCTTAATGAAAAGGTTTGCATAATTTGGGCAGTTTTAGAGCAACCTAGACTGGGAACACTGAGCTGGTCAAAGCTGGCCCTGGAGGCAAGGACTTGACCCATAGCAGTAATAAATGGCATCATTTCTCTGAAGTCTGCGAAGCTGAGGATTTCAGATCAGATCCTCAAAGCAACTTAATCCTTCAATCAATAAAATATACTTCTCTAAATATCCCCGAGGAACTGGACCTTGGAACTTGGATCTTGATCCTCATGAAGCGTTAGCACCTACTCAGACTATGACTTTTTGGATGCTTCTACAAAGAATAACCTTCTAAAGACTTGCAAATTGCTCTAGCTGGACTAAGTACCTCTCAGACTAATAAACAGATCTGTTTGATGAGCAAATACAAGTGTCCTGAAATATATATGTTTGTATACATCAAAACAGAAATCAAGTGGCAATTCTAACAAATAAAATTGACTGAATTATATAAGTGCAAAATATTACTCAATATGTTAACAGAATCGAAATGTTTGGGATCTTTGAGAGCAGGAAAAGGCAGCAGCTGACTGCAGGTTTGTCTAGAGCTGTCCCCAGCCTTGTGCAGCGAGGTACCAGTCCCTGTGCTGTGTGGGCAGGGACTGTCTGGCACTGTGGCTGAACTCCCTGGTATAAACTGCATCACATTTTCTGCCAAAACCTCTCTGGAAATGTGATTTGCAGTATATTCTATATTATAAAATGGCAAAGTATTTATTGAGCTCTCTTTTCCTGCACATCTTTTGTGAGGAGGGGAAAGAACTCCCGATGTCCTTGCTTAGGAAGGTTTAAAGCTGTGGTGGATTTAGCAAAAACAGTTTTAAAAAGCAGATATTAACAAAAAATCTGAGGTTTTACCCCTTTCATGTGTTTTTTCCAGCCTTGGAATTGGGAAGTGCTGCAGGGTCAACCTCCTACAGTCTGTCACTGAGCACCACACTCTTCCAGCAAGATACAAATGCTATTTCAGGTTATCTGAAGCCTTTGAAAACAGTTGTGTATTTATCATAAGTACAGCCCATCAAAATTGAATCAAAGGAGGTATTTTAAAAAAAATTTGCATTATCTATATGTTAGATTTTTTAAAAAGGCTGGCATTTTTCTGCCTTTTACAAACAGATTTTAGTGGCATTCCATACAGATTTTTTCCTTTGGAGTTCCTGATAAGTAGAACGTCATTATAATTGTTTAGCTTGTAGATTGCTTAAGCAGTTTAAGATGAAGATTATTTTAAATTTCCACTCTTACATAACTGAGCATATTATCAGCATTAAACTGTGAAACAGTCATTAATGATAACTAACAATAAGTAATACCATCAGGAGTTCATTTTTCAAGCAAAAAAGGGTTTGCTGTACATTTTCATACACAGACATTAACAATGTTGTAGTTCACAGGTTTGCTAACTTTTTCCAGTGATGGGTAACTTTTACAATTAATTTGAGTTAAATAATTAAACCTGGGCAACTAAGAACATTTTTGAACCATAATTAAAGAAAAAAAAAATAGCTTTTAGGCAATGTTTTAACTTGTGCTAAACAGCAGTCTCAGGAAGAATGAGGGTTTCTCTCTGCTCTGGGCCGATTTGTCAAACTACTATTAAGAATTTTTAGTTATAAGAAAAAAAAAAATGGAGTGAACCTTTATTTTTCCTCCTCTAATTTATTACGGTTGATTACGCAGCTGGAATGGGAAGGTAGCTGCTGTTTGTAGTTAAATAACTCCTCACAATTTCTTAAAGAAATGATCTTCAAAGCTTTAATGGGTCAATGGCTCAAGTACAAAGGAAAGATTGATTTTCATACTCCCACTCTTTGTTCCCAAAGTTTAAAACAGACACGTTCTGGTAAATTAGTTTGTCTGTGTTATTAATGGAAGAACTTATTAAACTCCCATAAATACATGGTGGTATCTTACTTAAAACACTGAATGCATTTGCTTTGGAAAAAAAAACCAAAAAAAAGATGTTTAAAAGTAAACAGGGGCGTAATATTTTCATTTGATTTCAGAAATGCCTCGAAAGGCAGCAAGCAGGAGAATTGGGGGTTTGCAAAATGTACTAGGTATGCATAATGACGAATGGCACAAAGAACGTGGGCTCACGCCGATCGAAAATATGTTATTTGCGTTTAATGAAATGCATTCCCATGGTGGGCAAGTGGCAATGCTGTGGGGAGAACGACTGCTTCGAGCAGGAAATATTGTCTGGGTGAAATACTTCTTTTACGTGAGGCTGATGTGCACGTTCCTCGGCTGAGCCCGGGGAGGTTGCGCTGCCGGCACAGAAGCGATCCCGGGGTCAGGGCAGGCTCCAGCGCTGGCTGAAGGTGGCTGTGAGAGAGATTATTCAGCTCCACGGAGGGAGAAGCACTGCTGCTACACCAGGGGGATCAGGGGAGTGTTCCTGAGCCAACACAAACTGCCAGAGCTCCTGCTGCATCAGCTGAAGGTCGGCCCAGCTCCGTGTCTTCTCCTCCACAAGCGGAGACGTTTCTGATATATTCTCATGGCCTCTGAGGTCACCGAGTTTCCCCTGATGAGCTGCCTGTCTGTAGAAGGATGTCTCGCCACACTTAATCACCTTTTCTTTCGCTCATCCAGCAGAGTTCAGTTTTCCCTGTGAATAAACCCCCCGCATCTCATCAGTTCGCAGGGAGGGACAGACCTTCAGAAATGCTCCCGGTTGACCCCATCAGCAGCTACAGGGGTTCCTGTATCGGATGGGCTCCAGTTAACCAGAAATTCACTACCAGAGCTGTTAGCAGTCAAAAAGCACCCATGAAACTGGAACTGACACCACTGCTGCCTGCCGATGGAGGGGCAAGCTGAGTGCGACAGGCCATTGGGGCAGTGCTGGTGGGTTGATAACCGAGCAGAGCTGAACTGTGTGTTCCCTGCTCCCACTGCAGGCAGCAGAGCTTATCCTGCGGCTGTTCCTCCTGCTTTAATCCTGCTGATGACTCTTCTTATAAACTTCAGTCTGAAGGCCACAGCCATAGGGTTGGTTGTGGGAAGAGCTGGAATTTTCACATGTATGATGATGCTCAGTGGATGGGCAGTGCATATGGACTTTGAGCAAGTGATCTTTCCATGTCTTTGGGGTTTTTTTTTCCTTTACCAGGGATATTTGACGTGGCCCCCAGTAAAATCTGAGAGGGAACCAAATAACTTTGATTGTGTTTTGATACAGGGAGGTGCAGGGTGTGATCAGGGTCCAGCCAACATCATCCTCAGCAGCACCCAGGGGAAAGGACAGCCCTGTGTAGAAACAACCTCCTGTCAGAGCAGGATACGAGGGGAGACGGTAACAATTTTTTGTCAGAATAGGCTGTTTCCTTCCAATGTTTCCTTCACAGAGGTGATTTACACAGCTACTGTGAAGTACCAGATTGGAACATCCCTTGGAAATCTTCTGGGCTCAAATATTTTGATTTCCTAAAGACATTTTATTCAACCAGTGTGTATTATACATTGAAAATTTAAAAAAATTGTCAAAACCCTAACAAGTGTAATGAACTGATCAGGATTTGAATCTTCTATTCCCTGTGTACTCATTCCTCCCTCTCCCTTTATGTTTGTGGAAAATTTCCAGTGTTTCAAATTGGTTCTGGAGCAGAGATGAGAACAAGGTTTCACCTGTTTCTTTAGCAGTACAGTTTTGGGGTTCTCCAGCATAATTATCCTCCCCAGTCCCAGTGAGATGGCTCTTTCAGAGCCATGACAGTTTCTCACTGTCATCCAAGAGTTCTCTGTTCCAGAAAGGGCTGGAATGAGGATTGAATGGGGAAATAAATCAGTGTGTGCTCCATGCCAGTTCAGGGGAGAGCTTGCAAACTGAGATGTTTGCCTCTAGTCCTGGTCACACAGGACATCAGGGCACTCGTGAAGCAGATTTCTCTATTGTTTACTTATAAACAGCCTCTGTATATCACTTACTGCGAGAAAAGATATCCCATGGCCTGGGGATCAATTGCTTCATTGCTTCCCCATGCTATAAAGCTCAGTGTTGAAAGTGATTGCCTTTCCTTACAACCAGCAATTTGGAAATTGCTACGGACCCTTGATCCTTTTGGAGCAAGGTACTTCCAATTCTACGCCTCCACTTATTTATTCATGACTGGTTTTACACTAATTTCTTCCTCTTGAAATGTTGCAGTCTAGCTCATCCTGCAGTACTTCAGGCACATTTTTTCCAAAGCTGGGCAAGCAAGAAAACTTTCATCTTCTTTCATAAGACATACTCCGTGTACAAGAATCACCTTAGCAATCTTCTGACTCAGCCCAGCTTGAATTGCTGTTTCTTAGAAAAGGTGCCCAAAAAACCCCATCTTTGATATTTGACCATTCATTACATAGAATTTGTTATTTAGACAGGAATAGGCCTTGGGTGGATAAGAGGGTTGTGACAACAGAGGTGAGTAGGATATTGAAATTACCACCTACTTGAATTAATTTTAGCAATGCAGATGAACAAAAAATACAGACAGGAGAGAACACATACACCAAAATTCTCTCACAATGGATCAACTTGACATCAGCAGACTTGAGGGATACAAAATCTGACTGTCTAGGCTCATTTCTACATTTATTCTATCAAGAGCCATGCTTTTGTGATAAAGAGGAAGGAAAAATAACATGGAAAAAATAATTGGCTGCAAATACACCACAAAAAAGGTTTCTAAAAGATAGCAGCCACCTGCACTAATGGCATTGAAATAAAACATACAAGCTCAGGATTGTATTTTAAAATATGTGCCATTAAAAACATCTTATGACTGCTTATTAGGATCAGAAACAGAAATTCGTGGGCATAGGGTTAGGGTTAGGGGTTTTGCAGCTGTCAGTGAGATGGGTTTTTTCCACCTAGAATTTTCAGAGCTTGATTTAGCTCTGATAATTTTCAGAGGCAGGGTCTGAGGCACCCCCCTCTGCAACGGTGCAGCTACAGCGGGTGACAGTCCCCATCACCAGGGAGCAATCTGGACAGGATGGGAACCAAGACAGTGTCTGTCCTCTCAGGTTCCAGGCGTTTGTTTGTGAAATGAGAGTGCGTTTCCCAGCCCTGACACTCAGAGCAACACACATTTTTATTGCACCATGCTGGACACTGTCTAAGGGAGTTGTGGGTAGACAGAAAAGGAGAGGAAAATATTCCTGGAGCACTTTCCCCTTTTTACCAACAGAGGGATTTGAGAGCCTTTCTCCCTCTGCAGGCTCTGGCAATGATGCAGCCACAGGAAGCTAAGGATGTGTGTGTACGGTAAGAATGGCCCCGTGGATGCTGTGTCGTGTTCAGCCAATGGCTTTACATACAGCACATCTTCCAGGACAGGCTCACTGAAACACAGGCTAAGAAATCTCTTCCAAGGCACCAGAGAGATGGATCTACCCTTGGACTGGAGCAATCATCTGCTTAACAGCTCAGAGCTACACACGCACAGAGACACAGATTTGGGTCAGGAAGTCAAAAATAACATTACACCAGATTGAATTTAAATTGTATGAGGGTTATAAGTAAGCAGAATATTGTTGTGGTGCCTGGGTTAATATTTCCTCTTTTGGAAAGCACGGCGGGATTATTAATGTATATAAGTGGTTAGGCAGGCGTAGCTTTTATATCTCATCTGTAAGGAAAAGCTTCCAAAAAGGCACTGGCTTTTAACCACAGGCTCTACGGAGAGATAAGATGCCAGTTAGGGATGAAACAGCCCTGCTCTTCTAGCACAGGACGTTTCCCCTGTGACTGGATATCCAAGGCTCTTCCACCCACGTTTCTAATCTGACCCACTGTAGCACCCACTCCGAATCGGTTCATTTGTCCAAATATTTGTTTACTATCTCCCAAGTATTTAAAAACGGCAAAAAGCACCCAGCTTGATCCCTTGCTTCCACCACGCTGCAGAAATGGCTTTATTACTGCCGTGGCTGTAAAGCTGTGTGTGTGTGAACACGCCTATGCATGTGTGCTGAGCTCTGACAAGATTACAGCCAGAGATGGTCTGACTACGGGCTACATCCTAGTCAGACTTCTGCAAAGGTTAGACAGAGAAATCTCCCTTTTGTCTTTGAAGCATGGATGGATGCTGAGCTTTCAGCAGTCTGTAAACTGACGCGGTTCCTCTGAACAATAACAGCAACTTTTGAAATAATGATTTACCGTTAAAACAAGAGATTTTTTTTTTTAAAAAAAAAGTCCCTATCTGCAGTCCCCTCTCCCCCTTCACCCAGCTGAACTGTACATGGATATTGAATCTCTTTTGTTGGCAGAAATCACAGTAATCTCTAAAGGACGTGCTTTTCCTGCCTTTTCAGGCTACCTCACTGAGGAGAATTCCAAAGATTTCTGGAAAAGCTTTTTAGCGTAGGCAGCAGAGCTCCCCTCCTCGTACCCCTTCCCCCAGTATCATTACAATTTACAGGATTCATATGACCATGTAAATACTTTGTGATTACATGGAAAATAACTCACAAATACATAATAATTACAAGTTCATGCAGATTACTTAGTAAACACATTTGAAGTAAGAAAATAATTCAAAGATTAATTATCCCTTAACTCAGAGTATTTAAATTATTTCCCCCAAAATGTACAAATATATTTGTAGTGACTTCAAGGCTGGCAGAGAAGGGGTTATGATGGTTCTGATCTGAGAGGAAAAAATGAAATTTGACAGGCATGGATTATTTAAAGCATGCAGACGTGAGCCATATAACCATTACACTTTGATGCAAATCATAGAGGAAAGCGCAGGAGGGATGGCCTGTACAGAGAAGTAGTGGACAAAATTAGGATTTCCTGCCATCGACTTGAAATTTAAACAAGCAATCATTTAATGGCAGTGCAGCATTACATTTCTTGTTGCATGCGTTAATGTCAGCAACTGGGACAAACATTTTGACAATTCTATTAAAATGCTTCACCATTCCCTATCTAACACCTGTTAGCTCTAATTTTCTTTCCTGAGACGTACATCAGTAGACAGCATAGATTCCAAATCATTTATCACTTTTAAAGTGCTTCCATATGAGCTTTTTGGGGGGCTTATCTTGGCCTTAGGAAAACCTTTTCTGATGTATTAAAATTCAGTACTTAGAGGGGGAAAAAAAGTGTAGACATCAATGTTTCATAGCGTTCATGTCTGGTAATTATTAGCCTAAATTATGGCTCGCACATGACTTGACAAAGTGGTCCATGCATTTAAAAAAGCTGCTCACTAGACATGCACTGCTCAATATGTTCCAAGTTATTGAGATGTCAGTCAGCAATCATAAAGCAAACACCCCTCACTGAAAGGACCCTGCTAAGAGGGCTATGAGGCCTGGGGGACTACCTAAAAATGTCAGAAATGTTACAGTCCAAATGAATGACATCAGCAAGAGACCGTGTTTAAAAACATGTGCAATTACCTAATACAGTCAAATGGAAATCCTGGAACATGACAGACCCGAGGAGCAGTGCTTGGGAAGAAGCATTTAAAAACAAAACAAAATACTTTGCTCTGGAATGAGAAAACCTTCATATATTATATATATGTAATATGAAAACCGTGAAAAATGATCACACTGGTGTTTTTACGGCTACACATTGCAGAAAGGAGAAGAAACACGTTATATTCTTTATCTACCGGCACATAATAGACTTGCTTATCATTATGTATGTTAAATCACTCCCTGTGTTGCTCCTATCATGCCAAACAAGGTGTTCTGTGAATTAATGCAGTGTTGGTAATCTCTCACCTTTTACAGTGCTGACCACAAACTAATCAGCTTGCAGGGAGATGAGTGTTACGTACAGTATTTTAGAAGTACTTGCCTTTGCAATGCAATATCCTTTAGGAGAGATAAGGCCTAACCTATTCCCACTAAAGTGTGTGGGAATTTTGCTGATGGTTTGGGTGGGTAAATTCATGGGTCCAACATGCTGGGTTTACACCGAGAACCTCTGCTGCAACAGCACAAGGGGATGTGACAGAAGGTGACGCCCGGGGAAGCAAACACGGGTGCTGCAGCCTGGACTCCCTGAATTTTTTCAAATCCAAATTTGGTTTTTAGCACCCGAAATACGCACTCAAGTCAGCCCCTAAAAACTTTTGAACACCCTCGGAGCCCTCTGAAACACCGGTCTCCGTCCCCTTGCACTTTTCAAAGGCACGCACAGAACGCACACGAGCAAAACCCAGAAAGCAGAGTCCCCGAGGCAGCTGGCAGCCCCCAGAACAGTGTACATCTGTGGACAGTTTGAAAATGTCCGTCAGCGCATGGAGACGCACCTTTACTTTCACACGTCTGCTGTTTACTAAATAACATTTCAGCACAGTTTTCATCTTATAAGGAAAGTGTTTGAAACTTGGAATAAGTGCACTTAATTAAAGGAAGGCTGTGAAAATGTGCACTAATCTGATATGACTAATAGCAAAGTGCATGAAATTGCTAATTAGAATTTCATTAAAGGTGCTGCTTTATCAGACTGCGAATATCACAACCTTTAAAATTCTTTCAGGAAAGCTTAATTCCTTTTCAAACAGAAATATTCTTTAAAGACATTTGATTTGTTCTGAAGGAATTTGTAGCTTAGGCTGAAACATAAAATGTTGCCAATATTCCACGGGAGTAATATTTGAATAAAAATATGTATCAGGTACTTTCTTTCATCACGCAGATGAATAATTTTTTTTGAAAATATTATTGTTCAAATAATACAATCAGCTAAGAAAAATAAAGTTTAATCTTTAGATTATTTCAAACATAATTTATTTTTATGCCTATGCCGTAATATTTGATATGCTTTTGCTTTAAAGGAGGAAAGAAATGAAAAGCTTGCTTCAAAAGTAATGTATGAACAATAAAATATACAGCTGTGAATGCAATTTTGTAAAAATATATGAGCTTTTGGATGTCCAGAAAGGAGAAATTAATTGTCTACCTTGATTTTAAAAAAAATACATCAAAACCTAGTATCCTTTGTGAAGTATCTTCTAACATCTTAAACAGAAATTAAAAAAAAAAAGAAATCTGTATTTTTAAGGTGCTGTTGGAGAAAACCTCAAACTTTGCACAAATAGCTGTGTTTCTATAATTTGATAACATTTTAATTAATTTTACTTATTTTTTTCCTCCTTGTTGAGACTTAAAACTTACTACTTTTTACTTAATTTTTTGTTGCTTGCCTCTCTTGTCCGACAGCACAGCTCCTCTGCCCAGATTTATTGTTAATTTTGGAAGCACACTCTGCTCTCAGTGATTTTATTTGCAGCTGAGTGCCTCCCTTTTGACCAGGCATCCCCTCACTGCTGCTGCTGGGGCAGTTCCAGGCTTTGGAAATCACCTGGAATTCAGGATCACTTTTCCTGGAGGAGCAGCTACTCCCCACCAGCTTTTGCCCCTGACTCTCAGGAAATGCCCTTCTCTGCCAGACCCTGATCCTTCCTCTCCCAGAGCAGGATCTCCGTGGCAGAGAAGGCTCTCCTTCACCAGCTTCATGGTGAATTCATCCTCACAGAGGGCACTTTTGACAAAATTCTCACTTATTTGTGTGTCACACTGTGATTTTTGGTCTTGCAAACACCCGGTTTGCTTGCATAAGCAGAGAAGGTTTGGGACTTAAATAGGTAACAGCAGAATGAAAGATCCTTGAAGCAGCTGAAGTTTACGTGTATTAAAAAAATATCCATCAAGGCTCTCCATTTGTGGGCTGCAATTATTGTTATTAATATTAGCAAAAAAAAAAAAAATGGAATTAAGCATTCAGAGCACATTTTAGAAAGTCAAATTAAAAACTAATCAATGCAAATTTACATGACAAAAAGATTCTTGGAAATGGATAAAGAGTGAACAGAAGAATCTTTACTTATGAGATAGTATATTATTACTTTGAGCATTTTTAAAAATCACATGTCAATTACAGTTTGGTGTGATTTCAGCTCTTGTTATAGGTATTTTCAAGCCAGTAGGTATTTTATCAGTTGGACAAAGCAACACATAAAAGTCATTTCAGCTTTCTTCATAAATATGCCAACTTTCTTTATGTACATTTGCTTTCTACAATAAATACATTGATAAAAAAATCAGTCTAGACTCAAATAAATGAAAATTATGCTTATTAAATCTAATGTCTGGTGTCAAAAGTGAGGTGTCAATCTTACCTATCTTACTTCTAAGCCAGGCAAACAAAGCTGCTAATTATAATATTTAAGTTTAAATATAGAATTATTGTTCAAATATGGGAAACAATGGTGTGGTTGTTCTTTCTACAGCTACATGATTAAGACTACTTATGTCTCATTTTATGCAAAATAAATGACACATGATTGTGATTTAATTCATGCTAAGTAAATGTCTACAGGGATTTATGACAAAAAAAAAAAAAATAAAGCAATAACAATCCATACCTTGTTACTTGTCAATAACTGCATTCAGAACAGTGGGGAACAGGGAAAAATAAATAATTGCTTGGAAAAAAAACCAACCCCATGCTTACACGAAAGGAGTAGCATGCCATAACTTACATCACGTTAATCTGAGGCTGCTGGTCATAACCCAGTGAGTGTTATAAATTAATGGAGTTCTGTGCTATCCTGCTCCACTTTATTCCCCCTTTCCTAACGCCACCACTCCCAGATTGAAGGTGCCTCAATCCCCGTTGCCGGCGCCGAGATTAGCGCGCTCCATAAACACGGCGCTGCGTGCAGTGAAGTGTTTGCTGAGCAAAGATAAGGCACTGACATTTACAATTGCCTTCTTCAGAAATTACAAGATGGATGTGTTTCGGTGTGCACAGGTGAACAAGAGCAGGAAGAGCCCCCGGTCCTCCCCTCTTCCTGGCCAGGTGAGGCGTGGGTGGTGCAGGTTGGATTTGGGGACTGGTCTCCAACGCGACCACAACGCTCCAATATGGGCAGGGGTGTCCCAGCACCCTGCTGGGTTTGGCCTTACAAAGTAACATCAGGAAAGTCTTGATGTGTCAGGTTTAAGTCCTGATGCTCCTTGGTGGCAGAGGGGCAGATGCCACCAGCACTCCCTGGGCACCCACAGGACCAGCCCCAAAGCACCTGGCCTGGCACACCCCTCGGAAATGCAAACCTTGGATATTTTGGGGTGAGACTAAAAGCCATATAACTGCTTGGTTGGATTGCTCAGCATGTGTTGGTTGTGGGGGATGATGTGAGGCTGTTCCCAGCTTTAAAAGGAGAATTTGTTTGAAGGCCGACTTGTGGGTTGTAGGTGCAGAAACTGTTCTGAATCTGTCTCAGGGTAAAGAAATCAAATTTGTTTGCAGGATTTACAGAGTTTGCGCTGGTCTGACAGAAAGTTGTCTCCTTAGCTCACAGGTCATGAGCAGAGCCAGGAACTGGTCTTGATGATCCTTGTGGGTCCCTTCCAACTCAGCAAATTCTGTGATTCAGTGATCCTGTGAATGTGCACACGTGTGCTGTGGCCATTGTACCAACTTCCACAGCTCTGTACAAATTCCCTTGGCAATGTTGATGAGTTCTGTTCCTTTGCCATATTTCTCCACCGTTTGGCTTGACAGAAAAATATCAATCACAAAGAAAAGCATCTGGTTTTCCCAGGTAGCATCTTTATTACCCACCTTCTCTTCACTAGGCTTTGCTGGGACCCAGCAGTTCATTACGTGGAAGCCACGATCCTAAAGGGACCCACAGACCTTAAAAATTATCTATTCCTTCTTGCTTTTATGCTTTCTTCCATGCCATCTCATTTATTGTCCACTACCTTCAGGCCTGATGGTTTCCTCCTGTGCAAATCCAATATGCTTTGTTCTTTTCTCCTCCTTAATCCTTGCCACATGCAAGACTTTGCCTTCTTTTCCTCATGTAAACTTCTCACTGAACAAATACTTGCGAAAACTCATAAAAATATTGGTGCTGCTTAAGCTCAGTGAATGAGTCCCTTCCTCGGTTGCCCTTGGACATCTCAACCTTTTTTACTAGGTTGTGCCTAAAAAGTAAAGCAGTCTAGTGGTTTTGGAAGAAAAACTAAGAGAAGAAAACTTCTTTTCCCCACCTTTTGTTGCATGTAGCTTGAAGCTCCAGCTCTGCACACAAATTGCCAGAATCCGTATTGTTTTATCCTAACCTTTGTAGGTAATCCTGAAAGCCTGCCTAATCAATCGAAGATCATACAATATTAGACTTAATACTGCAAAGTGCTGCTTTATAATTCACATAACAAGCTCCTAAATAATTCAAGTAGCAAACACATCCTGCTCCTCAGTGATGGGAGGTTGTTTAGCTCAGCCGGGGAATGTCAACACATGCCGCATCTGCAGGATCTCCCACACTTCAGGAACCCTACAAAGTTAATTGCTGGTTTCTGGCAGCAGAGAGCACGCTGGGAGCCGGGGGATCTCTTTCAGCCTTTTGGGCATTTGAAAACATCACCCATTTTGCCCTTACTTGTAGAACACCAGGCACAGCAGGAGAATGGAAACCACAAGGTGAGACAACAACCGGTGTTGGCACCACCTCTGCCTTGGGTTCACTTGTGAATTCGAATAAAGGCTGCAATGCCAATTGTTTTGCCTGTTAGATTTATGTACAGCACCATACATGTTTATATAGATTGTAAAAGTCTAATGAGAACAATCAAGCAATTACATCATTTTGCACTGCATATGGAATGCACATAAAAAGGTAATCACACCGTGGTGCCTCCCATCTTCGCAATGGAGGTACTTTGAAGGCTATAAATAGACAAGAAGCCTCAGAGTAAATTAGCAACACTATAATTTCCATTAGACACCTGCCTCATAGTATGGATGTGCCCAGGTGCTCTTTGTACTTGTGTGTATGTATTTAAATCCAATGTTTTGATTCCTAAATACCCCAAACACTCTTTAGTTCATAATTTTCATTTTCTGGCTCTGTTTTTAGCTACATACTGATTTCAAATAGTCCTAGGAGAAAAAAAGGAGGGTAAATAAGTCTCTAAAATAATTTGAGATTAAGTTCTATCCATGAATTCCTGGTCTGATCCAAACCTCCTTGAAGTAATTTAAGAGTTTTGAAGACACTTTTGTGGTCTTTGGCTCACATGTGTAGCTCTATTAATTCTGCATATTAAGGACCACCCAGTGTTCAGCTGGTGTCTCAGCTTCAGTGGAATAATTCTAGCTAAAGGTCTTATTCAGAGACAAATATATAGGGAAGTGAAATTACTCAGCTATACAAATCAGTAAATACTTCTGTTTCCATAAAACTGCATTTATAACAGGATGAACTCGTCAAAGAGATTTTAGACAAAAATAACAGTTACATTCAACAGTTCAAAATCATGCAACACTCAGTTACTTTTCAGAAATCAGCTACTGTAGAAAGCAAATATTTAAAATAGAGAAGTATCTCTTTTGATTGCTCTGGATACATCACAGACTCACAGTTCAATTTTTGCAGGAGTCCATGGAACGTTGCGTTTCATGGCTTATCTCTTCATTAGCCATTACAACAGTGGGCAGTGTTGCATCAATATTACAATCACATTTCCCAGGCATAGCTGATATTCTTTGGAGTCAGTACCACACATCTGAGGTGTGTGAAAAACACTAAATTGCATTTGATAGCTCCCAAATTGACTTGTTTAATTTAATTGAAAAAAAAAACCAAAACCAAACCCCACAACAATTTAGGAGTAAGCCTGTTCTTCAAAACAGTGTGACTCCTCTTTGGTGTGCATGCGTGTACAAATATATACATGAATGTATATGCATATATATTTATACATCTGGCTAAGTATGGGTTCTATACTGCTCTGAAGGATGCTAAATGTGGAAATTGTGAAAGGATGACTGCATTTTGCAGTTCTCTTTTGAAGACAGGACATGTAGCACATTCTGCTACTTCTGATACTTCGGAAAACAAGAGTTTTACATCCCAGCACGAGACTGAGTGCACACTTCTTACCTCGCCATTTATGCAAAAATATATTATTTTTATAATGCCTGCAAGCCTGCTTGAAACCATGAGGCCTTTCTTATTGCTAGAATCAGGAATATAGAAGTGTTACTTCTGCATCATCAGGCATTGAATAAACACAAAGGTGCGGGCTTGCCGTCAGCTCTCTCCCAAATCCCTTGACACATCAGACTAACATATATTTTACTGATTGAAACCTTTTCACACAGGCATTGTAGCTGAAAGGTACTAAAATAACGCTCTATTTGGAAATATCCCCTAAAAAAAAATCAAAATTGATCAAGTACTTTCATGGCCTTGAGTGGGTACTTGAGAATTGAGCAGCAGATGTAACATTTCCACTGAAGTGCCTCTCTGAGGCACTGGACATGAGTGAAATGGGTAAAATGTATTACAAACCCTCTTTACCATTGAGTCAGTAAGGGCTTTAAGACTTTAGTTCCCAGCCTTTTTCTGTTCAAAAGGTGGGTGGAAAGGTAAAATCTTGCATGTTTCCTTCTGTAGGTTCTTTGTCCACTGCAAATATACTGTAAAAAAAACCAAAAAACACATCAGTCTAGCAACATATATTCACTGCAATCATGTTTGATGTGTCCTGAAGAATTTGACTGTGCATACTTTGCTGGAGGAAACGTGTGTGTTATTTATCAAACGGGCTTGTCCTCTTTCCAGGGCTGCCAAGGATAATGTTATGCAACGTTACAGAATGAGATGACAGATTACTGGGTTTCATGCCAGTAAATGATCTCTGATAATGCTGAGAACTAAATATAAAAATCAGGAACTGGACAGATGCAAGAAATTGTGCTTCTTTTGGACTGTTTCGCAGTTTGCTAGAGAATAGAGAGTTCTGAAACTTGGACTTTAGGAACCGTGGGCTGTGGAATCTAAAATATTAGGCACCCAGCAGAGGTTTTATACAGTAGTTTCCCCTAATCTCAGAAACATCTGTTCATTTTTAGAAGTAAATCTGTATACAGTTTACGTTTCAAGGAGGGTCAGATTCCATTCTTCAATTTCCTTTTTGTGTGTGTGCCTGTGTATCATTTATTGTATTTGCAATCAGTATGGGTTTTATCCCTGCTTTCTTTTTCCTCCTGGTGTTGCCTATTCACTTGAAATAAAGCTGGCTCATTTTCCAAACAAGCAATGTGTAAATAAAAATGATTCCACAAGTGTCAGCATGTGATATTCCGTCTTTGTGGAAACTGGGAGCACCCCAAGCAATGTAAAAAATAAAATATCTTCTTGAGACATGGGAAGGGATTTTCCTTGTACTCGGAAGCTGCAGGACTTCCAGAGCACATGAGCCAATTGATTACCCATTCAGTCTACTCTGTTTCCTTTCATAGAACAAATAAGATTTATGACAATTTAGAGATGAGATGAAGTTTTGAAGCTTCATTTGATTTTTTGGCTTCAAAGAAGGAAGGCCTCCAGAACAGAGGCACTGGGTTCTTACCACACAGAATTGATTTTTCTGGAGGCAGCTCTTCTATTCACCAACCTGACTGGAGGCCGTTGTTGTAGGAATGCCTTCCCAGTAATTCAAGGGCTGGCAGTAAGCACAAGGGAATGTTCCCTCCTAAGTTTCTTTCCATTCTCTTAACTGCTGGTGTTGATGTCCGGGTTGCCCAAGGCATGGAGGATTTGTTTTGAAACAAATTTTCAAAGCAGTCAGTCTGGTTGTGTGATAGCCGTAGAAGGGTTGACAGCTTAAGCTGCAACAAACAATAGGAAATGCTGGACAATCGTGTATTCTTTTCGTAATCAGAATGCATTTCCCTCGTGGTAACACAGGAGCTCAGCACAGCACGGGGGAAAGAACAACCTGGTTACACAGGCTTTTGGGGTTTAGAGCACTTAGTGAATGATGCTGTAGGTACCCAGACTCTGTGAGAAAGCATCCCAAGTATGTAAGGAGAGGAATAATAATAATAAAGAATCTCTGTGTATGAAATCACTTCAGTAGTTTTGGCTTTTAAAGTTTTTTCTTGATTGGTATGTTTGGATGAGTCCACTGCGTGGAAGCTAATGGCTTCATGTAGAATTAAGGCGTGTAATTTTGAAAGGGCAGAACCCTAAACTAGGCTACTGTGTGCCTCTGGTGTGGAGAGCTGACCTTTCCTGTTAAGCAAACAGAGTGTTGAATTATGGTTCTTGCTGGTGTTTGTGGTTTTATTCCTCTTTACAAATTATATCAACATTGGCTGGTGCTTCTGAATCCCTGTGGCTGGATCCAAGTGGATCACACCCTTTGGGGCCGGTGCAGACGCAGCTGATTTTGATCATCACTGCTGTGTTTGGCTCTGTAAGCCAAGCCTGTGTCCATGCAAATATTCTGAAAGTGTGTCAGGGCTGGCTTGGCAGCTCCAAGTCCCTTGACCATAATGGAACCAAGCACAGCCTCTCCTGACTCAACCAGTGCATTCCAGCTGTGAATCCACACGCTCGTTGCAGCAGAGCATTGACAAATCTGTGAGATGCTGTATCTGAGAGCAGGGAGATGTACAAGTAGGTATAACCTTCTAACTCCTGGCATTTCAAACCCCTCTGCCTTTCTTGTTCTTCCAGCAGCCTCCTTGTTGAACAATATCAGGCAAAGGAGAGCTTGTAAATCTTTGCCTGCAGGAACTTTAGAGATGTAGGAACAAATGCTAAGAATGCTCAGGCTTTTGGAAAAGGCCCGAGGTCTTTCAGGACTTCAACGTTTCTCCCCAAAAGGTTTTTGGAGACAAGACAAAAGTATTTGGCAGTATTGAATGAATCAGATAATGCAAGGCAATCCAGAAAGATGAGTGTTGATTTACCTGTTTCTCCCCGAAGAGAAGGAGGGGACACGCACAGGAAATGTTTTTCTTGATCAAAGGCCATGGTGAATGACTGCAGTAAAATGCGTCAACTTTCATGCTTCATTTAGCTACTGCAATGGCTAATGAGAAATGTAGAAGTTTGCTGGTTCTTTGACAGCTCTGGGAGCTTGGAAGCAGGTTCATGAGGAGCCGTTGCAATGCTAACCAGAAATTGTTAACTTATAATACCTTTATCTGCAGAGATTTCTTTTCCCCTGTAATTTGGACTATTGCCTATTTTAGCACAGAAAACTGATTCCATCATGCAAGAAGATATTCCTAGAAGAGGTCTTCAGTGATAAATCTTTTATATCATGTTGGAAAAAGAAAAAACAGAGTTCTAATTGTATTCTATATGACTAAAATGAAGGTATTTTCTCTCTCGTCCCCACTCCTCTTGTATATTTCTACTGATAGATAGACTCATTCTGGATACAGAGTAGATTCTCTGTTGACTGAGATCAGGGGCCTGAAAAGTAAAATGCCAGCTAGCTTCTGAATATGGAAAATTATCTCCCTTGTCTGGATTCAAAGTATTCATAATGGTTGAAATATTAAAAGAATCTTCTAAAGTAAAAGAGGAGTTTTTCTAATGCTGAAATTTTCCTTGGGCAAAAATAATTTGGGGAGAAATTTCCACATGAAAGAATCCGACTGAAATATTTTTACTTATGACAATAAACTGCTTCAACTGTCAGTGAAAAATAGACCTCAACAATTTTCTAGATGCAAACTGGAAGACAATATAACTTTCTAAAAAATGTCTCTTAATTCCAAACTTCTGTATAACCCCTCATGTTCTGGTAGACTGGGTAAGGAGAGATCTGGATTAAAACTGGTTTTACAAAAGCAAACCCAGATTAAGGAGGCTGATGAGTGCAATGTAAAACCACCTCAGTTTGCTCAAACTTTTATCTGTTTCCCTCTTCAACTCTAAACTTTCGTGGATGAGATAAAAAGGGAACTGAATCCAAACAAGCCGGTTTTGCAAAAGCTCCTCAGCTCTTCTCTAAAAATAAGATTAGAGAAATCCTCTAGACTGCAGGAGATGACTTTATCTTGTTACATTGCAAACCTCATTCCCTTACTTTAAATCTTCTTCTCTCTTACTAAAGATAACTAATAGGGATGCTGAGAACCATTGTATTCTGTTGACATCTTTAAATATAAAGCAAGCTATCAATATCTGGCTTTCAAGGGGTCTCTCTGCTACCGTCCTCAAGTACAAAAGTTTATAGCCATATCATCATGAGAAAGACATATTTCTACGCATGCTAATGGAATTTACTTTTGTGAATCTTATTGAGGAACCCGGGACACCAAGGACGTTATTGTGCTATGATTTGCGCTGGTGTAACACCCCCGACTTCAGCAGAATTACATGTGATTTCCTCTCTGCTACCCTGCAGCAGACAGGGGTCCACAGACAATGGGGCAGGCCATGGGCAGGAAACAAAATTCTGTGCCTTGTAAAGACAATTTACACTAATGAATTATGATAGCTAAAATCACATCCCATTATGATAGAAAATCATGACGTGGTGACTTTTCTGGAGCTGTGTTCACTTCTCTGTGTGGTGAACTCACTGTGACAGGTTTAGACGTTTGTCTGGACAAGTCCTGCATATTGTTTATAAGAATTCTTGCTTTTAAAATAGTACTGATGGCAACAGTTTGCACAGAGCTATCAATACGCAGCATTCTTGGCAAAGATGCATCTGGCAGGGAGGGAGGAGGCGAATTCTTTTTTCATTTGCCACAGTGAGAAGTTAATGGAATGGCTCTAGATTTGTAAATACTTGCGATGAGATTCTGGCTCAGCATCCTTTGCACAGCTCACTGAAAATGCTGACCAACACAATAACTTAATAAGCATCAACTGACTCATCTAAGTCTCTGAGTAGTTTCCCTGATGATGTTTTTCTGTGCTTTTATTTAGCATGGCGTGATGAGCCCATTTCACTATCTGGCACCCTCTGGGCCGAGTGCATCCCTGTTGTAACAAGATCTCTCATATTTAGAGAATTACTTTGGGATGAATGTGGTCTCTTGTGTTTGCACTAAGTATAATACAGACACTAAACTGTGGATTATTATTTCCTAGTGGGAGATCTGTGTCTTGTGATGAGATTAAGGAGGATGCAGCTGTGGACGGGACCAGTTTGGCTGAGTTGCTCCAAAAAAATTTAACTAGAGTAACTTTGGTTTGTGAAAAACTGGCTGTGTGCTATGTTCAGGAATAAGCTCCCACATAAAATCCCTGCAAAGCATGTGCAAAGCTCCTTTGTGGTAAAACAGAGCTGTTTTGACTAGCCATATATGTTTCCTGTGTAAATCCGCCACATCCTGGTCTATAGCTCGCTTGCATATCAAGTTTTCATGTGAGTCAGATTCCCAAGGCATCTTTGCAGAATAATAAAGTCATACATGACCATGTAAATGATACCCCTGAAAAAGCCCCTCAGCCGTCTTTTCAAAGTCATTTCCAAGCCCAGATTTACACATTCCGGTTTCCAAAGCTGCTCAGATAATTGCCAAAACAAGAGTGCTCCACTATGCTCATCTCTAATTAGTAAAATCTGACTTTTGTCTTCCTGTGACAGTAGCTTTGTGTGTCTCTGACAAAACTGGAGATTTACAGGATACTGGTGATATTTCTTTTGAGATGGCATTTTGTTCATAGTTTCGATATAGCTAAATTAAAGGCAGTATTTCTGTTCATTTAAATCATAATTTGTGCGTTCCTTTTATCATTACAATCCCTGAGAATGTGGAAGATACAAAATCAGTATAACACATTAGCAATAGATAATACAGTCTAAATAAACATAATAAGCTTTCCTATATGTCTCTAGACCAAACCTTATCTAAAAATACCCTAATGAAGCTGAACCATCCAATTACTTGTTTCTTGGAGGAACCCCTTATTAATGACATTGCAGTGAGGGAAAAACATTAATTATTGGACACAGTGGGATCTTTTACATTCTGTCTAGTCTGGACAGCACCAATTAATACAGCAATAATTATCAGCTAGCATGGCAGGCTGGCTGAGCACAGCTCCTATCTGCTGATTGGGTGGGGAATGTGGGACAGCTCTCAGGCTGTGCAGATTTCTCAGACTTAGACCTCTTTTATTTTTTTGTATTGCTATGTGAAAACTGAATCCTAGAGATATTAAAGCAGGTGGATTACTCCATTGAGGCACGGGCTGTTCTTATGAGAGGCAAAGCACAGGTGCCACCGTGTGAGAAATGCCATTCCCTCCTTCATCTCCCACCCACCTGCTGTCTGACTTTCTGCCACTCCAGGTTTAACATGATCACTCCTTGATAAGGGGAGCGTGGTGGCTCAGGCTTTTAAAGTTGTCTGTTTGTTCGCTCCCTTGTCCTCTCCCCAGCTATCTCAAAATGACAGGTTACAAATGCAGGAGCAAATGTTGACATGATTTATTGCCACCACCATTGCTGCAGTCTTGAAAGCAGAATGTCTATTCTCCATCAAATTCAACCTGAGGCAAACACAAAGTATGGGAAACTTCAGCTGGAAAGGTTAACGTCTGCAAAAGTTATAAGTGACTAGAGGGGGAACAATGGAAAGTGTTAGACAACCTGAATAACAGGCGTTACTACTCCACTGCCTATAATAATAATAATTCACCTTTTATCCATTGAAGATAAAAGGACACAATGTGGGAAAATTAAGCTGTATAGACATCTTGGGGATATCTCATCTGAGATCACACACCACTTCTTTCTTGTGGTTATCATGATTTTATCAGAGCCACTTTGAAGTCTATATAGCCTTATATCTCAGTTATCTACATTTCATCCTGTATGTATTTATTGCAGATGGGCCTAAGCTGCTAAATTCAGATCCAAATCCAGATTCTGATTTTGAATTCCCTAAGGTCCGTAGCTAGCTTGAAGCTAGGGTTTTGGTTTGGAATCATCTCTATTTATGGGTAAGAAAAAGGGGTTTAATATATGCTCTCCCAGACTGCATAGCTCTATATATGTGCACGCAGAGCCACTCCACCTCACTGTACATCTAGGAAAAACAGAGCGTGGCTATGTAATTAAAAGCTGCCTACACTGGTATTCATACCTTAAAGAAGGACGGATTTATAAGTGAGCCTTCGCTTTGACATTTTGTGATTTCTGAGTGCTTTCCTTTGCAATCCTAACAAGCTTTTATCCATGTTTTAGCATCTGGAGCTCCAGCACAGACAATCACCCCTTGCATACAGGTAAAAACTACAGCCAATACAGGGTATTTTACATGTCTTTGTGCACCGGGGTCTGTTTTTCTGTGTTACCTGTAGTCTTGACTCCAGCAGCAAACAAACGATGACACAGATGTAAATAGGGTTATAGAAAACCCGGCTGCCACTTTATTTAAAGCTCAGGAGGAATTCCCAAGGGGAATGAGTGTCCCGTTCACAGGGAGGGGACACCAATCAGCTACACCAGGAACAAACTTCCCTTGTTCTGAGACAAAGAGTGTGTAGGATAAGCAAGCCCTCTGTGACTAAAGGGAACCAGTAATGCTTCTACCTTTTGCATAATACTGATGTGCTAATTAGGGCACTGATATCCTCAGAGGGCAAGCTCAAATCTGATGATATGTACAAAACACACACTCTCTCTCTCCCTCTCTCTCTCTCTCTCTCTCTCACACACACACACAAAATTGTCGGATAATCAGATGGACAGTGGCAGCAGAAACCAAGAAAAACAAGTGCAGAAATAGTGTAAAAGTGCACATCCAAGAGATCAGGTGGCATTCTTTAGTCAGGAAGCTGGCTGGTTGAGTGGAGCCACTCTGCTTAGTGGCTCTCTCACATGCTGTATAGGGACAATCCAGCTTTGCTCTATATTTTTATTCTTCTTTATCCAAACACTTGATGAAATGATAACATATTAATCATAGTCTAACACAGAGACAGACTTTACAGGAGTGTGAGTGTATTATCTGACAGTCTTTCCCCGTTGTTTTGTGGTTTGAAGCATTTTGTACAAGCATCTCTTTCTCCCACTCTTCTCTATCACCTGGGCTTCCTAAACCTAATGAGGTGATAAAATGCTCTCCACAAGGGATAATCCATTTTCCCAGTATAACTTAATTCCTTAAAGCTTCACATCTGGAAGAGACTTCCAGAAACTACATCTCAGCACCAGGGAGCTGGCATTTCCAGCTCTTGAAATACCATTTCTTGAAAATAAAAGCCCTATGTCTGACTGAAGACACATTGTGTCTGGAAATGTTGAGGGAAAAGGCATTTCCACAGCAAATGTTTATTTCTGATTCTAAATATCCTGCTAAAATTGAGAAGCTGTAATAAACTGTTTGTGAAACTGGATAGGTGTCATTATACGCTCGACCTGAATAGGTATTTCTTCCTTCCGTAAAACCTGGAGCTTCTAATTTAACGTTGTAAATATGATGCAACACTTCTGTCTGCAATAAATTGTAAGCAGGGGCAGTTTTTAAATGACACTTAAGTCCTGTTGCAGCACATTTCAGCGTTCCAAAAACCCAGGAATGCTGCAAAGAGACTGACAGCTTATCAGGAAATGTTTTAAAAAAAAAAAAAAAAATTGTCGGTAGCATTGCCTCACAGATCCATTGAGACTCTGCAAAACTTTTTTAGCCATGCACCATCACTTGGCAGATTATGGAATTTGGGAGTCCAGGATTTCAAAAATAATTGGCCAATCTATCTGCACACTTCCCTTTTACCTAACAAAATGCCCTAATGCAATGCTCCTCTATTTTATCAGCCCATGCCTTGCTTTAATCCAAGGACGTTGTGCTCCAGAGGAGAGAGGAAGGGATGGGAAGGGAGGAAGGAAGGACGGATCAGAGGGAAAGCAGAACAAAGGTGGATGAAAGGAGGGAATGGTGTCATGCCTTATTTGTTGGTCACAGTGTAACAGAGGTTGAAAAGGACTCACAGAAGTTATCCCTCACCATCTGCAGACTGCACAAAGCACAAGCAGAGTGTGTGTGTGTGTCAGGGGCGCTGCTCAGTGGCATCACTGCCATGGGACAATCCAACTCTGTAGGACTTCTTAGTACGTGTTCTGCCAACGCCATTAACCTGCCATGCCAAGATAACGAAGATAACCCACGTTCACATATTTTCCTTTGGTCCACAGGCAGAAATGAGATTCTTTGAGGGTCCGGAAGAGCTGTTCTGATAAGCATCCACATTTTTTTAGTTCTCTTCCTTTGATCTCCCAAGCACTCCAACCTGTTCCCAAAGATCCCCCTTCAGACCTCCAGCTCCCACACAACTGCTATTTCCAGCAATCCATAAAAAAATAGGGGGAGAAAGAAAATGGGCTCCTACAGGGAGCAAAATCTAGAAAACAAAAAACAAACTGAAGAATTATTGTAAATTGTAGAGAAGAAAGTTTTCATTGAACCTTTCTAAAAAAAATGAAAAATGGACTGATGAAAAAATTTTAATCAAATTGAAAAAAAAATAAAAATCTTTGTACAACATTGGGATTTACAAATATAGGCAACATTTTAATTTGCAAACTATTCATTTGCCTCAGATAACTACTAACCTGCCCCATGGCTGACACTGTACTTTCATTGCTGGAATCAGAGATAACTTGGAGAGAAATCAACAGAGCAAAACCAGATTCTGAGGCAGGGACTGAACTGAAGAAACTGGCCTTGTCCAGTTCACCAAAACTATTTTTTTTAAGACATAAAAGATGAAAGAGTTTTTATGCCTATAAAGAAACATATTTTCATTAAAGCTGAAACTTACTGAAAGGGCCATCAAATAGAATGTCAATTTAATGGGTGACAAAATCTGACTCTAAATTTCTTGAATTTTGGTTGTCTAATTTGAGCCACAGTATAAACAACAGCACCAATTAGTTCGTTTTCTTTTAAGAAGTCTCAAGCCGTACCTAAAAGACTGTTGTTCTGTCTAGTTAAACACTCATGCATTAAAATGCTAATAATTAAACTGTTACGACTGACTAATGAACTCTGCCAACTATAAATGATGGTCTTGTTAGATTCACTGCACAGCAAGGCTTCCTTTGTACTGAAAAAGTTAAAGGTTAAAGAGCTCTTGAAAACAGCGAGCAGCATCTAGAAGCAATTACATTTTTTTCCTGGAAACTAATAGTTGTACAATAATGTTTCAATTCGCACTCCGAAAAAAAAATAATTACTATGAGCTCCATTCATCAGAGCAAATCTGCAGCTTTCTACACCATGGCAGGTTGTTAATTTGGCTTCTGCATCCAGCCTGCTCAGCCTATAATCTAGTGTTTTGCAGAGCCTTTTATTGATCCTGCTCATGGAAACTAAAAGGGCAAAGACTCGAGCTTGACTTGTGATACCTGTTGAGTAGCACTCACTCACATCAGAAAAACACTGTGAGATTGAATTTCAAAAGGCTTATGTGGCAGATTTACTTGGATATAGTGTTTATTCGCTGCTTGTCCCTGTGCATTGACTTCCAGACAATACAGTCTCTGGGAAATGCAGGAAACAGAGGTGGAACCGGAGCAGGATTCCTGCTTGATTACATCTGTGACTGCAGCTATGGTTCTTGACAAATACCACCTGGGTGAGGAGATGTGGGATTCCAGCATGGCCACTCAAGGAAATTGTGAGTTTCAGAATCAAGACTTTCCTGTGAACCTCACATTCCAGGAAAATAAATAGAATTCCGTCAGTTAAAAATCACTTCATCTTGGATCAATCATTAAAAATAGTTTATATGAATCTTAGGTGAAATATGACCAGATATAATTGAAGAAACTAAGACATAAATGAGCATGTAGAGAAGTGCATCTTCTTATCCATTCAGTTACGTGCTGAAAGCAGCTAAAGCTTTCCCTTGGCTCTGCTTGAATTGCCTGTCCTTGAATTATTGAGAGATCTGTGCAATACAGAATTACTCAGCCAACTTGATTGCTATCAAAATAACTTTTACAATTATTTTTCAGACTATTGCTTAGATAGCTGTCCAGTGAACATACTGGTGGTGGGGAAAAATGTTGAAAAAAGATTTTGCAAAATCTCCCAAATACGGCAAACTGCCTTCAACCTAATAGAAAATCTTTCTAGCAGTAGACTTATCATCCCTTCTGATGGCCCTGCTTTTCCATGCACATTTGCTTTTAAATGCTGCTGTGGAGCTGTGAATACACAAATATATGTATATAAATGTATTGTCTGCGACTCATGAGAGGTCCAGCATCATAGGGGGAAATAGTAAAAGCAGCTGTGAGCACCAGGGATAACTGCATTCTTTGGATCTAAAAGATTCACCATAACCATCAGTGGAAGAAAACCACCTGCTATTTTTCTTTAAGGTAATTCTACAGAGGAGAGCTTCTGATGAGGCAAAGAATGTATTAAACTCACAGTCCTGAGGAAGAACTTGTGTGCAGCATTGAGCCAACAACTCTGGGAGACAAACACTCAACCTTACACAGACAATACGGGGGAAAAGAAGTATCATTATTCTAAACTTTATAGAAAGGTTTATAGTAGTGATGTAAAAAAGGCAGGTGAGAGATGATTGTGAGCAGGCTATCAGTGTGAATTTTCTTAGGAACTGAATGTTTTTCTTTTTTGGAATAGGACCTTGTGAATTTGGCTCTTTTTCTAGGATATATTGAAAGACATGGCGGACACAGATTTTGATTTTTCTCTTAATAGACGGTCACAGTACCACCCTTCTCACATTTACACACACTCTCATTTGTATGATCCTCTTAATAAACTTCTGGTGAGGAACTGGGAAATTGGGTGAGACTGCTGCAAGCACATGGGATGTCTGAAAGGTCTGAGCAACCCTCTCTTATCTCTTATTTTCACCTCTACAGATTTCCCAACACTGTGATCTACACACAGTACAGTCAACAAATTGTCAATAAAAGGTCTTTCCTCAATGCATTTGTAGCTGACAGGAGACTGAAAACCCTCATCATCTACTTGGTCAGCACCCTATCATCAGATATAAGCAAAATGTTGTAAAGTAAGAGAACAGAATAATTTGGATTTTTATTATTATATAATAGTAGGGCTAAGGCTCTGAAAGGCAGCTCAGCAACTAATATATTTTGGGCTCTTCCCTGACCTATAATGTTGGTATCCCGAAATGAACTATAGGTTGTGTAGACCTTCGTGTGGATATTGATCAAAACAGATCGTTGACGTGTTAGATACACTGAATAAAGGAGAAATACATGATACCAAAGTACAAACTCACCAGAAGCCACTCGTGACTGACTTCATTGATATTGGGCTTCGTTTTGCTTGAAGAGAAAGTGGAAAAAATACAGTTGAAAGAAACTTTGACCATAGAACCATATTATGAGATAGGAGGTAGTAAAGATGCAGAGAGTACTTGCAGAGAAAATTATTAGTCAAACATAGCGGACCAAGACCTGGTGTGTTGGCTTGATGGAGAAAACACTTCTAGATGCAGAGCTACACTACAAAATATATTTCATTCTTTTCTATTTCTCAGCCTCCAAAGAGTTCTCTCCTCTCTCTCTAACATAACAACAGATACATCAGCTAGGATGTAGTTCATAAAAACAACAGCAGTAAAAAAAGTCAACTTTTATAGAAAAAAAAAAGAGTGTTATAAGTACTAGGGAAAAGTTTTGCGAATTCAGGCTAGCTTTTCAAGCATTCAGACCACCCCTAAAATAGCAGCTACAGTTCACAGGGGCCAGAGCTACACAAATTCCAGCTCTCCCTATGTGGTAAGTCTAATACTTTCTTTTCTTATGCTTTAAGGACTTCAAATAGGGTTTGTGCATTTGACTCCTTTTATCTCTTTCATAGAGTTCTCTCTGCTTTTAAATCCCTAAGTATCTCTGTCCTCCCCCTGCCATTCCTTAACAGATCCAGGACAGCACAAATAATGCCTCTTGGCTTTGAACACATCATGGCAAATTTCACTGACAGAGGGAAGATGTACGAGCAGTTATCTGGGATAGTTTTACACCAATCCATCTATTGTCCGCTATGTTCACAATCTTGGGCTGGAATGAATTTCAGGCAAAGTGCATCCCTCGCAGTCCACTTAAAAACAGAATAGGTTCTGTCTGAGGTCCCAGTCCTATCTGATGCTAAGCACCTTACTGCATCAGGACCTCACTGAGAAATACTCCCCTTAAATTTCTCCAGGGCTTCACAGGGCTTTGTCTCTGGACAATGGAAAGATGACAGGAAGATGGCCACAGTTTTGGTGCCTAAAATCTTCCGCAGTTCTAAGGAAAAGAATGACCCCATCTGTATAAAGGGATACCAAGTCAATATGTAGAAATGAAGAAGGAAATATTTAAAAGGAAGGGGGAAAAGCCCATCTTAAAAGATGACCCCACAGGATTCTCTCTTGCTTCTGCGACTGTGTAGGGTTTTTTGGGAAGGCAACACTTGAAGGGACTCACCTGAATAAAGCTGCACAGTTTCATCCTGCATGTATAGAACTGGGGCTTTTGTAAGATATTAATGACAGAGACTTGTATTTCTTCTTCTGTATGGTGCCTGTCATTCTTTTGAGCAAGGTCTAAAACAAGAACTAATCATTACAATACTAGCATGGAAATACAGTTATTTACATTTTCTAGGTATTCTGTTTAATCAGTGCAGTAAGACACGGACTATTTGGTGTCTCCATGGTACTGTGCTTGCACACTTTGCCATAAATTTTAGCCTTTGGTGAGAAAGACAATGGTTATAGAAAAAACATTCACTGTTCTGCTATTGTATTATAATTCAAATTGCAGGAATTCTGTGTTTCAGCTAAGACCTATTTGCATAATATTAAAGCTTGAATCATAAAAAAGTGAAATGCCTGCAGTTTATATTGTGAAACATTTGAAAAGTAAAGCAGATTTTTACTAACAGTTTTGTAGCACTGCATTTTGAAACATGAAGTTCATTAGGGAAGAAAACACAGCTTGTGTAATGAGGGATTGCTATAAGTAGATTTAATATATTCTAGCATTTAAATATTATTGTTGATCATAAAAGATTAAATGCCCTTTGGTTTCAATCCTCTTATTAAAAGCAGTAAATTTATTTTTCTTGAGTGTGGCAAGTAAGTTTGAACTAAAATGTAAATGCTTAACAGACTCTGTGTATGTGCACACAGGCGTGTCATGAAGAGATGGGGCATTTTCCCCAAAGCTTCAATTTCAACTTGCTAATTTGTTATCATTGTTCATTAACTATGTGGTTGACCTAAGATGAGCCTGAAGGATTACAGAATATTTGTCTAACTATTTAACAGAAGCTTATAAAATAATAGCATTTGTTAAACACCTCAGGTTTCCCTCCCACCACAACTGTAATCTGAAGACATTAAAGGGCTGGATGGGTTGAACACAAACACGGTGATGCTCGGTTGAGTCAGATGTGTCAGCCCAGCTTGGTTGGAATAGGTAACCCAGTCCACAGTGTAACTACATTAAAGGGAGTTTCTGAGAAACCACTGTCAGCTCTCTGATTTCATGCTGATTTGCTTCTGGATGGGAGCTGCTGTTTTTCATTGGGTGAGATAATCAAATTCATGTCACCTGCAAGCAAGGGTGGAATGAAAAGCATGACTAAATGGGGAGGAAAACCAGGATAGTGTTTCACTGTCACCTATGTCCTTAAAATACTGCTTACGTTTGCCATTACATTTGCTGTCTGTGGAGTTTCTCATGGGAATGCTGACAACTTAAAACTCACAAAAACCGAGCCTGCAAAAGCTTTGCAGAGAGCAGAGGCCTCAGGTACTGTTACCTTGCTTGAACACCACCAGCTCAGAGCACTCTTCAACAAGGGGGGACTGGGTGTCACCCTTCCTCCTGCTCAGCAGCCCAAACCCCAGGGATTTCTGGCGCGTGGACCTGTTTAGACAGCAGCTGTGCAGCCCTGACTGGCTATAAAGTGTTCTTTACTGCTGCTTCCAGAGGACTTGGCACTATCTGCTGCTGTCACGCAGAGATAACCTAATTTCTACTACTTGATAAAAAAGACTCTCATATCTCAAAAGAAAAGAGAGCTCCAACAAATTCAACGCTTGAAGCTTGTTAGAATAAGAGCACACCATATGGAAATTATCTACATTGCTTCTGTCAGGATGTACCAGATGGGGCTTAGCTTAACAGGCTTGCCTGCTCAGGCTCCTCTGCTCGCACTTCCCCTGTTAGATGAGCCTGAACACAAACTGCCTTTTACCTGCCATGCTGTAAAGTGCTGTTGTACCTGCCCATAAACCCAAGGAGGAAATTCAGAGTCCAAGTTTGCTGCTATGGCAGATCTGCTGTCTCGTTCCAGATTTCAACCAGACTGGAAGCCCAGGTGTCCAAACCTTGCTCCTTCAGGACACACCACAGAAGTTACTGGGAGGGTCTCACAGGTGGAAAGACCTTTTCGAGAGTGTGGCAAAATTTGGGAACAAATTCCAGCTTACAGTTTCAACACAAGTTTTAAATAACATTCTTAGGGATCTTCCATGCTCTTAGGACTGAGCTCAGAGTTTACCCAACCCAACATAAGAAGACAGCACAGGACATGTTTTTTCCAGAAGCAGACTTTTAGACATTCTCGAAAATCATTCTTTGGTAGTTGAGGGTTCCTTGGTAGTTAAAGAGGTACTTCCTTTCTAAGCCCCTTTATGAGTTTCCAGAAAAATGACTGCTTTAGGCTGATCCTTTTGTAGCTTTTGGAAAGTTTGGTAAAAATCCATATGGTCGGTTCAGAGCATGCTCAAAGAATTGTTTCAGATGTTAAACTTGTGCTAGAGTAACTGAAAACAGTTCAGATTTGGCATGTAATCTACAGTGAGAAATGTGGGCTTGGATAAGTTGGGAAAAAAATTGGTTCAGAAAGAAAGGAGTTATAAACAAGTGGAAATCGTATGCTTCAGTTATCCAGATGTATGCCAGGCAAGCATAGATGTGTGGATATCCACATGCTGAAATAAATGCATCTGTATTTATTTAAACGTGTGATGTAATGTTCATGTGCAAACATCTCAGTAAATGGTAGGCATGTTAATTTTTCCCATCTCACAAAATAAATATAGACAATACACGAGATAGACATATATGTCTGGCTGACCAACAGAACGACCCAGAGCTCTTGGACACCAATGAAAAGACTGCTCCTGAAGGTAATGGAATATGGATCAGAGTCCAATGCCCTACACTTCTGCTCATATATTAAAAAATAGAAAGGGCAAATACACATGTAAAATGTTAAAAACCTCGTCAGTCCTTAAAAGTTTCCATTACACTATCTCAGATAATGCTCAGTGCCAACTGTGATGAATTAAAGTCTCCACAGCCAGCAAAAGCTGTTCAAAACCTAAAATGTAATATACGGTTTTCTTGATTCAGAATTTCAAAATACAACCTTTTAAACAGAGGTTCAATCATCAAATCCGCAGGATAAGTAGCTCTGGGTTTCCTTGCTGAAAATCCAAATTACTTGGGTGCCAAACCTTCATATGCCTAAAACTGGTGTTGTTCCACCGACTTCAGTGGAGCTATGCTGATTTACACCAGCTGCATGGCTGGCCCATAAATATTTTCAGTTGATCTGGATTATTTTATATATTATAAGAATTTTCTTTATGGATTACATGGCAAAACATTTGTTCTCAGCTTCCATAATGTCAGGCTCTGTGAATTTATTTTAATATGGGACCCTTTGTGTGGTTCTGTTATTGCACAACGAAACGCATTTGTGCTCAGAACACAATTTTACTGCACACCCTCCCATTTATGCACTCACATGTAGACACCCAGCAGAAGAATTACCATCACTCCATAGGAAGTCAGATATTGGGGTGGAGGAGTGAAGCTGCAGCTGCTGCGGGAAACAAAGCACTGAAAGTCAAGCTGTTGGTCATGCAAAAATTTCTACCGTAACACCATGGTAAGTGTAATTCTCTGCATGTAGTTGTGTTAGTGGGGCTTTAAAGTTAATCATGCATGTTATGATTCATCAGGGAGGTAATGCTGGACACTTCACGTGGCACTTTGACACAAAGGTAAATAGATTCCAGGGATGCCGAGTAGTGGGATAATGAGATTTTATTAAATCTGTGATCTTCCCCCCTTGTATTGCCACTTACTGCAGGTCCCTTTTTCTCCACAGCACGTTGTTTGCGAGAGCTCAGGGTTTGGATTTGCCATGGGGTCAGTGAATACACTCAGGCCCCTCCTTGCTAAGCCCCTGGGATGTGCAGCAAGGTATGCAGCCACCTCCACAGAGCCTGTTGGGGCAGGACCAAGCAGACAGGAGATCCAGGCAGGGAAATACCCTCTCAGCAGCCCAGGAGAAAGTGATCCATCTTTCCAGCTACAAAATCCTATTTAGGGTGCAGGTAAATAAAATGTATTTACAGTGCATTTAAAGGGAATGTATAAAGAATTGATTCCTAACACCTTCTGATAAACACAGAATCATGATAGAATTCAACAATAGTTTGCCTATAAACTGTGCTAACACTTTGTCCCACTTTTTCTCTGATTCAGTATAGCCCATAACATTTTGGTCATTTATTCATCCTCAACAAAATATTTGTCAGTTAAATGTTAAAGCAAAGCCCAATCAGAGGAAATGTAACAAACTTGCCCAAGAAGACTATTGGTCCTGCGCTCAAAACCCATTCAACCATCTGATAAAGTCCTCCTGAATCCAAATCCAAGCAGTTACAGACTGGGATCGAGGTATATGGTGTGGTAAATTGGCAGAGCCTGAGAGCAGTTACCAGCACCTGCCCAGATGGTACCTATCTGGGCTTTTATAAGCCCCACTTTCATTTACAGTTTTCTAGAAGAGAAAGTTCAAAGCAGCAACAACTATTTAATATGTGTAGACTTTCCTCTATATGCCAGGGAAATTAATACTAAAGAAATTTCCTCGGTTGTCTTAGACTGCAAGTGCCATTTAAAAATCCAGCCCTGTTTCCTTAATACCCATGGGCTCTGCGGCATTAAGTTCAAGTAACACATTGTGAGGCAAAAAATAGCATTGCTCCCAGTTTCCAGTGGGGAAACTGAGGCACGGGGAGGCTGAACAACGTGGCTGGAGATGCACAAGATTTCGTGCTTCACCGCCAGGAGATGCACCCGGGTCAGCCGGGTTCCCAGGGGCAGCTCCTGGACTTTCCTCTTCCTCTCTGCAATCCCTGCTGGAGCACAAACAACGCAAGGACAGGGCTCTCTGCCTGCTCTTCCACACAGGGGTTCAAATAAAGGGAAAGCTGGCAAGGGTTAAAGGCTATGGAGCTCAACATTAAACAGTCCTGCAGCGCCAGCAAGGGTTAAGACAAGTGACACGGGAGACACGACGGGACTCTCCTTCTGTGCTACATATGTAGATGGGTATTAAGGACATGCATCTCTCCTCATCTAAAATCATGAATTTTTATGAAGTAAGCCCTGCATTCCCATAATTCAGTAGGGTGCACTTTGCAGACCCTAAAGTGCTGTCACTACAGAAGGTTTCATTGCTTGCACCTGCTAAAACATTTGAGGTATTTGAGAGGCAGTGAAACACATTTGCTTTTCATTTTATCTGACTTTGAAAATCTTTGAAGTGTTTAATAGTAGTCCAGAAAAGATTTCTGCCTCTTAATCATTTACTTGTAGGGCACATTCTCCACTGGTAGCCTGTCAGGCAGAAAACGAGTTTAGCCCAGTTTTATTAAGTGCCACATGCCGAGTCAGTGTTCATTAAAGGTGTTTTAAGGTTTGAATTATGTAATTTATGAGAAAAAGAAATACAAAATTCCATTGTTTTATTAATATGCAGCACAGGATATACTGCTAATAACATACTTTTTAAACAGAAGTTTTATTAAAAAAACCCGCTTTTATAGGTGGCTACAGATAGGCTTTAAAAATTTCTTTTTCCCTGTTCAATAAAATTGAAACATTTTAATTCAATCAGCACAGATTTGAAAAGAGGAGTTATTCTTAGTCTCTCCTTTTGGTCAGTTTTCTTTACACACATTGTAGACAAAGGGGGAATAATAAAAAAAAAAAAAATGGAATATTTTTAATAGAAGTGACAGTGTATGGTTCTAAAAGCAAGCCAAAGCTAAAGCCTGCAGTCAGATGTTAATTCACCCCTCAAACAAAACAAGGCCAGAAAAGAACACAAATGATAAACAAATAAAGAAGAAGAACGCAAAACCTCCATATTTTAACCCTGGGAGACACTACTTTCAAAAATTATTTTAAACTCCCCCCACATATTAACAGCTACTAGGATATTTTTAATTACATGAGGGCTTAACTCAGTTTTTTGGTAGCCCACTAAACTACTTTTATGGCCTGCATTGTTTTAATACTGTAAATAGATTTTCTTAAGCACAGGTGAAAAGCAGAACTTATGAAACATAAGAAGGAGTATATTTTCCTTCTCAACCTGTCTGGCTCAAGTTACCTGAGCCCAGTGCTGGAAATCCAGGGTAGGACTGCTCCTGTAACTGGTGCTGGCAGAGAATCTCTGTCCCCTGAGACAGAATCACATCAACCAAGGGCTCTCCTCACCCCATCTCTATGGCAAAACTCCCGCTAGAATCCGTAGTTTCACCTGAAAAAGAGGTTGTGTGAGGCCTGGGAAACCAAGACCTGTGTTTAATATGGACTTTTATTGCCATGGGAAAGTCATAGCTATCCTAACTTATACCAAACTGGAATTCATTAACCCCTTCAAGGCAGGCGAGGTTCCAGTTCCTGCACTGGTGGGTTTGTTTTGTTTGCTTTTTTAAAATTTATTTCATTACTTTCTTATTTACTGGTGCTCTGAAAAGTTCTGAGAACAGAGGAACCTTGGTGCTTTGGCGTGGACACGCTGTGATCACGAGGCTGAGCTGCTGGATGGCTCAGGTTGTGCAGAATGGAAAGAACTGGTGCCCACAATCAGTGCTTAAGAAAAAAATAGTCATTGCAGATGCCATGCAATTCACAAATTTTGGAGCCACATGTGAGTAATGCTGCTCATATTTTGGTAATGGGATGATCGTGTGGAATCTTATCACAGTTAATGGAGGGGGATGTATTCGTATCAGACTCTTGAGATGTGGCTTTTCCAGCAAATGAATTCTGCATGTTCCTCATACCCTGCTTATGTAAAGGAGTGATGCTCTCTGCAAAGGATGCTGAGAGTCAATAATTGCCAAAAAGCTGCAAAACATGAAGCTGCGGGCACTGAACAACTGGTCATAAGAAATGGTATAGAGAATACACATGTGGTATCAAAACATCTTCAACAGGGGCAGTAATTACATTTGATCACAACCATTAACTTTTAAATTTAAGTTAAGAAGAGGGAAAAACTTGTAATTATGTTAAGAATTTGTTCATTTAATCAAGAGTAACATTTTAATGAATTCTCTGGAAGCATGAGCAAAGAACTGTTAAAAACCCCTTGCCCTGCAGAAAACACACCTTTAAAAGCCTGTTTGCTTTGAATGAAACATTATTTTTACAGTGAGTCCTCATTTTATGGCAGACACATGCTTGTAAAAGCTGCCATTGTTTGTGTGGAAGGTGTGAGGAAAAAAATACAAGGGGAAAAACTGGCAGATGCTTTACCTTACAGCGTCCGCTTTACAGATGGCTCCTCCAGCCCTGGTTCTGCTGAGGAGCCATTGGCACACTCAGCCTTGTTGATGAAGCACTTGGGAAATTTGTGAGCCAGAGCAGGGCATCAACTTTTCCCCCAGCTCTTAATTATGGCAGTCAGGGATGTCCTTAATCACTGAGGCAGCTCCTTTTTGGGAAGAAAAGCAGCATCGAGGCAATGGTGCTGCCATCCCTTACTGCAACCCACCAGAGATGTGAAGTGGGAGAAAGTACAAATGAGTCTGCTGCTGCTTTTTTGAGACTTCCAGAGCATTCTGCATGCTGTGGCCATGTCCACGCCTTCCTGGGAAGCCTCCTTCCCTTGGGCACACACATAAGGAGCGGAACACTCATGTGCCGGGCTCCTCACCTCATCCCCAGAGGATGGGAGCACTCCTTACCTCTCTGAAGTCAGTAGGGAGAGGGTGTTTTTAATTCCAGTGGAGGAACTGGCTGCTTCAGTTTTATTGCAGAATCATGCTAGTAATACATCCAGATTACTGCAGCTCACAGTAAGGAAGTCAATTTATAATGACTTTGCCATTGTCCTGTTGCTAATGTGCCACATTTGATTCTCCTCAGCTGGCTTTGAAAGGTCCCTTTGAGGAAGGAGGAGATAGCACCCTTGCTTATGAAAAAGGCAAATTACACCCAGGGGCAACATTGCTGCACAACAGGAAAAGGCCAGCCTCCTCCCAGGAGACGTGGCCCCAAATTAAATGCAAGTAATTTCCTGACTAACCTGTGATTTCTATCTGGTTGTGGCTTCTGGCATACAGCTAAGTCTCCAGTTCTGCTGTTCTGTTCAGCAGGTCTCACATGTGCTTTCACTTTCATTTCCAAACGTTAATACAGAACAGCCCACTCACAACCTGCTGCTCAGGCGGCAGGGGCCAAGGATGGTGGCTCTGGGTTGTGCAGCCATGAGGAGCAGGAAGGACTCTGCTCGGGTGTCACCCACCAGAGGGTTCCCTCAGCCACAGCAACACCCTCCTGAGAATGGTTCCTGCAGGTCCCATGTGCCACCCAAGAGGGTTTGGAGTGTGGCTGCTCCCTTCCCAATCACCAACCTACAAGTGATGGAGCTGCCACAGGCGTTGGGTTGGAACAACCTCTGCCGGTAACTTTCTACCCTGCCGTGGGCAGGTTTCTGGGGAGAAAATCACCAGGGTTAGGTGGAAGTGGCTTTTGTAGAGCATCAGGAAAGGATTCAGTGGCAGGCTGGAAGGGTGGGAGCCCTTCAGCTGTCCTGTGGCTGGACAGACACCGGATGGGGAGCAGACACCTTGGGAAGACGATGAGTGCTAGCGGGTTGCATGGAGTGTGTGATGCAGGGAGAGAGCCTTAAAGAATAACATGAATTACATTTAGCCTTTCTGTGGGTATGTCTAGGGGAAAGAACTGCCAGGAAGGAAGCAAGGAAAGAAGGAAGGCAGACAGGAAGGAAGGAAAGGCAGACACAACCACCTGCAAGTTCCACTGGTCAAGCAGTGACAGATTTACTCTACTAAAAGTACTCTACCATGATTTATCCCAAATATCTGTCTTCCTCTTGTACTTTTACAGAATTAGGGGATAATTTCTATGGGTGCTGTGGCATGTTTGCATTGGGAACTATCTGTTCAGTAGATTGTCTGAATATGGGCCACAGACATCACTGAAACGTGCAGAATTAGGGTGGATCAAATGGCTGAACCTATTTTAAGTCATCAATACGGGTGTTTGAAAAGTCCATTGTAATAAAGACAGGGACATACCAGAACCATCTCTAGAAACTATCTAAAGTTGAAACTAATATGTGTGTGCTTGTGGTAAAACAAGACAGCAGCTCTCTCAGTGCTCCCTGATATCAGCAAAGACAGAAAATGATCATATATTGATTTATTTTTTTCTTAATGAATTTAGCCTTTAAGGAACTTTACACTCAAAAAGCATTAAAACAGCTCTAGTGTTTTACTCACATCAAACAGGACAAAGAAGCAACATCAGCCTTTTAAGGCCCAATGCAAACTAATTTTTTTATGCTGATTTTAGAATTCCATTTGAGGGGATTGCTTTGCCACTGTTCATTTATTTAACCTAAATCTCTAGGGTGTCTTCTGGTGCAGCAGCAAAAGCATTCCTTCCACTGGTAATGGCAGAATTTCTAGTGGTGTGAGTAAATTCATACTGATCACCACGTGAAAAAAGGTCTGTCATATAAAGAGAGGGTACCAGTTTTATTATGCTGATATAATCAAACTAATAAAACTTGTTTGTGTAAATGATAAGGGATATTCATGCTGTTTGTTGAGAAACTGGCACAGGAACAGCAATGAACGAAATACATCTGGGATTAATAACCTAATTCATATAGTAAATAACAGGTTGCACAAATTTAATTAGTTGGAGAATTATTACATGCGTAAGTAGATACTCTGTGGGGGGGGGAAACTTACACTTGATGCACAGGTCTTAAATGGTCAGTCTGCTCTTGATTTTACTGTGAAAAAGCCTACCTGCTTCAAGTCAAGGTGGGGTTTTGGGTTGAGGGGAATTCCTTTTTATTTCTGAAGGAACTGGTCTATACCAAAAAAATTTGGATTTTGACTTAGTGCCATTAAAAGATTTTTCCTTCTCGTAATCTCAGGCCCAAGTAAACCTCAAAAATCCAAGTAGAAACTGAGGTAGTGGTGTGAATTTCATCCTCATTTCTGATTAAAACATATGAGAAATGATCATCTTAGGCAAAACTTCCTCATCAGATTAAAAAGAGATACCACCTTGGTAAATAAGTTCAGAAACACTTTAATGCCCCCAGGCATTTTTTGTTTGTAAGGGAACCAAACAATAAATCAAGTTTTTGTAGGAAACTTTTGCAAAGAGCATTTTCTCATTAATTTCTGTGGCAAACCTGCCTCAGGTATTTCAGTGATTGTTAATGCTTTTGCTACAAAAAGTTTTAGTATATTACAAGACATCTGTAGCTTGATATATTCATATATTCAAAAAAAAAAAGACAAAGGAAAATATTTTTTCTTAGCTTTTTTTTAGATACTTGGACTTAAACTTTGGCTTGGGTGAACTTTTGCTTTTGGCCAAACGTCCCTGTTTACAACAGAAACTTTCGATGATTCCTTTTTCCTCAGCGTTGCTTCGGAGGAAATGCCGCAGCATTGTATTTACAAGATACCCTGAACTGTCAGTTTCCTTGAAACACAATGTATTTAATACAAAGCCATTAAGCCTTGTAAAACTGTCAAAAATGTAAATGACACTTGTAATAAAACCTTGTCGCGTGACCGGCCCTGGCTAATCAGGGTTGATGATATCACTGCAGCTGATCACGGCTGGTGCTATGTACATTTCGACAGCTTTATGGCCTGCGTGGATTTGTGTTATTAAAATTGTACAGTTTTGTAAGGAATCTGGGATTTAATAAAGCAGCAGAGAAACTACAAAAGGGACAATATATCCCACTAAAAGTGAGTCAGGTTTTAAAAAAAAGAAAGAAAAAAATAAAAAAATAAACAGATACAGCGCACGAGCCTGCGTGCATGTGCGTGTAGGGAAACCTGGAGAGGCTCTCCCTGCCTCACTCGTGCAGGGTACGGGCTGCTCGTATAAACCACTTTTATGTATTTATAGCTCGGCAAATACCTTGCATCTGTGAGACCATAAAACAAATTACAATGTATCCAATTGCTTCAAGGTGGCGAATTGTGCTTAAACTTAATGACTTGTACAGATTATAGGAGAAAGAGCATTACCTGTTTAATGTCTTTTTTAATAAGTAATTCCCAAACAAGTTTAGTTTAGTTTATAGTAAAAGGGAGGTTGGGAGTTTGGTTTGGTTTAATTTTTTTTTTTTTTACCTTTTCCTTTTTTTCTTTTTCCTCCCCTGAGATGCGAACAGACCATTGTGAATGCAAGGTAATGCACCCTTTTATTTATTTTGCAATCCTTGGAACTCCTCCCCAGAGCACAAACATGTCAGAATAGGAGAGACGAGGATACATATTCTCCCAAAAATCTATAAATTCAACCTAATGGGGCAGATATCAGAAAAATGTGTTGGATTGAAGGCACATAAATCAGCCCTGGTTTCCTGGCATGAGCTGGCACTGCGTGCCTTATATTTCAGCCAAATTATTCCATTTGTTTCTGAAGATATTTTAATCCCTCATGACCTCAAACTTCCCGTGAACCAGGGCCTGAACAAAAGGCCGCCCACTGTCTTTGCAGTAAATCTGTTGTCTCCCTTCTCGGCCCGCAACCTGGGATCATAGATCACCCCTGCACCGCAGCTTGCTTCAATTTACTCAATTAACTCGAGTAAAGCACTTGTAAGTTTGCAGATGTTGCTTTATTATCAAGGCCTAAAATGTACACGGGGGTTCAGGAGCCCGAGGTTACAGGGAGGTTGTGGGGAGGGGGAGGGAGGCACAGCCCCACAGCCACCGCCTCCAGGCCCTGCTGGGCTGCCCAGCGCTGTCCTGGGGGCCACCCGATGGTATCTGGCAGGGCGAGGGGATGGGAGAAGTAGGGATTCCACCCCGAGATAACGTCGTGATTAACAGATGTTTAATTGGGCCATCCATCAAAGGAAGAACCTGCCTCAAAGTCAGCGAGGCTAAGTAAATTATTTCCAACCCTGCAGGTGTTGGACTGGCAGCTCTATTACTCTTCTGAAAACGGGCTTTAGAAGATTTTTATATGAAAAGATAATTTATTTCTACGGGGACGTTTTGCAAGGGCATGCAGTGATAGGACAAGGGGGAATGGTTTTAAGCTGGAGGAGGGTAAATTTAAATTGGATATTAGGATGAGATTCTTCCCTGCGAGGGTGGTGAGGCACTGGAGCAGGTTGCCCAGAGAAGTTGTTGGATGCCCCATCCCTGGAAGTGTTCAAGGCCAGGTTGGATGGGGCTCTGAGCAGCCTGGTCTAGCGGAAGATGTCTCTGCCCATTGCAGGGGCTTGGAACAAAATTACCTTTAAGGGCCCTTCCAATCCAAACTCTCCTGTGATTCTATGATCATGTCTTTATTTATCTAATAAGCTTTCAGGTTTGGGCCCAGTCCTCCTTCATACTGCATGATTTCTAAAAGTAGGCCTTTTGCCTTGGACACATTTCTTCCGCAGGACTTTGCTAGAGTTCCTGGGGAATTTCTTTCTTATTTACCCCGAGCACCTTTAGCCTTTATTACACCTGAGGAGCAGACAGGGCTTTGTGTGTGCAGCAAAATGCTCTTTATGAGAGAATAATAGGAGCAGCAACACCAATGCCAGCAGTGCCAGGGTTTCCCATGCTGGCAGTCTCACTCCATGATCACAAGGCAGTTGATAACATATTACACGCCCACGCTTTTTGTGATTTGTGTGTCACCTACAGGTTTGTCAGATTAGACCAGATCTCTGAAACAGCAAGAACAGAAAAAACCCCAACCTGTGTTCCTAGCTTTTGTCCCTAAAAATATTCATCTTATGCTGATAGTTTTAGGGGTTCTTAGCTTTGCAGGCATCTTTATCAAGCTGTGTTGCGCTTAGCATACGGAGCAATTCCTACTGGTGGCAGTACTTGAGCAGACTGGAATGAGTTAAGGGAGATTCGATTATGTTGGTTTCTCTTGCATCATCCAAACTCAAACTTGGGTTTGATAGCAAGCCAAATTTTCAGTCCTCAGTTTTCAGTATCCGTAATGCTTAAATGGAGAAGCAAACTAAATCTCAGGGGAATTCACATGGCTGACAAATGTGGGTGCTAATGGCTTTATATTTTTGTGTAATATTTGTGTGCAAAAGTCTCTCAAACTCTTCTCAGCTTTTAACTTTCTTAAGAGAGTCTTTAATTACTCTTTGAATATGCCAGTATATTCCTTTTCTTACTTACAGCATTCTTTTTAAAATAGTGGTCTGTTTTGTTTCTGTGCATAATGGAAGTTAATAAAAAATGTGCCAGAAGCCAAAAATATGATGAGCTACAAGGCATACTCCAGACTGTTAGGAAAAGGAAGAAAGAACTGACCAGTAATTCCACAATTTATCAGTACTTTCCCCTAGAATATATATTAGTTTTGGTCTGTTTTCCCCAAAGTATCTGGCCCGAATCTCAAAAATTTGCCCCCAATTTCAATCTCTAGCTCACCAATTTGTGCTCATTCTAAATCTCTCCTCCGTGCCAAAACCTGCCTGTTGTTAAAACCTAAAGTTTTAAACCTGAACTAGAGTTTCCCCATGTCTTTTTCTTCCATGGTGTACTTAGGTTGGATCAGATCTGTTGAATTAAGGGAGCTGGGGAAGGAATCCCAGAAACACACCACAGATCCATAAATTCATTCGGTTTCACTGCTGCAGCAGAAAGGAGCAGGTCCATGGAAGCATCACCTTGCTGTTCCTGCATCTCCAGGTGGCCAACACTGGCATCCAGGCTCGTCCCCACTTGCTTTAGACCCTTGTCTTGAGTACGTTATTAAAAAAAACCTGGTTGCCTGATTCCTGTGTGTAACATACAGGGGGGAGCTGTACCTGAGCTGCCTCCCTGTCTCCACTCCTTTAGAGGCATCTTGGTGATAGGACTCTTGAAGTGCTGGGATCTGGTTTGTGAATATTGGCTGTTTGTCATAAGAAATAAATCTGTCCATCAATCAACCTATTTTATTGAGTGTCCCAGAAATGGTTGGAACTCGATTTTTAAGCACTTCTGCGCATCACTATTCCACACCTTTGGCATAAATAGCTCATCTGAGCCACACTGGAAGTTTTGTGTGATACTCTTCTGTCTGGAGAGGGCTCTGAGGGTCTCAGGAGTACAAGGCTCACTCACCACAGTTATCATATACATGGATGCATTTGTGACAAATGTGTGATCTTCCCCTCCCTGCCAAACTCAGCTAAAGACTTCCACAAATAATGGGCCCAACTTTGCTTTACCTGGCAGGGACATGCCATTAGAAAGTGACATAGTAAGGGTGACCACTGTGTCTATGAAATGTTCAAGTGGCCCTAATGGTTGTTCATATAAGAAAAGGCAGAGAAGTCTCTTCAGCCACCGACATAAATTGAACCTGCTGCTCTCCTATCTACACTTCCATCTTTTAATAGAAATAGTGCCTCTGACTTGGAGTCTGTGTTGCACTGGATACAACTTATGCAGGGCGAGGAAGGGATTGCTGAGCTCATCTAATACTTATTCCTTCCCTACTCTTCCGTCTTCCATCACACTCCCAGTCAGATGAGTCTCCACATCCCTGCTTTTTGGGCCATTGTTGATCTCATGCAAACTGGTACTCTGGCTGAAATACCAGCAAGGCTGGGGCAGCCAATGGTGTAGGATGACTTGGTGGTTTGCTGGCTGTAATTCCACAGGAATTTGACATCTTCTGTGCCACACAGCAGCTGGCATGGAATAAGCCATCTTTGCTCAGCTCCTTCTATCAATACATCAGCTATCGATAAGCCACTATCAGAACCTGTTACCTGAAAGCTCATACATAGGGTGTAACTATTCCAACTCTGGGCACTGAGGTGCTGGAGCTGTTTTTGACCATTTGCAATCAGGAAACAGGCTTTGAATTAAAGAGGAGATAGGTCAGCTCTCAGCCTGCAAAACACAGAACCATCGTGAGATGGTATGTCATGGATGGTGAGGTCTGTGGGGGAGCAATAGCCTGTACAGGCACAGCTGCTGCTGAAAAGCCAGAAGCAGGTAAAAGGTGCGCTGCTTCTTCCAGGCTCCTATCGTGCCTTACTTCATGATTTTCACAGTTCAGCAATGCTGGGTGGGAAGAGCTCATGTCTGTATCTTGCCACCATTTTTTTTTTCTTTCCAAATCCCAGTTTGGAAACAGCTCTGAAATATTTTCCTGCACGTGATGAGGTACACCTTGTTACCCTGGTGTTTCTCTGGGTCCATGCACTTGGGACTGTGCAGTAAATAAAGATCTCTTGTCACCCTGTGTTTGCCAGTTATTTTATGGAATTACACTGCACTACGGTACTGGAAGGCATTTCTTTCCACAGCCAGTGTGGATCAGGCCTTTTACAGAAGAACAGGTAAAGTGTGAAGCTGTGAGCTTGTGTGTTGAAACGTCTGTGGGCTCATTCCAGCTGTGTCCACTAGGCAATCCCAATTCTCTCTCCCCACCTATCTGGTCCTGTTTTTAACCTGCTGGAACAGGCTCCCTCTGCACTAGCACTGGGAACATTTTCAGCTGATTTGACCCTTCAGCATTGTTGCACTCTGTTTCTCACCAGCATGTCTTCTTCACTTTGTCCCATATGTTTGGGCTCACCTCTCTTTCCCCTCACAAATCACTCATCCATGAACTACTGGCATCTCTACCCACATATTTTTGTATGCACCTCTGTAGGAAATGTATGAAATCAATGTACCTTAAAGAGCGTCTCAAGCAGGTCAAACTTTATATTCCTAGTGACAAGTCTTAACTGTGTTGCTCCAGACTCAGCTGCAGTTCAGCCTCTCACTTTCCTCCTTCTAAAAACAATTTTATTTAATATCTCAAAATCAAATTCCAGGAAATTCCATATGGTCTTGTTGTGAATCATGAGCCTACTGTGTGTCTTCTCTGAATACTGACTTGGCTTTGCACAAATTTACATAGAAAATGCTCAGAATAAAAACTTGCATTTATTTCACTGGAAGAGAGTGAGATTTTTTTAGTCTGCTGTCAGTATGGACAGACAAAAATATTTTGTAAAAATAAAAGAGGATATTTGGGAGATGCTTGTGGATTGAAATGATAATTATAAACATAATTTTTTTCCAACAGAATTGGAAGTTTGATTCCAACGTGCATCTTTTAAATAGATTAATTTATTTTTAAAATGAAAATTTGGAAGATTGTCAACCAGAGGCAGTTTTAACCCGAGGAATGGGGGTGTACTTTTTCAAACTCAGATTCCACCATCCTATTTCAATCAACTGTTGAGGAAAAGTGACAGAAACTCATGAAGCATCTTGGTATTTAATCTTCATTCTTTTAATCTAAAAAATAAGAAAGTGACGTATGCAAAACAACAAGAGCAATGTGAAGGTCACCCTCCCCTCCAGAGGAGCTGGAATGGGCTTGAATAGTCAGGGATATTGAAATAAGTTAGTATCTTTTTTCTATTTTCAACATCAATAGCACAATGACCATCAGAGACACAGACCGGGATAGTGCTAATGAAAGACATTTTGGGTCCCCGGGTTTTTTGCCATTGAAAGTCATGAGATTCTGTCAGTTACACTGAAGGCTCTTTAGCTGGCAGTGGTTGGATCTTTTCCTTTTTTTTTACATAAGCAAAGTTGAATAATATGCAGCAAATTGAATGACAGATACAATTTTGAAGGCTAAAACCTAAAACCTTAAAGCAGTGATTTAAAAGCTAATTATTATGGATATAGCCATTCAACATTCATTTCTCAATATTGTTCCCTCAAGAAATAGTGATTTAGTCAACCAATTATTTTATCTCTTTTAGGGATACTTTCTTAATTGCAAAACAATCTAAAAATATAATCAGCATGCTAAATACATGTGGTATCTTGTTTAGAATGCCATGTTGGAGGAAGAATGCAATTAAACTGTCAAAATGTAATTGTTTCTCATATTTAATTTAAAGAGGTTGATTCACATTTGCTTTTCATGTTTAGGAGTTAAAAAACAAAGCAAGCTACTAGTACAACTACTAGTTTTTAATAAATACAACATAAGCTCGGAGCACTGATGAAAGCTGCCTCTGTCACGAGATGTTGCTATCAACAGATAGAAAAATATTCCCACTTTTTCACTCCAGGTAACTGTATTGTCCTGTTTATGCAGATGCATGCAGATATTTTCCCAATGATGTCAAAACAACCACCTTTTACCTCCAGGTCAAAATAAGTGGGTTTTTCTCCTTTTCTCCTAAATGCCATGTTAGTTCTGTGATCCTGCACATCTTTTTTTCCGGTAGCAAGCGACTTTTAAAAAGTTGTATGACATCCGGTTAAGGAAAATCTTTGAGTGAAATTAATCCAAATCTGCTGGGCCCTAGTCAAGTTGCCAGGAGCTTTTCAATCCCACTTATCTCCCGAACAAAGATAGAAGACCTGTGGAATCCGTAGCACTGGGATTTAGCTTCAGATCTTAGATGGGGTGCAAATCTCCTAGTGAGCACCACGCTGGATTTCAGTTTGCGGTAGCAAACAAGGTATCACAAATGATTCCAACCTGCTCACCCAAACACCTTACACTCGGGCACTGGTGCCTTAAGCTGCACAATTTCAGGTGCACTGGTGTGAAACACACATACAAATGCAAGAAGAGAAAAAAGTCATGGTATTATACACATTTCCAGGAGCTTACGTCTGCTTTTCCTTGGATGCTATCTAACAGTTTATTTGAAAAATTATACCATATTTAAAACACTCTTCTTTAAGTGTTAAGTGAAAACATAGACTATTGGGGTTTTTTTGGTAATTATATTGGTTTTTGTGTATTATCTATATCCTATATATACTATTACACATACAAACTGAGTGGATTTTACTTTGATTTTAGATCAAATGTTTTGTCAATTCTGTAACTGGAACAATAAATAGAGCTGGTAGATTGTTATCCCATCTATGGTGCAGCCTTAAGAGAGGGCTGAGAACAGCTTAGCAGGTGGGTTTCCCACCTATTTGTTGCCAACAGAGTAAATTTGCAGTTTTATTTATTTATATATTTATATAAAAAAGCAGGATCTAGCAGAAAAACGGTTAAAGGTCTGTCTGCCTAACATTTTCCCTTCTCCTTATAATATTCTCTTTATTTCAAAAGAGAGTCCAGCTGCGTGTGAGCTGCTATTTGGGAAGGGAACACTCTGAACTACTAACAAGACTCTGGTAAGGAAGAGCTAATATGTTTACATTTATGCCAAAGCTGAATGGGCATGGATTTACACAAAATTGCAGGAGATGCATCCTTTACTACAGAAAGAAATCCCTGCTGGATATTTTGTGCTGTAATCTTACCCAAAAATCCAAGCCTAAGACACACAACGTGGACAAAAAGTCTGCCCATGCAGTTGATGGAGATGGTGCTTTATAATGAAAACTGTAGGGTGAATTTATGGTCACAGGCCCTACCTAGAAATACAGTGCTGGGCCTGTAACACATCTCATTATAATTTGCATGAGACCTGATTCTCAAGTAGCACCTAGGGAGCAGCAAGAAAAGTGACACCAAGCCCATACTGTCTAATTTTAAAATTATTTGAGTATTTGGCCCTAAGCCTGTGAAACCAACTCCTATCCAAATTATTTTTGGCCTGTGTCCGTATTGTTCTGCCCTGCCATAAAAAGGCAAATAAATTGTAGAAACTCAGGAGTCTTCAGCAGACTTGTCCTGTGCTTCCTGCAAGGCATTGCCTCTTCCATGGCAGCATGGAGAGGTACAGGGGATCCAGGCTCTCGGGGGACTGTGGGTCCAGAAGACATCAGGATGCCAAAAGGCTGCTCTTTGAGGCACTTCCAACTCCTTCTCTGCCACATTTACCAGCTAGCAAGCTCCAGGATAAAGAAAAGCAATTCAGCTGCCCTTTTCCGTCTCTGTGTTATCACAGGACCATCAAAGTTTGAAAAGACTTTCAAGATCATTTGGTCCATCCATCAAAACCCTGCACCACCACCATCACCCCAAAACCATGTCCCCAAGTGCCACATCCAGATGCCTCTTGAACACTTTCAGAGATAGCAACTCCACCATCACCCTGGGCAACTAAATGTCTAAACACTCTTACAGTGAAATTTTCTTCCTAATATGATATCTGAACTTTCCCTGGTGCAGCTTCAGGCCATTTTCTCTCATCCTTTCACTTGAGACGTGGCAGAATAGACTGACCTCCACCTCACTGCCTCCTCCTGTCAGGGAGTTGTAGAAGACAATAAGGTCCCCTCTGAGCATCCTGTTCTCCAGACTAAACACCCCCCAGTTCCCTCAGCTACTCCTCACAGGACAGATTTGTCAGACCCTTCACCAGCTTCCTTGCCTGTTTTCAACACATTTCTGACCTGAAATCAGGGCAAGTCTGGGCTGTCGGTGCTACATTTATATTTGCTACCACCCAGTCAAGGAAAAGCCCTCTATCCACAGACAGAAGTGTGGGAGAGGGGTGCACTTCAACACTTTGATCCTGCAAATCCTCAAGTCCTTCCCCAACTCTCAGTGGCTCCAGCAGAAATGAAAGCACATTAAAAATACCCCGTGGTCCATACACTCTACTGCAACCATCCTCACCTGAAAAAACCCCCCTGATTTGCCTGTGCCAGGCCAGGCCTTGGCTCGACTCCGGGAGTTTCATACTGGATTTTTAGCCTGTAAGAAGAGGCATTAGGGTTGCCAGTTTGAAATATGACAAAACCCAGCCACCTCAGTGAAATGGCTGCTGCCCACGCTCAGCTCCATCCACACATGTGTGGTGCTTGGGGTAACAACTGCCAAGCCTACAGTAAAAGAGGCCAGGCAGGAAGGCAGCCACATGGCTACTCGAAATGATATTAATAAGACTTTATAAAAAGTTAAAAGCACAACGTAGCTTTTCAAAGTGTTTCTCAGAGATCTCTACATATGTATAGGTGTTTCATGTCCATGAGATAGAGGCTTGGGGTAAATTTAATGCAGTATTCTTTTCAGCCTAAGAATTTTTTATTATTTTTTATTCCCCCTGAAAGCTGTTGATATAAACTGGGACTCATTAAAAACACGTTGTGTTTCGATTTTAGAAATTTTGAATTGATGTCATTTCCTGGATCATTAGGAAGTAATGTAGCATCAGCAAATGTTCTGGAGGAGCCCTATCTTGCAAGGAACAGAACATTCCTGCCGCAGTGGATGGCAGTAAAAGGGTGCTTAGCACCTTCCAGAAGATGCTGAGCGTCTCTCCCCGGCTGAAGTCCAGAGACAGCATTCCCAAAGGACAGATACAAGGATATTAAAAAAGACTTTGATCAAAGAAATATTACTTCTTTCCTCCTTTCACTAAGCAGATGTGCAACGTGTCTTGGGAAAGAAATAGAAAAATTCCTGAGTGATTTATTTGATGAACCTAGTTTTAACCCAGGTTATTGCATGCCTGATACGGTGATGCTGGTTATTAGTTTCCAGTTGAAAATGACCAGATAGAGAACATATTCACTTCATCAATATAATACATTTATTGGTTGTCAAGAGAGTCACATCACACAGATATGTAAATCTGTCACTTTGTCTTAAAAGTGTATTTCTCTATTACAATGTTTCTTGATGTATGTTTTAAGGCAGTAAGGCCTTTTAAATATTAAAAAAACCAAGACAAGGGGGAAGATTTGTCTATTCAATCACAGGATTTAAGACATTAAAAGCAGATGCATCATTTATAAAAGTAGGATTTTATCAAATGCCATAGCAAATGAAAGAATCATATCTACCATATGTAGATATGTGAATTAAAGAAACCTTATTTCCCAGGAAAATTAACAAACTCTTTTGCTAGCCTTAAGGTGGATTAGTTCCATGAAGCTGGTTACTAGTTGACCACAAATCCCAATTTGCTGTGTCGAAAGTAAAATAGAATAGAGTTTTTGTTTATACTATTAAANAAAAAAAAAGAAGTTTATAATTCTGTTCATAAGTCCATGGCGGTAATGCTAGTTTAAAAAAAAATACATAACTAAAAGAACTCAAAGAAGCTTAATTGTAATTTAATTCTGTTTTTCACCATTAAAAACTGCAAGGACTGTCAATAACAATAAATATATAAATATTACAATTAGCAATAAATTCACTAAATCCATATTTCTCTGTTCAAAATGTGCAAAATCGGCTTTTTTGAAATGCGATGACATTCTGTATTTCAAAACAAAAAGTAACACCTACAACATGACATATTATGGTACTAATCCTTCATGAGGGTCCAGTGCTGCCATGGGGGTGTGTGTTTGTTAACAACTCCCCCTGCTCTGTGCAGAGTAAGAACAGGTTGCTCAAGGACCCTGAAATTCTGAACCAGAGCCTCATTCTTCTCTGTTAACCGTTTTTTTTTTGGTGATGGGACGGAGCAACAGGGCACACGACCCACTTGAGTCGACATGAGGCCTGTCAGTGGCTGCAGTGAGGTTTGTATCAGGCTCTAAAGAAGAAGCTTAAGACAATGTAAGCTAGAAATGATGATAAATGAGAAAAAACCCATTGTTTATTTTGACTGTACAATAGTAAATTAATTAGTGTGTGTTTTAGGTATCATAGTACAAATGCAGAAGACCTGCATGAGACCCCTATTTGCCATGGAGAAGAAATTCTGTCTCTGAATGGATCCCACGCCCTGGGCGTCGTTCAGAGGCCTTACACACACATATGGACCCTCCATATGTAAAACTGCCACTGAACGTTAAAAAACTCTGTTTGCAGTGCCCCCGGAATTAGTGCTATGTCATCTTGGTTAAAACACATGGTAATTCACCAGCTGGGTGTCCTTGCTGAAAAGGATATTGGTAGTACAGAGGAGAACATGTACCCCCCATGGACAGCTTTATCCAGGATCTCTCCATCCTGCAGAGATTTCCGGGCACTGCACAGTTTAGCTGCAGGATCCTGGATGTAGCAGCACTCACACAATCCCTCCCCTTTTCCAGCAGAGGGAATACACTGTGGGAATTGTGTTTTGTGGTAACCCCACTGGTGAACCAGGGCTGTGCTGTTCCCTTCAGGGCTGCCTCAAAGGGTGGGGCCCAGCTGTGATGAGGGAGTTCCCAGGTAGTCAGGAGCCAGCAAAGAGTTGTAGTTATGGCTCAGGATAACAAATATCCTTCCTGAAATGCAATATATTTATATATATACTGCCTGCCCATGTCCCATCTCCTGCTGCACCTGGCTCTCTGTTTCCCCCTCATCCAGGACCATTGCTGGCCCATTCCCTCCCGTCTTGCTCCTCCTGCCCTCCGAGTGTCCTGGTTTTCCCCTGGCTCCTGCCCATACACACACACTCCTGCCTGCATGCACTGAGCATAGGAGTAGTGGTAGCTTTTATTACTCTCAGTTCTTTATTAATGCCACATGTGCTGTTGTAAGGTTAAGTTATTAAGTGATATCCAATAATTGTTTCTGCTCTAAAGTGGACATTTCATTTAACTATGCTCATGTGGATCTGTTTCAGTACCATTTATCACAACCACATTTAAGGAAAGATTTCAATAGGCCATTTCTCTCGTTCCTTTCTTTAACGTAACTAGACCTAAAAGGTCCCGGTCAAAAATTAAATACAATTACCTTTGGACCAGCATAAGGGAATGTGGGGCTTGCATGCACTTTGGAAGTTAAAATACAGATTTTACTGGGCTATCATCTCAGCTGCAGAGTTAATTTTACTCTGTGTGTGCACTTGCTGAAAATGCTTACATGAAGGCATACAATGACCTGTTTAGTTTGCAGAAGAAAATGATGTCATTTGCAAGTAAGCTTTCAGCTGTGATATTTTATAATTGTTTAGATGAAAACCTGATAATCCTCTACTCCTTCACATAAACTGCAATCCATCTTTAAAACTGCGATAATTCATAAAACCTGCAGCTTAATAAACTAACAAACCCCAGGCCTATGTTATTTTAAGGGAAGTCAATCTTTGATCAGTCAAGCTGAAATGGGTCTGATAAGTGGAGGCCTTACTCACAGGGAGCAGCACTCCAGTTTGTTATTGCTATTTGCTCATCATCCTCAAGTGCAAAATAAGCAGAAGTCTTTCCGAGCTTCTTATCTCTTTTCACTTTCTTCTCTAGATCTCTGTCGCTTTAATCCAGCATGTCTGCTGCTGGTTAACAAGGAAATCCTGTGTCAATTATCGCCAACAACTTCCTGCTGTGAAGCTGTGGGGAATCAAAGCTTTTGAGAGCCTTTTTCACACCAGAGAGTAGTGCAGGGCCTAATTAAATGGCCCTCATATCCTGCAGCCTACTGGTGGCCAAATGATAGAGAGCTAATGAATGATAACCTAATTTTTTTCCAAGAATTGTTTTGATTCTTCCGGTCAGTTGTGCTTATTGAGTGGCAGCTCATTGTTCACGCTTAGGGCTGAGGAGGGTGTCAAAAGGTAGAGCTGGGGAGAGATACCAATCTGCTGGGTTTATTGTGTGCAGACCTTCGATTATATAAATATATATATTGCATATCGGGAAGGATATTTGTTAAAATTGCTTTGCTAAAATGTGTTGCCCTCTTTCCTTGATATGAATTGCTTTGGTGACTCTTATACACATGTGGGCTGCAAAATTGTCCTATAAATCCCCCTCATAAATGCTATCGCTGGAATATTATTTTTACAGAATCACAGAATAAGGTATCTGCCATCGCTCGCACACAGCTGCCCCAGTTCCTCCTCGTCGCTTTTTCTTATTTTTTTTCCTTCTAAAATATTTCTATGAAGAACTTGATCTCCTGCCCAAACAAAACTGCAGCTTTTGTGTGGCTGCTGCTTAATATTAACTAGCCTTATGCTGAAATTGCACCTAAAAGAATTGCAAGTTCGTGCATCTCTGTTGGGTTTGGACAAGCCCTGGCTGCCTCTGCCTGCGTGGGGATGCTGTTCTGTGCGCCCTCAGTGCCCCGAGCTGAGCACGACTTGCATCACTGCAGTGCCCCAGAAGGTGACCAGCAACAAAACAACCTTAGGAATAAATAAAATACCAGAGCAGTTAGCAAGGAACGTGTGTTTAGCCCAACTGTTCATTTCTGAGGGTCCTATCGTGGCGCGTGTGCATGAGGTGACAGACTTAGAGGTACCCTGGGAGACCTAACTTGAATTTCCTGACTTTTATGGTTTTACATTACAAATTTAATGTTCCATTAGCATAGTTTTTTTTGTACTTAATTTCCTTGGGGAGCTTGGAAGAGTTCAGGTTGGGGTGGGTTTTTTGGTTTATTTTTTTTAAATAAAAGTAGGGGGTTGGAGAAAGATGGTCAAATCTGCTCAGCTGCTTTGAAATATTTAAAAGGATTTAATAGGATTTTTTTTTTTTCCTAGAGAGGAAAAAATACAAAATGCCAGTCAGAAGTATGCGCACCTGCTTTCAAATTCTGAAAAGCTCAGGGTCTGTCCTGCCGCATTTCTTATCCAGAGTTCTGGGTGAGGTTGGATGACATAAGATCCTATGTTAAGATTTCTTTTTAAAGTGGTTTGGGTTTGGTTTTTTTGGTGCTTTCTGGGTTCAGGTGAGTATGAACATACCATGTGTTTAAAGAGCCCTCTCCTTTGCACTATGAACATTATGAGTCAGGCCTTTCAGTTGTTATTTTTTTTTTTTCCAGTAGAAATTTCAGGATTTTATTTTATTTTTTTTTTTAATGTGCTTGGGGCTTTTAATGTTCAAAATCCTAGCTTTGCAGAGAAAGTTAAATTTCAATCAAACTGGGAAGTCTCCCATGATCACATGACTCCAGGGGCTATGGATTCAAGAAAAACCACCTGTGATTAAAGTCATCAAGAGCCAAGCAAGAGGTTTCATATATTGCCTCCATTCTTCTTGACATTTGTTGACACAATGAGCATTTGTTACCTCATGGAGTGCAAATTTTATTTGCTAGTTTTGGAGCTAATAAAATAGTTCCACAGTTCAGTTCGGGATGCCACCCATTGCAGTGCATTGGCGGGGGATGTCTCACTGGAGAGCTGACGCAATTAGTTCTTATGCATATTCATGTATTTTTTTACATGGATATAGTTTTTGCTTTCAAATAGAATGAAAAAAAAAAACCCCACTAATTACAGTTTTTATCAGCTCTGAAGGCACTGTTTTGGTGAATTTTTACACACACAGTCCCCCAACCCCACTGAAATAAAGCCTTTAAAAACCTATTTCCTTTAGCCATTAATAGTGCTGGTGTATATTTTTTAACTGATGACATACAGAGATGAGGCTAAAAGGAAATAGATTTAAAACAATCATTCTGTGTTTTCTCCAAAAGTGCCAAAAACATTTTAGGCTTTACAAATCATGGTCCAGCTTTTACTTCCAGCTTCAACAATATAAATTTAATACTCTGCATAAACCAGATTTTCGTCTGTACTCTTCAAAATTTCAAATATATTTTTTAATAACAAAAGAAATACGGACACATTCAAATCCCCTGGGGAGGTTTACCTGACAATGTAAAGGGCTAAACAGCTCCAAGTATTTGATAATAATTCAGTACAAGAATATTTCAGCTAGTTGTATTTGATTTTTCTTCCCAGGCCTAACCTATTTCTTTTATTAAAAATGATAAAGACTTGATCCCGCCTCCATTTTAAACATCATTGCACCAGGTCTGATACAAATTTAATATTTTTTTTTCTATCCTGGTCTGCTTCTCAGATGGAAGCAGAGAGTATTTGCTTCTATTCACACCATACACCAAACTATGAATATTATTTCAGTTATGATTTCCTATGTGTCTGTACTAAGGAAAGAGTGGAAATAAAGGACAAAACCAATAAAGATTCAAAACCAAAAGCATATGTATGGGAGAGCAATACGCAAAACAAAACAGGGGCTGTTAAACAGATGACTCCACTGAATTGTAAAATATTCCATGTTTTGGCAAGTTTGAAATGCTGCACTTTCTATATTTCATCCATTAATCATTTGTAGGGACGTTTTTTGGTTAGCCAAAAGACAGAGTGTTCTCTAATTGCGTTACTGGTTGTGTGCATGCAACTCCAGACATAACTACGTCAACAAACATGATGGAAAAACAAGGAAGTGGCAATAAATTCAAAATTATCAGGGACCAACAAGCATCAGGAAAAAATGACAGATTCTGAGGCAAATAGCAATAAACTAGACTATAAAAATCAGGAAACAGACTGGCTGAGTGTCTAGAAAATGTTAGGAATTAAAGAAAATTACAATTTTGATGGAAACTTTTCAGACAAATATTAATTGCTTCACCACTGAAATGAGCCAAATAATGGAAAGTTAAAAAAAAACCCAAACAAGTCTGTACTGGACAAATCCCTGCAGATCACGAGCAGACAAAACTTCCAACACCAAATAAAACGTTATTCCCACTTAGGCTCCACATTACCACCTTCCTTTGGGAGGGTTCAAAAATTGACAGAACCAGTTATTCTAATTAAAAAAAAATCCTAAGAAAGAATCTGCATATTAAACAACACAGCTGTAAAGTAAACATAAAAGTCAGCAGAAGAACAGTAAAAATACCTTTGCTCTTGGCAATATGCTATTCATTTAGTTGCCTGCGGAGTATCACTCATGAGTCCTTTAAGTACTGTCACAACAAATCATTGGAAACTGATGAATACACAATCCAGGATCCCAAACAACAAACTATTACAAACTATCTATGTGTGAAAAGGCTGCTGGAAATTCCTCTAAGCCTCTGTAAATGGCTTTGAGTGAGGTTTATTGAGGGCCAGATGCCCACCAGAGGCAAATCCGAATTTTTAACTTCATTGTGGCTGTGAATCTCATAACCATAAAGGCTTCCCCCTTCTGCAAATGTGAGGCCCTAGTTTTTCTCTCTCCTATCAGGAGACTAAGACAATGTTACCTCTTGGTCCAGAGTATATGCAAGTTAATAATACTGCAAATATGATGTGAAGTTTTAAAAACTGGGCAAAATTGAGTAGTTGTTCCTAGATAGCTCTTATGGAAGCAGACCATCAAAATGAAAAGGCAATCCAAATTGACCTGGGCAACATGATCTCACCACAAAGTTTACATTTAAACTTTATATTCCTTTATAGAAATTTCTATTTTATGCAGAGTATCTCCAAGAGCTCCACAATGGCAGCAGAAGAGCCAATACAGCTATATGTGTGTTACAAACACATGGCACTTGCTTGGCTTTCTCCGTCTGAGAAATCTCTACATCCTGAGGTAGATGCAGGGGGGAAAAAAAGAGAAATATATTTGAAATATCAAAAGGGTATATTTTTACGTTTTTAATGTTTTTCAGAATGTGTTCCATTCTTTCCTGTGGCATGCCAAACTACCTCATCTGTAAACAGGCCATATAAAGTTATTTATTATATACGTAATCGTGAATCAACCCATTGAGTGGAAGGGATATTCAGATTAAGGACAAACAAACAAAAATTGTCTTCAAGTGTTCTATTATCTTAACTATATTTGCAATGCTGATGCTTAGTGAATTGAGGTGCCAGGATCATGGAAATCAAAACAAATTTGCTGAAGTTGCTTCAGAGCGATGTGGGGGAAGGATGTCTGTGTGCCAAGGATGTGGCTGACCCCTGTGAAATAGAGATTTATGCCTCTGATCATTAAAACTGCTTTAGGAAAGCAGATAGGCACAGGTGAGGGATGGCTTCCAAGGTGAAGACGTGGCTGAATAGTGATAGCACTGTGGATTGCTCCCACAGTGGGGCTCAAGGCACTGAACTGAGCAGAACCCAGTCATTTGAGTAATTTAAGCGAAACACGGCCCTTTGAAAGCATTTTCCATCCACAGAAATGAAATTGCTACATTTGGAGATATTAGGGCAGGGTGACTCGACAAAACGAGCTAAAAAATTTGAGGACAGCCATTTTCTTCCTCTGATTTGTGAGGAATTTCCTTATGGTTTCCCCCCCAAAGATCAGAACAGGCAACAGCTTTGCATAAGCACCTAACTTTCTTGAAATGGTAGACAATGTAGGAGCACAATGAAATCCTCTTTTTTGCTTCCTTCTTATTTTTAACTGAAAAATAGAAATATAAACATGAGGGTATTTTTTTTGGGAAATCTCACGATTCTGCAAATATGCAGAGCATTTGAACTTACAGCGAAGCAGAGTGTCTCAGACTGATTCCCTTCATGATTTTCTCCCCTTCTCCTCTCTTTTTTTCCCTTCTTGTCTGAAACAAACTGATTATCAAGGCTTGCTCAGTCAGCCTAATGCTTCACAGTGTGAGAGACTAAACTCAGTAGACATTCTGCTTAGTTAACTGTGAACATCACATCTTTCCTTCCAGGAATAGTGGTTCCAAATGTCAATAGCTGTTTTAGCCATGTTTGATAGGTAAAGTAATTTCTGAGATGGTGCTTCTCAGACCCCAGCTATAAATGAGGATTACTAACAATTTTTATGCATTTTGTTATAAACTGAGACGAACTGTGAAGTGACACTGACATGTACCAGCAAAAAACCGACAAAAATCAAATACTTTTCTATGCCAATTGTGCACAAAGAGTTGGATCTAAGCATTATTATAGCAGAGCCTTTCATGTTGCTATAGCCATGGCTGTGTTTGCATTTCCATAATAAAACCTATTTTCAGGGGGTTTATAACTCGGCTGTAAGAAATTTGCTCTGTGCTCCAACTTGGCATAACAAGGTATCAACTGGAGAGCTGCAGTCCTCAAGCTTTTGCATTGCCTGTCTGCTGCAGGAAGAACGGATTTGTTTCCTTACTTGTAGGTGTTTGCTGAAATTCCTTCTGCAACTCAAGCGTGCTTGGAGGACCTGACAATCCAAGATATGGTGGATCAAAGCCTAGTTCCAAGTGTCTGTCAGCTGAAGTCCTGGTGAAGAGTAACTAGGGGACCTGCACATGGATCTGGGTACCAGGAGATGTATGTAGGAGGAAATTTTCTAAAAAACCACACCAGCCACACCCATGTTTGGTGTCCATTCCTTCACAGACCAGGTGGGAAATTGCTCATCATAATACAAAAATGCACGTTTTGCAGGACTGCATGTTTGAGGGGAAAAAAGTGGGAGAAGTCAAGCAAGAAAAACTGCAAAAAGAAATTAGTTTTTCAGACAGTGAGGGAGCAGCCTGGCTTCTCACAAAACAGTTTCAGACCGCAAGCCCAGTCCTGCCGCAATGTTCTCTCCGAGCACGGGGACCACAGGGAACTCCAGCTGCTGTGCAAGTGTGTGGTGGGAGAGAGAGAGAAGGGATTTTTTTCAACTCCTTTTCAGACAGCTGGAGCGTGAGAAGTTGGGAAATGGATGCATTAACGTGGAGGCTGTGCTTAGCGTGAGCCACTGCGGAGGTTGGTACCGCAGGTAATGGGCTCGGAGGGACCCTGTGCGCAGCAGCTGCGCCGTGTTTCCCACTGGAGCTCTTCCAAAACGCAGGGATTTTTTTTCTTAGGGGACTGCAGGTAAGACTAGGAGTCAGGAAGTAATAAAATCTCATTATTGCTATTTATTGTTAGTAAACATTTCTGCAATGGTAATGTGCAGAGGTGCCAGCCAGGTACTGGCTGTTTCTGCATCTCGCTCTTTATCTCAGCGGGGCCCCTCCGGGACTGAACACCAGGAACATGCAGCCTTTGGATGTCTGGGCTTCCCTTTGGCTTTGCATGGCCTGGTCCTTTGTAAGAGCTCACCATCAGGAGGATGGGGTCTCATCCTGAGTCCTGCAGGAGGATCTGGCATAGACACCTTTGATGTGTGACTCCATTCCCCGATACCTGTAACACACAATCAGTCATTTAAGCAGGGAGTAGGGGGAGGGGGTGGGAGAGCAAACAAATCTTTACAGCTGCAAAGTTACTCTATCTACAAGGCACAGACAGAGCCAGAACCATGGGGAACACAGGATGGAAACAATCTGCAGAGCAGATTTGCCTGGAGCTGTGGTGCCTTTGAAAAGAGCGATACCGCTGGCGGCACAGGGAGGGGGACAGGCAGGGAGGCAGGGCTGCACCTGTGGGCCAGGTACCACCTCTGCTTCCCACACCACTCTCTGCTCCCTGCTCTCACCAGGGTGAGATTCACATCACAGGAGACTCAGGTTAAGGTAATCCTGGTCCTCCCTAGACCTGACAGTCCCTAAAGAGCTTTTGGAGGAGTGAGAGCATTTGTTTGTGACACCAAGGTTGGGTAACTTCCTCCCTCTACCCACCAGCAGTCAGGTGATTTTTCTATTCCTTCCCATTCCTCAGCACATCTGGATGGGAAAGGATGTCGAGGGGTGGCGGGGAGTCTGAGATGCTGAAAATGTTTCTCCCAGGCAGGAGGGAAAAGATGTCCTGCCTCCCCTGGGCTGTCCCCTATGCCCCGTGATGCTGGAGGATTCAGGGGGACCCAGGTGGATGCAGGGATCAGGAGAACCATGAGAATTTGGTGACCACAGGATGGCAGCTGTCAAGGTGATGTCTCTCCCTCTCCCCACAATTTCCCATGTCACTCTAAATACATTTTAAAACACAATCACTGCATCCATTGCATTGCCTCGGGGCTGGGCTGTGCTCCTCACTTGCACAGGGCAAAGCAATGCTGCCCTCTCAGGGAAACGACTAAATCCAGGCTAAATACCCTGAAATACTGTCAAATACTGTTCAAAATGATTGTAATTATCTTTAAATGTAGTTTATCTTTATTTGTAAGCTACAGACACATTTAGTGTTTGTCTATTTCGTAAATGTAATTTGAAAATCTACCACGTAAGATAAATTTCCCTAAGAAGATGTGATAGGGAATTCATATCAGGCATAATAGGCTGTCAAAGGAAACGCTGTATTTGGATCTTTTGTGCTATATTTATGAAATGTACAAAGTGATTACAAATCCTACAGGAACAAAGTTGCCCATTTATGAGGCACACGTTGCTAAAAAAAGATTTCTGATATTCTGATTGCGTTAGGAATAACTTAAACCCTGTTGGGCCAAATTCACCCCTGGGATAACTTAATTTAAACAGGGAGCATACATTCATTCTCTGTATTGAAGTATTTTCTATATTGTAAGTAATACTTAGATAAATTTGTATCCTGACACTATGTCCTTAAAAAAAAAAAACCTCTAACATTTAATTTGGTCCCAATTCATATTTTAATATTTGGCTTACATTTAATATTCAACTTACATTTTTCAGGTTTAAATGAAAATTTAGAAATTATGCCAAGATGAGATTTCTCATAAATCCGTTTTAAGAATAAAAAATTAACACACCTGTTCCACAGAAACAAAGAAACCATGCGAAATTGCATTTATTGCAATGAGCTTGAAGCACATCCAGCCTACTTTCAGGACTCATTAATACCTTTTGGGTTTGTAGTTTTTTTGGGGTTTTTTTGTTTNAAGGGGGTTTTTTGTTTGGTTTTTTTTTTTTAATTGCTTCATATTACTTTTGATTTCCAGTGAAGATTTCTTAAGATATGAATGGTGCTTCCCTAGGAATTCTGAGAGGAACCTTTGGGTCCTCTTGGACTTTATTTGCAGTGAGAAATACATCATATTAGAGAAAATGAATTAACTAGCAGGGGTTACCTCACAGTTCACTAAACACGGCTCTACTCTTAATGAACAAAGGTTGTTAACAGTGCTGTGAGATACAAAAATTATTTTTAAACACGCCATGTCCATGTCTACATGAAAGGCTGAACCACATGCAGCTCTACATGGATTAAAACACTACTTTGCGACAGGAGACGTTCTCTGGCTGACCTACACTGCTTCTCTACTAGTCTGGGCTAAATTCTGCTTGAATAACCAGAAAACCCCCCCAAAATAATCTCCTTTTCATCTTCCCATTCCCACAGCCAATCCTCTTCTATTATTTCAGTGACCCTGAGCTCCATTTCTATGCTGGTGGGTGCAGTGGAAGGGATAACACGATGGGCAGTTTCCTTCCGCTGCCAAACAAACAGCGTGGATGAGGCTGTGTTCCACCTTCCTCCTGCCTTTGCTCATCCATGGATCTCTCTCTCCTCGGAAGATGGGTTTCACAGTGTGCATAACCTTTGCCAAACTGTCATAGCAACAACCGTAAAATGGCTACATCTGTGTTTAAATGGATTTGCTAGGACTTATGGGATCCTTTTTTCTTTTCCCCCATGTGAAAATGTACTTCCCAGGAATAAGAAATGAAAACCTGCAAGGAAAGGCAATGTGAGTTAACACTTACCAGCTGGAAGAGGGAGAGAGTGAGAGCAAATAGCAGCAAGTTCATTCAAAAGCTGTATCAGCTTGTTTCTGTGAAATTCAAAGGATCAGTCCCGAAAAGGCAGGCTGGGGGAAAAAAAAAAATCTGTTAGAGGGACAACTTTTTCCAGAGAGAGTTAATGGAGATCAGACAAAGAGGAAGGCACTCCCTGACCTCAGACACTTTGCTGGAGAATGAAAAGGCAGTACCAGCTGCATGAAGGAAGATAGTATCTGACCAGGTTGAAACAGCCCTGTAACATTTTACTTCTGCAATAGTTCAGGAACAATTCCAAAACTCTGACTGATTATCAGTCTGGTTCATAGCAGTCTTAAATTATAAGTGAAATGCATGGAACAGTAACATGAAAAATGCTATTACTCATGTTTAGAGGTAATGTGTGCTTTAATATGGTATGATAGCATGTGTGTCAGGAACGGGGTTATGGCCACATCCCACCGCACACACCCAGGCTGCAGGAACTCAGGGATCATTCCAGCACGTGTCCTCCTCCTGCATCCCTAACGCCCGTCAGGGAGAGCACATTCACCCCAAGAGCTGGGCAAATGCCAGGGGGACTCCCCTCAGCAGCCCTCGGAGCTGAAGCAGTAACAGCTGGTACCAGTTACAGCTGGTACTAATTAAAACACCTAAAAGATGCCCAAAAGGATAACAGAGTCCTCCTCAACAGATGCACCGTGAGAGGAGTTTACTCTGCCGGAAATGGTCTTAATCCATCATCAATAATACTTTGATTTATTCAGGTTTCCATTTGATCCTGAAGCTCTGCGGGGTGTGTGCATTTCTCAAAAGTTCTGACAGGCAACGGTAACAATAAGAAGTGCCCCCAAGTTCCAAAATTAAAATGAAAACAGTAAACTCAGAGACTGAGAGTGTTGTGTGCTCTCCCTGGGAAGAGACATCCACAGCCTTTTGGAGGTGTAGGTTCTTCTTCTTCTGGGAAAGGACGTTTTGGAGGCAGGAGTGTGACAGTGGGGGCTGGCCCCAGCTCCAAATCCCATCTCCCCACAGGTGCCCCTTGCAGACAGAGCCAGCCCTGCCTCTGTGAGAATCCTCGCTTTTCCCCATTGTGTAGGAAAGCCTGAAATTCACAGGAAATTCAGTCTCTAAAATACCCCAAACATCAGTGGTACTCCTGCAGCTACTGCGAGCCGCTTGTGAATGCCAGTGAGTGTCAGCACAGTTCTGCAGTGCTTGTCCAACAGAAATTAGTGATATCAGACATAATTATTTGTTCCTGCTGCGATCCTGGAAGTTAGGGATGCAAAGTTTGGATAAGTTTTCATGTCTGCTCTAAAATACAAGGAAATGTCAATCTTCCTTTTAAACTTGTCATGAGCAAGCAGAGAAAACAAAGGACATGCGTGAAGATAAAGACATCATTCCAATAATTAATGTGGAAGAAAACGCTATCAGGTCAGGGGTTTTTTGCTACCATAATTTTGAAAGTTTATGTGTAAACAGATCATCAGGCATCATTAAAAACTTGGAATTCAAACTAGGCCCTTTTGAAAGACATACACGGATTTACAGCACAGAAACATATTTCTTTAGTATGCATAATTTGGCAAGTCTGTAAAAATGGGTCAGGTATGCTCTTCAGACACTTTTGGACAGATTATTGTGAATCTTCCCATTATCCAGGAAAAAGACAGGAAAATATCTTCTTCTTCTTCCACGGTTGAATTACACATCCTGAGTTTCCTCCTCTGTTTACACAGGTATTACTATAAGGATTTGATTGAATGTGGTAAATTTTCTTTTCCTGAGCAGGGCCAAAAGCAGTTTAACAGACTGAATATCCTGATATTCCTTTCACTTTGCTCTTTGCTGTGGCAAAGATTGAAAAGCACCATGTGAAATCATTATAGGCAATGTCCATTCAGCCTCTGTATTTAAAACTGTGAGAAGGGACCTAAGCAGGGGTTTGGAACAGCAGAGACTGCAAGGCAGAGTCAAAGGACAGACCAAGAACTGGTTCTGCTACGTGAAAGCAAATTAAATAAATAACCAACAGTCATCATTTGAAACTTCAGGCACATTTATTCACACGTATTCACATTTATTCACATGTATTCACTTTCTGTTATTTTCTTTTTATGGTAGACCAGTGTGTTTTGCATGCTGGAACCTGTGACACAAGTACTGAAACCTGCTTGGGTGGTAGAAACATTGCTCATGCCAGGAGGGAGCAGCACAAGACCCTCTACCCCACCAAAAGCGTTCTTCACATTTTGAGTTTTTGAAGCAAGCTCCTGAAACAATCCCAGATCAGCGAGCTGCAGCAGGGATGAGGAAACTCCTAAAGGATTGCTGTTTATCCCAAACCTTCACTTCCATCTGTGTTTCCTCTTGGTTAGCAAGGGCTGCACCTCTTCAGCATTGCTTGGATTCATCCCCCTTTAGAAACTGGTGTCCTTAACTGAGCAGTAGAATCACCCCGGGATCTTTTACAGTCGGTGGAGGCACAGACAGCTTAATCACTCTCTGGTGGGCTGAAGATCACAGTCACCTTCCATACGTGCTTGTAGGTGACGGCGGGGAGAAATCAGCGCAGTCAAACATCTCAGACAGGAGCTCAAACTGAGCCTGAGTCTAGGGAGGGTAAGTCAGCACTGGCTGTGTCTCAAGGCCCCTTCATTGCTCTCTGCTCTGGCTGTGGGCTTGGGGGCTGCCTACAGGAAATACTGGGATGTGTTTGCTTTTCCGTGTCCTCTGGGAGATGGCAGCCCATGCTCTGTGACTTACACTGACGCTGAGGGGACAACAGCTCCAGTGCAGAGCTGTTGCTCAGGAGTGGTTCTTGCAAAGATTCAGAGAGGATTTGTGTTCACTGGAGAGTGGCTTTGAATCAAATCTCCCAAGGGTGGGCCCTTCTCTGTTCTCCCTTTAATGCGCAAAGGAGACCACAGACAAGCCCATCATGAGGAGATGGCTGCAACAGAGAGATGATGGTACCAAAGTTCTGTACAGTTATTCTTCACAGAAGTTCAATACAGAGGTTATTAGGGTATGTCTGAGAAACGTTTGCACCAGCAATTTAAAACCTCTGGTTATTTAAGGACTGATACTCCACCATCTTGGATCTTGGTATGAATTTTGTTCTCAGCCAGATTCCCTTTATGCTGCTCTGTTTGATGACAGATGTACATTTATATGTATAAAAACCTTACAGCTTTAAATAGCTGAACCACTGATTTTGAATATGTGTTTCATAACATGCACACAAACACTCCCATGTGAGTAAAACAGCTAGAGCAAAGAATTAATCTTATAACTAGTTAAGTTAACCATAGCCTTATTTGCCTTATTTAACTTATTCACCCTAATTGTGCTATTCATTAAACATACACAATGGAAGATTGAAATGAGAAGTGAAAGAAAAAATCTATCCTAACAGCTTTTTTTTAAAAAAAAATCTGCCCATTTAAATGGCTAATCCTTTTCCATGGTAGCTGGGCCTTGGGGGGATGACATTTTAACATGGCTGAGCTATTCCTTTTCTTACTTGACCTTTTTCATCATTGGATTTGTTTTCATTGTTTGAAGAGACAGGAAAAAAAAGATGCTTAGAAAAGTTCTGGAAATACATTCATGGTAAAATTCAAAAGAGAAATGAAGAAAGCTTTACGCATTAGTGGAGAGCAGCATCAACCCCCTGGCACTTTGAACTGCAATCAGTAGCTGTCTGCCCAAGTCTCTTCCGCATTACAAATACTTCGTAAGTGTTAACGACGAAGAGAAGCCCTCCCCAAAAGTCCAAACCCAACCAATCAACAAGTAAATATTGCCTCCTCTGACCATCGATTGGCACTTGATATGGGGTTCATCTTATCGGTGAGTTTGTGGGATAGAAAGAAACACAACCCTGAACATGAGCTTCCCAATGCCAAGGTTCATGGCAAACATGCAGCACTAAGTGTGAATTACTTCCGTGCTAAGGAAGACAAGGAAAAACCAGGAAGCTGTTCCTCAATGCACAGCCAGCTGATGGGGTGATGCTGGTAATCAAATCTGCTGCTCATCAGAAATAACCCTGCTGACACGGGGATAACATGCTGGGGAATGTCAGGGAGTGCCAGTGTGGCCCTGAACGCTGCAGCGGCTGAAATTCTGAGTGCAGATGGTGTCAGCAAACGGGTGTTCAATGGCTCCTCAAGAGCAGCTGCTGAAAATGGGCACCAAAATCCCAAGGCCTGAGGATATTTTAGGAAAATGAGGGTCAGATTTCCCCAGCAGACCTCAGGCAGAGGGGCTCAGTGCATTCTCCTCAGACCTACCTGCACATGTCTCCGTTTCTCTCCTTGATGTCAACAGGAGTTCCCTGCATGTGGGGAAGAGCTGAATATTACTGTCAAGATCTGCAGCGCAGATCTGAGAGAAGAATTTTTGTCCTTAAGTGTTGAAAATGTAATGATCTATTTGATAGTGAGAAAAAAAGACAGAAACAGTATGAAGATTTTTAAAAGAAAACACACACACGCACACACACAATCCAAGCAGCCTTTGAAGTCAACGGCTTTGAAATAAAAAGCAGCCACTTTACCAGCCTCGTGAAAAATATTTTGTTAACATTCTAGGTGTTGTATTTAAAACTCAGTTGGCCAAATTTGGCTGTCAGAGGCTTGAACATAACTGGAAGGAGTGATCTTATCTGTGAGTCTCAGGATATTATCAGTTGTTTTAAATGAAACTGATGTATGATAGCACACCAGGAGATCTCACGAGGCCATTTCCAAAGGAAAGTATTCTGGGACTCACTGGAAATTAACTTTATTCTTCCTGTTCTGCTACCAGAACAGCCACTGAGGCTCTTGTTTTACTGGACATATTTGATCCTTTTGAATGAATTAATGTTGGGATTTCCAAAGGGATTTAAGATTGATGAGGGACCAAGCACAACTGTCCTTTGATGGGATTTGGGAGCCTAACTGATGCAGTCTCCTTTAAAAGACTCTGTTAGCATACAGTTTGTTGCTGGTTATTTTGAGTGCTGCAGGTAAGGGGCACTAATGATGTTGGTCTGAAAAGAGAAAATTGCATCCGAGGGAAACAGCATGTCCTAGTACATTTGCTAATCCCAAAATGGTATAGAGACCACCTCATTTTAACAAATGTATTGAAATGTGGAGATTAGTCTCCCTACGCAGTAGATAAATTGCATTAACATGATTAAAAACCCCAACCAAACTAAGGCGCCTTTTATAGTTAATAGGGGGTCAGACTTCATTAGTCCTTCAGTGAAAGCAGACCTGCTCATTTAAGGAGGTGGAAATTTGCTCTCCTCTGAAATGGCAGATATCTGTGTGGACAACTTGAATCTCTCAGTGTCACCCTTATGGGTGGGATTTTTAATTTTTTTTCCCCCCAAAATGGAAGGTTTTGGAAGAATGTTGTGGAAATGAAGGACTCTTGCTGAAAGCCTCTGCTTTGATGCTTTTGCTAATTATATCCCTTGTGAGAGAAGTCTGGCTCATAGCAAGCAAGGGAAAGATAAATATTCCACAAAACCCTTAAAAGCTTATCATCTGGACTATTTGCTAGGATAAAAGACACCTCCATACACACACATGCATACCTTCCATTCACGGAAATGGAGAATCTCTGCATACAGGGGGAGAATTAATTCCTTTCTTAGCAAATATTTTTCTTCAATGGAACTATAACAAAACTGCTGCTGGCAGTTTCGGAGCAACACCTTTGCTTGTTGCCGCCATGCCTCTGAGGAATTGTTTGCAGGATGGACTTCATACTTTACAGCATTTTAAAACAAGTACATACTAATTCTGCCATTTTTTTCTTCCCCCTCCTCCAAAACTCACACATCTTTTAAACTCAACATCTTTTAAACTCAAACGAGAAAAATGAAGCCTATCAGTTCTTGCAACATTTCGTTTACATTGAAAATGATGAATGTCACTCCATGGAGAGGACTTGCTAGAATGCTAATTCTTTCTTTGGTTTTAAACCAAAGCAAGATTTATGAGTGCACAGATTCACTTCCAAGAGGAAACAGAGAAACATCTGCAAGATGAGAATTTCCTTGCATTATTAGTGCTATTCTTTCTGCACTGATGAGTACGACAGATAATCCCATTCATTACAAACGTCCATAACTTTGCTTGCAAACATTTTAACTTCTCAAATATAGATCACAACCACATCACAGCCACAACTTCTAGTCAAAAGCAGAACAGGAACTAGAAAATATACTTCTTGCAGTGCTTGGCACAGTTCATAGGGCATGGCTGTCAGGGAGCTGCTCTGACACCATTTGCTCTACTCAGGGGTGTCATTAAAGGCGTCTTCCCGGAAGTAGGCAAGACGAAACGAGTGGGTTAGCACACTGGATCTGGTCATATCCGGAGTAAACCCTGTCTTCTTAGTAGTGTATGTTTTCCAACACTGTCATGTTCACTGATTTATTTTTCCAGATTGATTTTCCTTGTAAAATGCTGATGGTTTTTGGTTCTTTTTTTTCTTTTTTTTTCAGGGATGTCTTGATATTAATAAAAACAGGCTCAAAAGGAATATTTCACTAGCCACTCTGGTTTTGTTGTGGCTCAATTCAATGTCTTCAGAGCATTTCATCCTGAAGTTAGATGTATATTTTAGAATACATCTGCTTTTATTGGAACTTTCCAACACAATAAAAATGGGATGTTTTAAAAATGTGATTTTATTGTGGGAAAAAAAAAAAAAAAAGAATTAACAAGGTAAATTCCTAAGTATGTCTCAATTACTTTTGTCCCAGGTGAAAACCCTGCAGGACCAGGGCATCTGGGTATATATAAGAACCAAAAACCAAGATAAGGATCTCAGCTAAAGCCTTGGTTTGGAAACACAATTTCCTTGCAGTTTTCGAAAGGAAGAAAACGAGCAACAGTTAAAGCTATTGAACATGCAGAAACCATGTATAGAAGAGAAACACATTATACAAGTGAAGGAACACATACATATCAATGAACACATTTTTATTGGGAAAAACATAGTCCACAATACAATACAATATAATACAATGAATTTAGGAGTCTGAGGTGAACTTTCTTATCCCTCAAGACCAGTATGAAGACACAATCATGGTCGGGGCCAAGCTGCTGCTGCTCCTTCTGTTGACACACAGCCAGGTCCCAGGTTGTAAGGCAGAAGAAAAACATAATGAGCCTCCTGCTGATGAAAATTAAAAAAAATTAACTTCCAAAGCCTTCAGCAACAAACCCAAGGTACATGGTTTCAAAGCAGTGCCATACATTGTTACTTAATTGTCCTCTCTGCTTCTTTACAGATGCTTTGGTAAGGTCAGGGTAGCAGTGAGGTGCATGAGTTGTCACCTCACTATGTCTAAGAATTTTTATTAATGCATTATGTAAGTACTTGGGGATTTTGTAAGCAAACTATCAGATCATTTTTTCTAGAGATGGATATTAAAACTGCAATTTTAAGAAGCATGGGAATGAATATTATTCTTGGAAGTGTTACACAGCCTCAATATGGTGCAGACTTGTGACCTAAGAGAGCAAATGCCACCAAGTGCTGCCTGTGAAGAGAAACCTACATGACAGTGCCATAATAATGTCATCTGTTTTGCCATTCCTTACAGCAAGAGGCTGGTTTTGTGCTCTGTAATTATTAGTGGTCAAATCTGAGTGAAATGTCTTGGGATTCTTCTAAAGCTGCTGCGCATTCCAGAGCTGTGCTCACTGGAGAGGACCCATCTTCTCCACGCAGCGCCGAGAGAAGCAGCACAGAGCTCTGAAGTCAAATTCAGGTGATGATGCTTATCCAGGAAATATCTTGGGATTTTCCAAGAGGCTAAGTGGACTCTCACTGAAATTTGGGCGTCTGCCTCTCCGTGGCTTGTCTGAAAATCCCAGGCTAATATGTTAAGAAATATTCGGACTTCAAAAGAGGAGGATATGCAACCATAACCACTCAGGGGTTCTGATGCTGATAATACAGTACTTAGAGGGGACTGCTCATGCTATCCAGTATGATAATACCAGAATTCACAAGAAAGAGCTGTGAGCCTCTAGCATTTACCAGCTGTAATACTGAACAGATTACACAGAAAAATCAGGCAAAAAAAAGTAATATGCTTTCACCTCACAGCAAGAAACGCTGAAGTTCAGGAAGAGGAAATGTGTATTAAGAGAGCAGGTTAAAAATCTACATTATCCCAGACTTTCATGAAATCAAAATGATAGGCACGATGCTAAGTTATTATAATGTATTTATTACCAGAATTGCTTTCATATTTAACTGATTTGGCCCATCTTGAGACCTGTTTTAAAATGCACCACCTTGTCCACCTTTCCATTTTCATATGAAAAACAGGAAAGCAAAAACTAATTTACTCAGGGAGACACATCGACTGTTTGCCCGTTTATCTCTTACAGACCACCCCTCAGTCCAATGTTGACAGTACATGATATTCCATTAATCTGCCTAATGAAAATTTAACCAGTGTTATAAACAAATAATTGGCTATTATCCTCTCAAAGATCCCGAATAAATTACTTCTGCTTATTTTTTTTTCCCCCTCTTCTCTCTCTGTGCCTCTTCCCCCACTCCTGCCCCCACACAAAAGGCGGCTCTTTCCGACTGATGTCGCGGGAGAAGAAAAAAAAATCGCTGTAGCTGTCACTCTGCTGCTGCAGGCAGTGAAAGCTGGGTGAGACTTCAGGGATGCTCCCAGAGTGGTCCTGCACTTGCTTGGCTTTAGCTGTGGTTATTTGAAGAGGAGCTGGGCTCAGTCAGAGCTGCATCCCCGTCCCCTGCTCTCTCTCTCTCCCTGACTCCTCTGATCAATCCACCTGCAATTACATCCCCATCTTCTCCAGCTCTCTGAAGCTGCACAAGAGGCACAGCCACCTTTCCCTTATCACACTGGCTGTCCTTTTTTTCCCTCTTGTGTGTGTGGGCAAGGCAGGATTTTTTCCTTTCAACAGCTAAGGGGTGCAAAACCTCTCTTGATTCAGAGCAATGAAAGTTGCAGCTCGCGAGGATGCCTGGTTCTGTGTCCACCTCCAGCTGCTGGGGGATGGGACTGAGCTCTGCTGCTCTCCTGCCTCCCCTCCCCGGGCTTTACCCAGGAAATGAGGAAAAGGCTTAGATAAGCCAAATATCTGACTCTTTTTTTTTTTTTTTTTTTTTTTCCCGTTCACCCAGGAAGACATGATTTACATACAATTTTCAGAATAGTTTGTAAAAAATAGTGCTCGCCAGATATATCTTTGCAATTTGCACAGTACTTCTTCACAGGCAAGAAAATGGTCATTTTTAAATGATGCACTGTGAGAGCTAAACCAGAGAAGAGTGAGTGGTGGTTTTTTACACGCAGATCCTGAGCTGTTTTAGGATATTCTTCATTGCTAAAACACACCTCATCATTCACAGGTACTTTAATATAGCCCTGAACAAATAATTAATTTTATNGGGGGGGGAAGGGGAGGGGAAGGTCTAAGTAAAAACTTCCAAAATATTTGGCAAACCTAAATAATTAATTTCAGGGGGGGAGTTTGTTTTTTTAATTTTTAAAATTTAAATAGAATGAAGTTTCCTAGAAGAGCTGAAGTACCAACCACAGAGCAAGGAGGAAGACGAGGAGCAGTTACCTCTTGTCCTGAAGCAGCTCCTGATGCCTTCAGAATTTTGCTGCGAAGTTCAGCAGAGGCTCTGCACAAGAGCAAAGTATGGAGCACCTCAGCCTCCCTCCAGAAGTTATTTCCAGCAGGGCAGGACAAGCAGCAGCTGTCCTCCACATCAAGATGTTGATCTTTATTGACCTTTATTTGGTTTACAGCCCAGAATATTATATTTTGGGTCTACTTTAGTGTACATCCATATCAGGCATGATGAAGGTCCATGCACGGTCCAATGTTCCTGCTGCTGGAAGTACCAGCCTGCAGCAAAGGACTGGAGAGAGAAGGTGCATTAAGATTTCCAGCCATTCCAACCTGGTTCTGGATCCAGTGCCTCTGCTCCATAGGAAGCAAATAGGAGAAAAAGAAACAAAACTTTCGAGTTTATTTGCCCACTGGAAAAATAAATACTCCTGAGTATCAGAGCTGGTGTGCATGTGGAGCAGTTTCTTTTTTAAGCCTTGCGGAAATTGTTTTGGGGAAGGTTATTGTTTGTTGGTTTGTTATTTTTGAAATCAGGAGTCTGAAAAAAAGGAGCTTCCAGCCATCTCTAGGACCAACAGAACTTGCCTGGGAAAGCTCCTGCCCCAGCAGCTCCCTGGAGTGACAAGGACCAGTGACCACCAAAGAAAGAGCAAACCCAAACACGCTCACCTCAGGTTGTTGGAGTTTCTTCTCTTTTCGGAGCAGAAGCAAATGAGACCCTGTGGAAGTGATATCGACATCCCAGAGCGAGGGATGTGAGGCTTCAGGTCCCAGTTGTTTGGGAGTGTCAGCTGTGGGGTTTTCCCGCATTCCAGGGGAAAGTTTTCCAGGGAGGAGGGTTAACAAACCACTCAGTTGGCTCATGAGCCCTCATCCTCTCAGAGGGAGAGGAAGAGGAGCCATGGGAGATGCAAGCTGTGCAGTGCAGCCTTGCTCTACCCTCCTCAAACAGGGATGGCAAAAGCCTGGCAAAAGCCTGACAAAGGGCTGGTTCCAGCCTGGGAAGCCATGCAGTCCAGCAGAGAGCTGTGCTCTCCCGTTCCCAGAAGGAAACCAAGAGCACAACCAGCACTGCATTTATCTGCAAGTGCTCACACTAAGAGTAGAAGTAAGATTTTTACTATAATGACAAATTAATTCTTGCTTTCATACTTTTATTAAAATAAGCACCTTCTATCTTTTAACTAGACCTGACATATGCTTACATAGATACAACACACCCTGTAACCTAATCTGCCAGCAATCTTGAAGCAATTAACTCCTTCTAATCTTCAGCTAACAAAGCCCACCATGCAAAAGGTCCCTGGAGAACAACACTCCAAAGGCGGCCGTAAGCTCCCTCTGACTGGTTTTGTATTATTTGGTGTGTAGGAGCTCATTGGAGTGCTCAGAGAGCAGGGATTCGTTTGAAACAACAAAGATGAATCATCACAGATCATAAGATCTTCATTAACTCCTTATTTCTCTACTAATTAACACAAAAGAAACGACTTGAATGGTTGACAGGCAGCGAATGACCCACAGCTCAGTGGTTAATAGGATGCAAATGATGCCTAATGAGGGTCTCTAGCTGCTGTCTGGGCATCTGGCCTACTATTTTTGTTGGGGATTTAGGGTGGGTTTGAGATGAAAATAGTTTAACCAATAACATAGGCTGCTGCTGAGTTCATGCTAAAGTCTGTGAATTTATGGGTCCAGCACTCAGAAGAATTAGCTTAAACTACTCATCAACAGGTTTGTATCCATGCAAAGCACTCCAGAGAGAAGTCTTGCCTTCCACGAGACACAGCAACAACAATTAAATATTTCATTGCTGTTTTTTTTGTTTTTCTTTTCCCCCTGGGCAATAAAAAGAGTTAATTTATAAATTCCTAATGGCCTTTCAATTTACAAGGGAGACAGATTCCCAAACAACTGTAATAGTGGCCTTTAAAAAACTTCATTCAAATTTGTGTCCCATGTCTAATCAAAAACAAGTTTGGGTGGCTCCATATTTTTTTTACAGAAACTATTTCCAGCTGAGTCTTTATGATTAATTGACAGGCTTTCAGTGAAGAGACACAGTACCATTAATACCTCTACAAGTCCTCCCTCACTCACAGAAAGTTTCGGAGCAGCTTCAGGTTGAGCTTTTGATTCAACCACTTCTGTGGGGTCCTTTTTCCTCTGCTTCTTCTGTGCACACGCGAAAGCAAGGGCTGGTGTAAGAGTGAAGGGTGGTGATTCCCTCTGTGTGTACATGTTCTGCTGTGGCTGCAGGGTGGCCTAAATTCCTGTATTTTTCAGCATTCTCAAGCCAGAGGTTATCGACCTTTCTGATACGGTGGTACAGCCCCTCACATAATCAATTTTATTACTGACTGCAGGAGTCAAGCTGATGAAATAGGTTTAAACAGGTTAAGCAGGAGAGCTTTGCTAGCACAGGTCACTCTGAGTGAGGGGTAGAGAGCACTGGCGCTGCTCTTTCGCAGTGAGCGGCGTCACCCAGCTGCCAAGGGCACTCCTGGTGCTGCCTGGAGGATGCTCCTACTTGGGGAAAGAGGTGCAGAGATTTACAGGGGGACTCATTCATGGGCTGGAATAGGCTTGAACCAGTCTCTCGAGGCTCTTGGCCAAGCTCCTGTGCTACCAGCTCCCATCACTTGGTGTCTAACACACTCCCTTCTGTGCCACCCCCACTGCAGAGTGAGGTATTCCTTCAGTGCTGCACTGCGAGAAAACAGCGACAGCAAAGCACCTACAGCTCTCAAAATTCTTGTATTGCTTTAGTTTTCCTTTCTTTTTCCTTTTTTGTTTGTGTTAAACCCAAGAGAACAGGTCTGTCATTTAGTGGCTCATTTTAATTAATATGTTTAAATACTGCCTTTCATGCTTCAAACCAGCCACTGAACAGGACCATGAAATGAAACAGTTCTGAAGGACCTGAAATGAAAAGTGGAATCTATTTTCATTTTGTAGGTGGATTAATATGGAAACAACCAAATGGAGTTCTTTATTTAAATATGTAATATTTGAATGTGATCATTTTCTCCCAAAAGGTTCTACAAACTCTGAATGGCAGTGGGGTGCAGACAGTGTTTCACACACACAAATGCTGTTTCAAGTGCTCAAATTCTGTATTGATTTTCCAGCCCCATCTACTCTACTTTATCTGAAAAATCTTACTGTGTTTATATTCTTGCATAATCACTGCTGTAAAAGATACAGTAATCGATACACTTCTACCAAATGTATAGTTACAGTCCTGTGAGAAAGGCAAACATTAATATCTTCTTTAAAATAATAGTTCCCATTTATTTAGTGTAGGAAAAAAAAAAAATTGGACCAAAAAATAAATTTTCTTTACCATAAACACAAGTTGAAAAAAAAAAAATACCCAGCTCTAAGCCCTGCCTGAGCTCCAGGCTGGCTCTGCAAACCCCTTACGTTTCCCATTATTGTCAGTGTGCATCCAGGAAGCGTCAGTCTAAGAGCATTCAGCCATATATCATTCCCACTCCATCTTTTTATTGGATGCCTTCCATCCCGAGACAAGAAGCAGAGCACACGAGGCGTGCTGGGGTGACGTGCAAGAGGCAGAGCGAAAGCTGGTGTAACACCACCTTTGCTGGACATGGGCTGCTCCTCCCGAGGCACTTAAGGGATTAATGAAATGAAATTGTTTTTGGACTTGCTGCACTCTCTCTTATCTTTTAAATCCATAACGTCCCACAGAAGGCAAAATGTAGTAATTTTAGTCAGCAGCCTCTCATTAATTTTCTACCTTTGGGGGAAGGCACATTTATAAAAAGAGAGGCTGTGTGGAGGCTAAGCTCAGCACATTGCTTTTCACTTAAAGAGCTCAGCATGGCACAGCAGAGACAGAAGCATAACATGCATCAAACAAGAGCGTTCTCTCAGAGAGGATGCACATCTCAGCTGTGTCTGCAGCTACACATATCTTTATATATATATATTTTTATACATGTGTGTTTATACACACATACATACAAACCTATGGAGCCATCAGTTTTGAAGATAATCTTTCAGGTTAAGTATTTTCCCACATTAAACTGATAATTATCCCCTCCTTTTCTTCCTCTGTCCCCAGACACCAAACAAGCTGGATTTTTGCTTCATGTATTATTTATGGAATGGAATTAATATGCAGATTCACAAAAACTTAAAAACTCATAATTATTCATAAAGGGCTTTAAGGTTATTTAGTACATATTTATGAAACTTTATGTTTGCTAGGAACTGTGTTTGAAAGCGCTATGGAAGGGTGTTGACTGAGGTTAATTACTAGCATGGAGAGTAATCTGAAAATGATCAAACTCTTTGAATGAAAATATTTGTCAGTATTTCTGATCTATATTTAAGTGAAGTAATGGACATCAATAGCCTTGCAAATATATTCGGAAATGGCTCTGCAAGAAAGAAGATATGCATATCAAATGCAAACAACCAATGAGGAAAATGTCTAGTTAGCCACCTTTGATCACTTGGCAAATGTAATAAATGATAGAGATTTATCCTGTTTGTTGTCCATCTGTGTTGAGTTATGTTCTTATACAACCACACTCTAGTCTAGAAATTATTAGCAGCAATTTAAGGAAGCCAGAACCCTGCAACCTTTTCTGGACTAGGATTCAGAAATGAGGTGGGAGCTATTCATGATAGCCAAGATTTCTCTAGAAGTTACTTAGGATAAGTATGGGCTGTATGTAAATAATACATTATATTGGTTTTATATTTACATAAATCTTTCTGTCTTATGCATAATTAACCTCCTTTCTAATCCATCGTGCTCAAAGGTTGGAAACCTATGAAATGTGTTACGGGTTACGTGATGTCAAACACGCAGCAGGGGCAGCGATTCTGGAAGGCAGGAAGCACCCAAAATACTATAACAGCTATAACGCTGCTAAGAGTTATAAAGAAAATTGATTCAGTGACCTTGATGAGTTCATTGAAACCCCTGGAGGTGCAGAGGTGTGGGGCATGTGGGTGGGACTGTAAGGGCTCACAGGGCTGGGGCTGTTTCCTGTGAGAGAACAAGGGTCGTGGAAAGGCTGTGGTGGCTCTGGGCTGACTCTGGAGTATGGCACACATACATGTTGTACACCCATGTGTACAGCAGTGGGGTGTGCTGCTGGTTTCACTCATTGGAGCTTCCATAACCCATGTCTTTTCTTCAGACGTGTTTCCATCGAGGAGTTTATTGCCCAGAATCTACTGCATGTAAATAAATACAGTACATACGGTTATTTATTTCACCATTCCATGTGAAAGCTGAGAAAAAATACTAGAAAGCTCTAGATACTGATTAAACAGCAAATGAGACCTCAGTCACTGGCAGCAATTGTATGGGTTGCTTTGGGAGTTGCTCTTGAGACATGCCAGGCACTACTCATCTTTTGGATTTTGTAGACGCAAAGTTCACTTACAGTTCACTGAACACTGTTCTGCCTTTCTGGCATTCTTGGATTCCTCCATCAGACCTCAAGGGACGCACCCCTGCATCCCTCAGCAATTCTGCAGCTTCTCAGCAACGTCACCTCTGGGATTGTTCCTGTGTCTCTGTTCTGCTGTGGGCTAACACTGAGTTCCATAAATAAAATCACTGAGCCAGGGTGTATCAGGCTCTTCCTCTTCTGCTGTGACCCTGCTCTGAATCTAGGGAGGTAAAGTGGACAGCACAGTCCTCTGCCACCCAGGAGGGCAGATCATCAGGCAGAAATCTCTTCCTTACACTTTCATGGAGGAGCAGTCCTTGCCAAAGAAATTTTGAAATAAATGGAACAATAATACAGCCATAATGGTTACCCTAAGTGCAATGACTATAGCCTGGATAGATTTGTAATCTCTTTTAATAAATACATTAAATTATTTGAAATAATGTTCTATTTGCCAACAGCTTATTCCATAAATATATATGGAATATAAAATAGGAGAGATTCCCTGACATAATTAAAATCGTACAGCCAAGTAAGAGGCAGGGAATAGCGTTATCTTTTCAGCTGCAAAATATTTCACAGAAATATTTCTCACAGACAAACCTTCTATTTACCTTTAGGGATGGTATAATTGCATATTGAAGAGAGTGCAGCTCTGAGGCAGCGATGTCTGGTGCCTCCATCTCCTACCCCCTGCTACAAGGGGAGCTCAGTCAAATAAACTACACCTCCCCTCGAACCAGAGCCACGCATTCTCCCTCCTCCAGACACCTGCAGAGAAAGAACCCAAATGCTACCCTGAGATCTTATTCACCTTGCAAAAAAATGCACACCTTTGTCATCCCAAAGGGGTAGCCTGGGTGTTCATCCTCCGCGGCAAGGGGTAAAATGCCCCAAAAAACCACGGTGTCCAGCAGGGCTCAAGGTGCTCAGCAGAGATTCTGGGGGGCTTTTTGCTCACATTCATCACCTCCAGAAATCTCAGTGCTCTCTACACAGAGACATCTGGCACCTGAGCAAAGGACCCGGACGTTTTTATCCTCTGTGCGGACTGATTATTAGACAGGATTTTCTGTGTGCTGTTTAAATGGCTTAAATACATTACTTCAAAGGATTAAGTTTGCATTGCAAAAACTGTCAATAACACGGTAAATTATTGATTAGAACTATTCTTAACTTCTAATGTGCTGTGTTTGGAACATTGGTGATTTTTATGCAGGATAGCACAACAAAGTGCAATCAATGGAGTTTTAGGGCCTCATACTGGATATTACATCATCCCACCCAGAAAAACCTATCAATAACTCTGACTCTTCACTGTCCCAGAAAACTCATTTGGAGGAACTGTCTCTCTGCACCATAAGCTATTATGTCTGACAGTAATTTAGCTCTCAAGTTAATGAGCGCTACCAAAAAAGTAAATAACTGGAAGCAACAGAAGTTTCCAGATTCAGGTGATTTAAGGAATCCTTCTGACCCGTTTACTCAGCTGCATTTTAAATATATTTATTGAAGGAGAGAATAATAGATGAGTTATATGTGTCCAGCTCACAGGTAACTCCCAGGTATGCCATGGAACCAGGTAGGCAAAATTCGCTTCAAGCAATGACTCCTTGGTGATAAAGAAACACTCCACTAATCTGTATCCCTGTTTCTGCTTAAAAAACCCCAAACCGCAAGAAAGACAGGGTCAAAAATTCTGTATAACTAGCTGAGGTGATGGTACTGAGAGCTTCTGTCCAGGAAGGAGTGCTCAATGCCATGGAAAGCATCGCGTTCAGCTTCGCAACTGCTGCCTACAGGAGGTCCTTAACACACACAGATAGTGTCCGCGTGGGGAATTATCACCAAGCAGCCAAGCTGCTGTAAGCTGCCACCATCTCTGTGTGCTGCCTTCCCCAGGAAAGCCTCTGCAGAGTTAAAACACGAGGTTGGAAGGCAGAGACAATGACACAGGTTGAGGGAACAACAGTATGCGTAGGGTGTAAGCGATACGGGGGAAAGGAGAAGCCAATGCAAATCTTTCCTGGAAAGGTCACTAACTGGGCTCTTTGTAGTCTCCTCAGGGTGATGGGAAGGCTGCAGTTTGTTCCACTGCCAGGTGCTCTCTGAGGAGCCTGAGCTGTTTTCAGCTGCTTTCCATGACTGGGCAGTGGCTTCAAAGTGATGTGATCACTGTTGTCTTCTAAAAGAAGAAAACAAACAAGGCAGTGACTTCCTGCCCTGTCCCCTTCCCCGGGGGACTTTTAGTCGTCCAACTTGGAATCACCTATCCCCTCTCCCCACCAGAGCCCAAATCACCTAACACCAAACACGTAACTCCCGCATGTCCTTCTCTGCCCCGGGCATCATGGAAAACAGGATCTAAACGCATCAGGCAGAAGGTTAAATTCAAACAAAGCTTCAATATCCCGCAACGACGTCATGCCAGCCCTGTGTACAAACTGTGTGCGTACAAAAATGTAAAATATCGTGTGGCTGTGTGTGTGGGCACAGGCAGGACAGATGCTCCCACAGGCACTCCCACACAGCACTTATTTACACAGCTCTGTGCATGAAATGCAGTGTAGCGTATTCTGTCTTCACCTTCAGCGGGTTTTGGATCTGATCCACCTCACAACCACATCGAGTTGTATTTCACACACACAAATTGTATTTATGTAGATACCATGTAAGTATACATCCTATCTTTGGTGGAGGAGTGGCTGCAGTGCTTATTTTTGCTGATAGCAAAAAGAGTTTCTCAGCTATTACCCTGGATTCTTTTCTTTTTTTTTTTTTTTTTTNTTTTTTTTTTTTTTTTTTTTTTTTTTTTTTTATTGCCAAACACACGGTACATATTTTGGAGAACTGTAAATACATAATGCAAATCATATAATTTTTCAGACCAAACACCATACTGTAATTTGCTAGGAGATGCTGCAAAAACCCAAACCATGGATACCTACAAAATACAGGAGAACTATGCTAATTGGAGAATTGTGTAAGTTAAAATGATCCTAACATCCACTGAAAAGAATTATTATATTTGCATGTATTAAATTAGAGTTAAAAAAAATTTTGCCTGAAGTTGTGCTGGATGGAAACAGAAAGGAAATCACATTTAAACACTGAATTAAAAGAAACTGTTAAATAACCATAGTAGCTATCCATTAGTAAATCCAAATTCTTGAATGTCAATTCTAGCTATCACTTGCTATGACGAATGTCTAGGATGCAGTAATCTCCTGCCATTTCCTGAATCTAAGTTTAATGGAGATGAAACTGCTCCTAAACAGTTCTCACTCAGACATCACTTACATAATTTTGTGTTTATTATTTGGAGTTACTTCAATTTTCAGTACACGAGTGATGCTCTTGACCTCTGCCAGCTCCTGTGCTCTGCCTTGATGATCAGAGATAGTCCTGTACATCATGGAGCTGATCTAAAAAGCAGCCAAAGCCAATGGAAAGGCTCCCAGGGGTTTCAGTGGACCTTGGATCCCTCCCATGCCACAGCCACGCTGGGTTGCATCCTGCACGCCCTGAGCTGCCAGGCTGTGAGTTCCAGGATCAGATCTGCTCCCTGTGCAGCACCAGATGCACCGCCCTCCACCGCTGTGCATGCAGCAGATTAAAGACCCAACTGTGAAGAGCTGCTTTGTTCACTCAGATTCAAACCTGAACTTCATCAAACCCAGCGCTGCAGTGCGAGGGTCGGGCTGGAGATCAGTGCACATACAGGAAGCAGATGGGAAGCTTGAATTTGTGTCTCGAGTGCAGCAGAGCACAGTGGGGTCTGGCGAGGAAGACAAACAAAATTCTTCCAAGCAGGATAATTTGTAGGTGCTCTGCTAGTCTTGAACCAGTTGTGTTCATAATTAATACAAGAAGTGGAGAATTTGACTGAAGATCTACCAGTGGCTTCATGGAAAAACCAAAGTTTCGTGGTTTGTTCATATTTCGGCATGGGGAGCAAAATATGAGCAAAAGCAATGCAACCCACAACAGGCAGCTTGTCACTGTGCCTGGTCTTTGTTTTCAGACAAGACAGTCATTCCTACTGCTATTTTTAGGAAGGGGTTTTAATCTCCTGTGCTTCTGTCCCACTCTGTGAGCTCTTGTGACGAGGACCTTCCTCAGCACTCACTGCCCAGCATGGAGCTGTACAGCACGAGAGGGATCAGATCTGCAGACTCTAATCATTGTGGTCCAGAATCTCTGCACCAAAGCTAAAAACTAAAGAAAATCAAGGAAAGAAAGGACCATGCTCACAAAATACGGAATACCTGGGTAGGGGCTGAAGGAAATATTGCTGCAGTTCCTCAATAAATTAGGACATTCTGACAAAGAAATAAAGCAGAGGTGCCAAATATTAGAGAAACTGTGGTCAGTCTTTGAACTCTCACAGCTAACAGACACTGGAGTATTAAAACAACAGAGGCACTCATATCAGCTGGGGAACTCCAGTATAATTTAGTCTGAAGTTATTCACAAACATTATCAATATTTCTGAGTTTACACTCGCACCTTTGACTGTTGACTTAAAGCATCCAGTCTCGTTCATACTACTGGAAATGTTTACACTTTGGAATCTATTATGCATAGAAAAATTAGGGATTATCTTTGACCTGGGTCCCACATATTTTTATGCAAAACTAAATAATAGGGTTATTTATTCATTTAATCAATTCCATATATTTGCCATAAGCAGGCTTGATTTCTTCTGAGGTCACACTCGACATCACACTTTTAGGAGGACATATGGTTTGACTGCTAACACAGATATCCTAGCCAGCATTCAAACAGCCCTGAGCTTTCCTATCTTTTCTCAGGTTAGGAGCACTACATATTAATATGGCCTAATCCATATGTGGAAACATCAAAAGGAAAGTCACTACTGGGGCACTACAGGCGTGTTTAACTCTTAAACGTGTGCATTTGTCGGGAAGGAAAACGGAAAACCACAATATGTTCTACACTGAAGCATGGCAAAAAAATGTTTCAGGCAGGACCTCTTGCAGCCAGATTTAGGCTCTCTCTGACCGTGACGTGACTGGGCAAAAGCTGAGTAAAAGGTAACAATCGCTCTGTGGCTGCTTGGATGCAGAGGCAGAAGGATGCAGAAGAACAACTGTGTGCCTTTAGAGCGGCAGAGATGCCTCTCGCAGCCTGTGTTCTGCCATGCAGCAAGGCAGCTGCTGAAAGGGAAGCACTGCCTCTCTCTGTGTCCAAGATCTCTGCATAGCTAAAATTCTGCTCCACCATACACTTACCCCTTCCCAAACTTCATCCCAGTACCACAGGAATAGGTCTGTTTATTTCATGTGATCTCTGCTTCAGAGGCCATCATCTGTAGCTTTAAAAATTAATGATTGTTAATGACCTGCAGTCCAAGAATCAGAAGCTTAGAGAACTTCATGAATATCTTGGGATAATGAATTAATTCTCTTTTTCATAATCTGTTTGGCATTGCTGGCAAAAGGGAAATGGAAAGACAAAGAATGTCAAATATATTTATCCACTTAAATCTATAACTAAACGGCTTTAAGGAAAATGAAAGCATATTCCTTCCTTTTAGAAGAATGAGAGTAGATCTGGTCTGAAAACAAGAGATATCCCTTCTAACAGGGGACAGTTGATCGATAAATCCTAGAAGTTAATGCATTTAAAGATAAGAATATCATACTAGGAAAGAGTTTGTTTATTCTGTTCAGACTAAGCAACACATTTCACAGAACTTGCAAGTCATTCTGGGGTCAACCTCTTCATGAAGAGCTGTAATTTTATTATTGACAAATGCCTGGGTGCTGGTGAGAGAACAGGCATTATTTCCAAGCGTGAGGAGGAGAAGTAACAGTTAATGTAACAGATACCTCCCACAAACAACAGAGATCATCAACATTTAATGACTGGAGTAACCATATCCTCCTTCAGCTGATGGAGGTTGTATAGAAGCAGATGGAGTAGAATGCTAACAAACACTATGTACCAAATGTAATAGCAGATGTGAAAGCTCATCAGGATTATGCCATTGTGAGACTAATTGCCAGGGTGCCTGGAAGTTTCAGCAAACATCTTTCCTACCCCCCACCCTTCCTCCCTTCCAGCCAGTGCTTATATTTTATTTATTTATTTAGGTTTTAACACCTCTTCTTGCGATTTGTAGGCAAGAGGAATCGGTTTCAGTATCAGTACAATGCCTCATACAACACTCCTACAGCTGAACATCTGCTTGACAGAAGGCTGCTGAGAGCTACATGCCAGTTTTGGGACTCTTTCTTGTAGTTTGTGTGGCAGAAGTAAAGTATTTCAAGTATTTGAGGGCTCGTGGGACACACCAGAGAACATGGATCTGTGAAGAGGCATACGCTGTGCAGGATCTCCACCAAAGCTGATGCAGCCTGGTGGGAGCAGCTGAAGGTTTGTACCAAGCAGGGGTGCTGACCTGGCCTCAGGAGTGTTCAGATGTTGCTGCTGACTGTGCCAGCTGCCCACCATGAGCAGAAGAACCAGACAAGTGTCTGCTAGAAATATTAGAAAGGTCTTTGAATGTTGTTCCTGGCAATTAAAACTTCAGTATGGAAGCAATGTGGGTATTGAAACACCGGCACAGTTTGTATTGAGAGGTGGTGGATGCCCCATCCCTGGAAGAGTTGAAGGTCAGGTGGGATGGAGCTCTCAGTAACCTGGTCTACTGGAAGATGTCCCTGCCCATGGCAGGGTGGTTGGACTAGATGGCCTTTAGAGGTCCCTTCTAATCCTAGATATTCTATCATTATATGAGTGTATGAAAAAAATGAAACACATGAAGGAGGAAAATGTGTCTCCTCCAAAGAGGCTGTAGTTCGTGGTGTTTGGTAGAAGATCAGCGTTTAAGAAAACAGGAGAAGCTAGGAACAAAAATGGTCTGGGAAGCTAAAATACTTGGCGACAGGAACAGTGTCGCTGCAGGAGGCTCCCAAGAGCTGAGCAGGCACTGGGTTAGTGTGGTGAGAGATTGCCCTGTGAACCAGATTTAAAAACAAAGTCTCTCCAGCAGCTGTCTCTTGCAGGTTTGGTGTCCTCAGCAGCTCAGGCAGAGGCTGCATTTCCTCCACACCTTCCTGGTTGGCAGCGGAGGTTTTACAGTGAAACACAGGCTTTTGGCACATTATGTGAAGGGGTTCCTGGTACTTAAACTTCATCTGAAACAGGGGAAAAAAAAATAAGGCTGATATTTATTTTCTAACAATATATCGCAGGTGGATTCTCCTTCCCAGGTGCAGGAGGAACTCCTTTGAGATCTGCAGGAGAGTCACAGGCTACTGAGTAGCAAAATAGTGGCACAAAATTACAGGAGCTGATGGAATAGCTCAGAGAGGAAAGGAGGGCTGAACTCTGCTTCTTGTCACAGGCTCCTCTCCGGTTGCTCCAAAAACAACCGCAGGTGCAAGAATATCCACCAGTCAGCAGGTGCTGTCCATGATAATGTGCTTTTCAACCAGCTTCAGAAAAGGAATGTGGAAAGCAGGGATGGACTCAAGGGGAAAATGGAAAAGAAAGGTTTGAGGAAGATACTCCTAAGCTGGGAACTGATGCAGAACATAGAATCACAGAATGTTTTGGTTTAGAAGGGACCTTAAAGATCTTCTAGTCCAAATCCTCCAATCATGGCCAGGGACATCTTCCACTAGACTACATTTCTCAAAGCTCCAAAAAATTTAAGTTGCATTTCCTCCACTCCCTATCTCTTTTAGAAGATCCAGGTTCTCACCCTGCCGAGGCTGGATTGTGCTTACCAGCAGCTCAAGGCTTTATGTGACAGGGAGAGTGGTCAAAGATCTAAATGTAACTTTGTGTTTAACTACGGGGAAAACAAACCAGGACTGAGATCTGTGATAACAAAAGCTGAGCAGCTGAGAGAGACCCAGATCCTGTCACCAGCTGAGGCAGTGATGCAACCTCTGGAGGCAGATGGGGGCCAGGGGCCAAGGCTGGGGGTCTGGAGGTGATGGGCACCAGGCTCAGACCCTCCTGGTGTCTCCTGGTGGAGCAGTGAGTTCCTGTGTTTGTTGCATGGGTGTTCAGTGGCTCCCAGCAGCTCTGAATGACGCCAAGGAGCAGGTACAATTCCCATAGAGTAGAGGGAAAATTCCCAATAATCAGAGCAGGGAATGGAGCCCTGTCCTGGTCCTGACTCAGCTCCAGCTGCAGATCTGCCATCAGTCAAAAGGCCTTGATTTTCAAAGTCAGTTGTAATGCATGCGATTGTGGCCTCACAGGTGACTGCAAGGTGGGAGTTTTTAGTTTACCTAATAACTATATATTTTTTTTTCTTTTTTGATGGACTTACCTCTCATGTGCTCCTGTCAGTGATGTAGAAGCAGATAATGGCACTTGAAACATTAATTTTCCCTCAAGCAGATTTCTCAACATTTAGTTCAGAGAGTTCATCATCTTTAAGAGCAGGTGATTTTGGCAAGTTGAACCCTTGGAAGCTTATTCAAAATAATACTGTATCAATCCATTTTCCAAGGTTAGCAAACTTAGAAACTGGTTTTTCCCCCTGCAGCTGTTTTTATAGCCCATGAAATGATTCGTGCATGTGTGTGTCACCAAACAAATGTTCTGGTGCCTTTTCAGTAACAAATAGTCTGCAATAATGAGCCTACCTCCACAGTCAGACAAGCAAGTGATGCTGATGCATGTTACAGGATGCTCTAAGAGCCAAACTCCGTCCTCTACAAACCCCAGCAAAAATAAACTGCATCTTTGGAGTCACCTTTCCAAGCTAAACTAGGAAAAATTAACGAATGTAGTTCCATGACCAGGATTTAACACACAATGGATTTTTTTTAAAGTACCCAGGAGTCTTCAGGCTGATGTGATATTACGCCTTCGCTGGTCTTAATATTATTATTTCTGTCTCATTTTAGGTTATTCTGCAGTGTTTATTATTAATTCAAACTCTCGCTATTAAAGGGGAGATATTATCCATATGGCTGACGTGCTGCTCAGTATGTTCATGAGTTCTCCAACGTTTTGATTAACACTGACAGAAAACCCTTTGAAAACATATGGCCCCATATACATCCTGTCATTTCTAATAATAGGGTACATTCTTCAGTACACTTTCTTATGAAGATGAATTCAGTCATATTTTAGAAACATGCTAATACTTGGTTAATTAGTCCTTTGAGGTCAGGGGGAAAGAAAAAACTGAATGAAAATAAACTTTTCCTTGAGCAGACACCATGAGCACTGAAGATAATTTGTGCGGCAGAAAAACGTGATATCTATGAGTAATGGTCTCTGTATACAGCCAGATTTCTTAAATCAATTAGCTCCTGGCATATTCCTGAAGATATTTATGCTCTGTTTGATATGCCAGACCCTTAAAGCTTTAGCATGTAGAGTGATTTTGATGCTCATTTCACTGATTAGGTCAGTATCTTATTTCTGGTGTTGAATTCCTGTGCTTATACCAATTGTGTTCCTTTCCTAACACCTTTGGGATATCATGGGATCTCAGCACTCTTCTCCCTTACACAGGCAGGTCTGATACCAAATCTAGCAGAGATACTGTTGACTAAAATTCACTTTGGCTTGTGCAGTAACATGGCACATTTATACGGCAGAATGGACCCCCAGAGACAATTTCCACCACACCTGTTCTGCTGGGATTTTCATCCATTCCTTTCATCGGGATGATGAAAATTCTCTTCTCCACGGTCTCTTTTAACCATATTTTTCCGCACAGAGGGACTGGCGCTACCTGTCCTCAGACTTCACTAGTTTCAGATTTGTTCAGAGAAAATCTCAGACACATATTCTTAAAAATGACACTTTAGGATGTGACTACACACGAATAATCTCCTTGAAAGCTCTGCAGCACAATAACACAAATACATTTTTAAAAAATGAGGTATCAGTTTTGTACTTTATAAACCTGAATGTTTTAATACAGCTCAAAATATATACTCAAGTTCTTTCCATCCAAAGTTGTATCATTATTGTTTAAGCAGATAAATAATGATGATAAAATTGCAAAACTTCTATTATAATGATTTCAGCCAGCATCTTGCTCTCATTTCTTACTTTTCCCCTTTCCGGCTTGAGTAAAACCTAGGGAAAAACAATTTGATTCGCAAGAAAAAAATTCAAAGAGGACAAGATTTCTCCCCCTCCTTTTTCTTCTCTGTCTCCTCCCCCTCTGTTTGCTCCTGCTCTTTTTCCTTTGGGAAAAGTCCCAGCCTGGGCTACATCAGTGAAGCATTTCTGGGCAAAAAGCCATCAGTCCTTATGAAACTCCATCTCTGACTCTTACTGCAGATAGATTTCTCTGAGGCCATCACATCCCTCCTTCTCTAGACTCCTCTAAAAAAAAAAAAAAAAAAAATCTAGTAAAATTCCTGGTCTTTGTCTGTAGCGATGGAGGTAGAAGGAGCTTGGTGTGACCGAAATGTCTTTGGAAGCTGCAGGATGAGGTTAAAAACAGTCCCACTCTTCAAGGACAGGGAAGTTTTCCAACTCCCAGCCGAACTTTACCTATTCCACAGGGAACAGCTCTTCCATATCTTTTCTCGTGAAGTCAACGCAACAGAAATAAAACCCATATAAACCTCCTCTACTCTTCGTCTGCTTTAACATGCATGTGAGCAGTGTTTACATAAATACTGATACCCAACCAAGCACCTTCTGTAAAATGCAATATCATCTTGCAGATGTGACATTCCTTTTAGGCTCCAATGGCAGAAAGAATGAGATGCCCGCAGTGCAGGTTAGCAGTGCCCTTCAGAGCTCATCTACAATAAAAAGAAAGGTAAGATCCTGAGAGAATAGTGTAAGAACTGGAATAGGTTGGGAACTCCCAATATTTATGGAAAACTGAAATAATTAAAAAATCCCCAGCAATCAAAATCATATTTATGGTTTTGTTGCCAAAGTTCTGTGCACTTCCTGTGAAAATTTTTTGTCTGTTGTATTGAGATTCAAGAGCAGCACAAGTTTAATTCAAGCTCTGTCATCGAGACAAAATACTCTCTTTCACACTTTGTTTTGCACTGGTGTTTTGTACCTGCCTTTTCAGAGTTGCCCCTCCTCCCTGCCTGGCTTTTTCAGACACTGAGAGACATGAATTGCCTTCAGACCAGGAGCACACGGCTGCCTTGGAGATAACTGCTTACTCCTATTAAAACTGTGCCTGTGTTATGCTGTTTATCTCATGATACTCCTTAAGTTACATTACTGTTATTTCACTTTTTTTCCTTTCGGTTCTACATTATTTAAACTGTTGCACATGATACTGAAAACTTGAAGACTGTTATCAGTTTAGGAAAAGGGTATTAAATGGGAAAGATTAAGATTTTGGCTGGAATCCAGTCAGCACTTAAATGCATGAGTAACTTTACTCCCTTGAGTAGTGTCTTTGACGCCAATGGCACCAGCCATGCATGGAGGAGCACATGTTTGTGCAGAATTTGGGGAGAGCAGGTTCTGCTGCAAGAGTTCAGGTTCAAAACCTGGGCCTGTTCATAGCCACATGTGTGCTCAGGTTCAAAAGACGTTAATGTACTATACATGGTCACTGTACTTTTCCCAAATGTTTAAGCTCTATTGATTTGTCATATTTTTTCCCCTCTAAAATGGGGGTGGGCTATCAGAAAGAAGAAGAGTCAGGTTTCTGCCTTTCAGAGAAAGTAAAACAGTTCATTGTTTCAAAAAACACAGAATACATATTTTACTATAAGGCATTGTGCTTGGAAATGCCTAAACAGGTTCCCTTCAGGCTGTCAGAAAATAGGAAATAAGCATAAAAAGCTAGGAGTGTACCACAAAAACCATCATTCACCTCCAGAAATGTCACAGGGTTTTTTTTAACCTCTGCATCTTTTCTGTCCCAGTGTTAGTTACTGTTCTCCACCATTTCCACCTTAAGCAAAAGCTGTGCACAAACTTAATCTGTATTTAAACCTTTTGCTTCAAGATTTATGCTGGTCACCAGAACCACTGAAAGACAGGCAGAAGTCAGGTCCTATGAAAGACACCAAACTTAACCTTATTTCTTCTCAAATAATGAATAACAAATTGTAATAATAAATAAAAAAATCATTTACTGGAAAGGTATATAACCTCCTAATTAAGGAGCACCAAAAAGTTAATTTCAGCAATTTTAACCGAACAAATTATTGCAGTATTACAAAATCTAAGTATTTAACTTCAGTTTGTTGTTAAAAATTGCTGATAAAAGATGTGCCTCGGTGCTTCATAAAACGGGTTTGGCAGCTTCTTATGTGTCATTCTCAACCGCCAAGAAGATGCTGCAGGGACGAGACCACGCAATAACAGGAGAGGTGTAGCCCTACCAAAGAAATTGCCTTGCAAAGGAAAATGGTATCATGAGACACCTGAATTAAAATGTCTTGGCCTGATTCAGTACAACACGCTGTAAGCACAACATCTGTCTTTTCTACAAATAAAGCACCATCCACGGTCTGTGCCATCACGGGCTGTGCAAAATTAAACAGAATTATGAATGGCTAAAGGCAGTAGAGTGACCCTCTCTCACTGTGTCCCTCTCATGACGCAGTTTTTTGGTGTAGCTTTTTTTTCGAATTAACTTTTTAGTTCCTACATTGAAACTTAGCACTCGCTCATACACTCTCAGACAGCGCAGGCCATTGAACAGATTTCCTATGATAATATATATTTCTGAAGTGGTCTTATATCCAGCTGGCTGAGTCGTGACCAAAATAAAATCAATGTGCCTGCAAAACTTATTTCTAAGGGTGATGAAGCTCCCTGCTAGGGAATGCAGTGCCTAATTTGCCAGATATTTGTATCCTAGCTATTATTGCCTGCTGGATATTTTAAATCCATTGTAATTCAATATTCAGGCCAAGTCTAAAATAAACCTTTTATTTTTTTTCTTTTAATCATTTTCTTAAAAGATATTTTTGTCTTCAATCTTCCATTTCAATCTTGGCCTTTTAAAAGGCCATCTTAAACTTTAAAAGCAGCCTTAATTACTAGACATTTTGTCTCCTGCTTGGCAACATAATACAAGATGAGGAAACTGGATGCAGAGTCTATTAAATTCATAGCACCATCCTGAAGAGGCAATAGGATGCTACCTTCAGTTAAAATCAGGAAACAATTTATATAAAGGCCCAGTCACAGATAATTGTACCCCATTTTTCATCTGTAAAACCAGGAACTCAAATTTTCTAAAGTTGACTGAAGGCAGAAGAATATTGACTAATTTTAAAACAGTAGTCAAAAAAACTTAGTGTTTTATTTTGAAAATAGGAATTTGAATGATTTAGGGCTTTTTGTAAATATTTGTGTGGTGAGAGCTGTATATTTATATTTTCATCTTTAGAGCAACTGGCTCTAGTTGGGAAAAAAACATGACCTTTTCATTAACTCATACAATGAAAGTAAAGGAATTTAATACAATGTAATTCTCTCATTAGAGACTACCACTAATTCAAGTCCTGTGCAAAGTTTCAAAAAGATTAGTGGCACTGGAACGTCAGGAGTTAAGGGCCATGTCTTATTTATAGAAAGATTACTTGCTTTCAAGAGCAAGGGGGGGGGGGGAAGGGAATAATTTCAAGAAAAAAATTTTTTTAAACATCTGTAAAGAGTGACAAAGGTAGAAAGAAATCTTGCCAGTGAGAGAGGACTGATGGCAGCAAATATCCAGGCAGTCACATCTTCCTGCCCTCCTGAAGTGTGCTGACACTTAAAAAAAAGGGTGGGGACTGAGTTCTGCAGTGTCCCATGTCCCCTTCTTCCAGGAGGAAGGGACAGACACAACTGGAATAGGATTCCTTCCTTAAAAACACCTATTTAGCTACAAACCATGCTGCTTCGTAAAAGAGTTCCTGACTTAAAAGACTTATTAACCTCCTTGCTCTGCTTCACCACCTTAAAGCATTTTGGTTTTTTGCTCAGCCCATGGGGTGGCAGAGAAGGACACACCTTGTATGGTGAGGCCTGAGAAAAAGCCCCAGTGATTGCTTCTGGAAAAGTGTGCAAGGAGTTGTAATGCGTGTCTTATTCCATTCTCTGAGTTTATGTGGCTTTAGGGATTTGGGAGTGGATTTAAACAAAGCTTTTAAAGGGAATGTTCCCATTTTTAAAGCACTAAAGGTGTGAGGTCTGCTGGTGGCCACAAGCTGTCGAGGAAATTGTGACTATCTCTGCAATACCCTACCACGGGTCACAGTTTGAAATGTACTTGTTTTTTGAGGTCAGGAGTTGGTTGGGGAAAATAAGAGGCAGCAAAAACTCTGTATACAGCCAATGTCACCAATACTGGCTGTGCTGTGGGCTCTAGGAAAATACATCTGTGTGTTTGCAGTCACGGTGTGTCACCACATCATCACACTTGTAAGTATCTACCTTGGTGGTGAGGGTTCCCTTGACATCTCTGCAAACTTTCTCACATCCACACAGCACTTAGGATACACACACTGCTTGTGAGCTCCAAGTGCCTGTCATGGCAGCGACGCAAAAAATGATATCATAATGCCAAACTTTCCAATGGTCTCCAAGGACATGGCAGGGGGAGATGTGAGGACTCCAGGAAAGGCAGCAGGAGGAGGAGCAGGAGGAGGAGGAGGAGCTGCCCAGCCCACAGGTGCCCATGGTGTTTCCTGAAGTAATTAATCCTAGAGCTGTGCCACATTTTGCTTTCCAAAGCTCTGCCCATTGATTTTTCCCTGTTATTTATGACACTGCACATGTGCCCAGGGAGGAGGACGGGAGAAGGGTGGAGAAGAAGCCCCACACTCCGCTTCAAGCACCTCATGTCCTTCCTGCTTGGCAGTCATGCTGCTTTATCTAATGGCTGGAGAGAGATTTGCTGCTCCGAAGGGCAGCTCCAAGCAGCTGCATGAGGTCCCAGAGCTGCCTTGCCCCCTGACTGACAGCTGTCAAGTGATTTGTCACCAACACCAGCGAGCCCAAAGAGTTCCCAAACACCTTTCGTTGAACAGAAAGTCTCCTGGTAGAAGAGCTTTAATGATGGAAGAAAAGATTCGATTCAGCTTCTATATTAAGTCCATGATAGTGTTAATCCCATAAAAATATAAAACCTCCAGAATTTCTCTCTAATAATTGTAAACACTGCTTCCTTTGTCAACTTTTTGATTTATTGGAACTTATTATAGAGCTAGACTTTATTGTATTTGCTTATGATACCACAGTAATCTTTTCCCAGGCTTTCACTTTATTTTGTTACATTTATCTAGCAAGCCAGATTCACACTCCCACAGTAACCATATGGAGAAAAGCCACAAAAGCTGTTAAGTACATTTAATTACTGTTTTGATGAGCTCATATTTTAATTATGTTTATTGATTCTGTGTGTGTTGAAATAGTTTTAGCATTTCAAGAAAAAAAAAATGGAATCAATATACTGTAATTACTGGGCATTTTATAATTTTTCTGTGTAATTAAAACTTCCATATAATATTTTTAACACTTTTTACTAATCCTTCAGCTGTGATTGGCTGCACTTCCTCTATGTTTAGGTGAGCTTCAGTTGCTGTTCTTCTACAATGTGAAGCTAAGTTCAGGACTAAACATAATTTCTGTCATTTCCTCTTGGACCTTCTTAGGAAATTAAAAATAACACGAATATGGTATTTACTAACAGAACACCAGTTGTGACACATGGATGCATCTTCCACTTGGAGCTCTCATGATAGGACTTCCCATCATTGTGTAACAGCTTGATGGGCAAGACAGCTAAGAAAGAGGTTATTCTCTGTCCTGTTTCATTACAACAGCTGGAATTCAATCTAAAGAGGAAAAACATATAATTTGATTTTTAAAAAATCCATACACTTCTAGTCAGGTTAAAAAAAAAAAAAAAAAAGCTGTTGCCAGACTTTTAAGTGTTTTCCCTTCCTTTTGTATTTTGGGATCCTAAACATTTGGATTATTAAAAGTGATAAAGCAGATGTAAATATATGGAGACCTGATCCTCTAGTGGCATAATTCAAAATTTTTGTTTCCCGGTCAAAGAAAACGACTTTGGACACAAAGTTTGGTCAAAAGCAGGTACAACTACACATCTGGGTGGAAGGTAGCAGTGACAGGACTGTTGTCTTTAGCAGAGGGACCTGAATAGAGGTGGCTTTCACCTGACACCAGTATTTCAATGATGTGTTTGAGTTTTGAAATTCCAGGATCTCTCACGTAGTGAAAATTCCATCCCCAGGGGAGCCGTGATGTTTGTAGCCAAGAGATGGTGAGCTTCAGGCCTCTCTCTTTTAACCTGTTTCTGGGTTTTAATTTCAGTTGTGTTAAAAGCAAGAAGTAGGGTCATATCACTCAGTCATCAAATCAGTTTTTATTTATTTCCACTTTTGCATGTCACATGGACAAAGTAAAGGAAAAAAAAGAAAAAGTCAGCTGCTTGTATTTTAAGACTTTGATTGTAGAAGCATAATTTTCACCCTTTGAAGATACTTCTGAATCTCTGACAAAATGCTAGAAGGTTACTCTGTGCTCCTCACAGTCAAACTGGATCTGTTACACGAAGAGCTATTCTTGAAGTACTGCACCCTTGACTCTCCATCTCTATCTTCCATTACCAAAGAGAAAGGAATCTCTTTTCTGTGGAACTCATCTCAACTTGACCCCGGGCACACAACATTAGCAGGGCTGGAATCTGGGTGCTGGCTGAGGGAAGAGAAAGGACTTCACCTATTTTAGTCCTGTGTATTACCTGGAGGTCATGAGATTGCTGTGAGAAGGGGCAGAACACATGACTCTGGTAACAAAAAGAGGTATCAGGAGCTGAAAGAGAATATTTATGGGAAAAAAACCCACGTGATAGCAACAAATAGAGCAACCTGAAAGAAAAGGAGAAAGGACAGATAGGAAGAACGCAGAAACAACACACAACTGTCCATCTGGAATGAGATAGGGCACGATTAGAGGAGGTTCATGTGTTGTGACCCCGAGAAATGTCAGTGGAAGAGGAGGGGACAGGGAGACAGGGTGGAGGCACAGAAAGCCTCATTTGCTCCACTTGGGAGCACTTACCAGGAAGGTGAACCTTGGTTCTGGCCAAATGCCCCAGGTTCAGACCAAGGGATACATTTCCAGGAGTCAGAGCACTGGACTCTGCAGAAGTTGTTCCAGAGCCTCGTCTGTCCGTTACAAAAGAGATTTCACTGAGTTCCCAAACCAGGCTGGAGAATTCTGCCGCAGCGGTGCCAGGGACAGCAGGAGGGCTGGGGATGGAATTGGAAATCACCAAGTGGAGCTGGTGCTGGTGGTACCTGAATTTCAGTGTTCAGCCAAAGTCAGTGTGAACAATTCCCTTTGGCGTCAGTGATGATTTCGTCAACCCTCAATGCACTCTTCAGACAGACTCATTTCTGTGTGTATTTATAGACATTTTCTTTCATGTTGTCTGCAGCATAATTCAAGTATTTTTGTTTCCTTTGTTTCTGACTCCAGTTTTCTTCTGCCATCATTTAATAACGCAGTTTTCTCTCAACATAAAACATGTGCTGCATATTCAAATATGAAACACTGATCAAATAAATACACCTGGGAAGATGAAATGGGGGAAAAGTTTTAAGTTCCAGTTACTTTCTACCACTGTGCAGAGCTCTCCATTTCAGGATAAAGGGTCAAAATCTCTGCAAATACACCGCTATTAAACCCAGCTCATTCTCTTGAATTTGGAGGAAATATTTATGTTTTCTGCCATGGAAAAGACAAGCTTTCCTCAGGAAGGGCAGTTTGGTGGCTATTTACTTCTCCAGGAGTGGAGAGGACGTGCAGGAGGATTTGTGAGGGTGGCATGCCACACATTATTCACTGAAATAAAAAATTTCAGATAATTGATGTGGAAGTGTTGAAGTGATTGTTTAGAGTTAGAGCTGTTAGCTCCATCAGCTGGAATCAGTGTCACCCATAACCTTGAATTTCTTGGCTTTACCAGGTACAACAGCATTATTGTTGTTTCAAGATAATTTTTGGGGTTTTTTTACCATGAAGCACAATAAAAATACTTGAGAGAGGCTGCTTTGCTGTCCTGGGCACATCCATGCAAACAGTTTTCAAAGGACTTGTTATTCACCCGTTAGGCTGTCAGAGTTCCTCCAAAAAGGTTCCTCTCTAAGGGATAAATACTCACTTACAAACTTCTTTGCAGCTCTGCATAATTTGCCTGAGAAACCGAAATGGCTCCTGCAGATCTGGTGCAACTCCAGACAACCACGTACATAATTTTCGAGAGAGCAGCTTCATATCGGAAAATCTTTTGAATGTTGGTAAATGTGTAAATGTAGCACATATGTTTCTCAGTGTAGTAACTCAGCTGTTTCATTTCTCTCTTTTGCTCAATATTCAGCCCCTCGAGAGTTCCGACCCTGGCTCCAGTTTGGCAGTTTCACACACATAAAAGTCTTGTTCATGCAAGTTTTGTGAGCCACCAGACAAAATTAAGATTTTTTTTTTTGGCTGACTTTTTTTTTTTTTTTT
>VZRN01002991.1:527459-552834 GCA_013397935.1 Dasyornis broadbenti
TTTTTTTTTTTTGGCATTGCAAGTCTAAATCAGAAAACCACAATTGTCTATGAGAAACATAATCAGGCCCAGCAGCACCCAGGAGGTAAATTTAGGACCTCTCTTTCCTTAACGCATCTTCCCCTCTAAGAGATCTAAGGTCAATTAGAACTAACCAGTTTAATAATTTCATCACATCTAACAGGTTTTTTTTATGGAAACACCGAAGCCAAAGACTTCAGGAAAGTTTATGATAGCAGTACCTTTTTAGACCTGCTGAATTTTTCCACTCTGTTCCATTTTAAGAGTTAAACATTTCAGTTTAAACTTATTTTCCAAGCACTGCTCAGACTAGCCTTACTTTCTTGTTTGTTTTATTTTATTTATTGGTCATTGATAAAGTAATTAAGATTTGATAATTAACACATTTAAAATAAGTACTGCTGCAGATCATTTTGCCAGGCCTGTGAGCAGATCCCCAAAATTTTGATTTGTAAAATGTTGAGAGTCACAGGCAGTCGCCTCTCCTTTCTTCTTTGCATAGGTTGAGAGCCCAGACTGAAAGACAATCTGATTCTTTGTGTTTCTTGCTGAGTGATCCTCATTTGAGGATCATTACTGGCCAGAACCTGATTTCCTCCCTTGGCTTATCCATAGAAAGTAATTGTGATGGGTTACAGAACAAAAGGGAAAAGAAAGAGGAAAAGGAAAATAAGCAAAATAATAATGTTAATAATGTTAATGACAATAATAATAATCATCATCATCGTCATCATCAAACAAACCAACCTCAACGATGAGGAATTAGACAAATTATAGCGAGACTCATTCTCTGGATGAATCTGTGAATTTCAAAGGTCAAGAAGAAAAGCTGTATCAAAGTCACCAAAGCTGTCCTGACATCAGCTGCTGCCCAAAACAGGTTCTCACATAGACACTGATGTTGCTAAATCTCACAGGAGCTGCACAGCTGTAGTAAATGAAAATTTTCTAGAAAAAAGATTGCAAATAGTGTAAAATTCATTTTATCAGACTGTCTCTGAGACATCCCCGTATCCTGCTCACTGCATTTCAGTGAACATGAAGGCTTAGCTGTGAATTTATGCCTGTCCATGCAGAGTCCCATACGTGCACATCAAGCCCTTCTCCTTTTCAGCATTAAAACATTCTAAAAAGAGGCTGAGAATGAGGGATGCACACTGTCCTCAGTGTGCCTTGGGGCATCACAGACCGGGTTTGGTGATTCCTCCCTTCAGTTTGCTGAGAATTTAATTTCAGGGGAAAAAAAGAAACCCATGAGGAAACCAACATGAGAAATACAGGGCCCGATTCCTGCCACATCGAATTTCGCTGCAAATGCAGGAGCACAAGGAAAGTGTAAGAGCAGCAGAAGCACTGGGTTTCATTCTGCTCCGTGGGAGATTTATCTGTTGGTACATGTAACATTGAAAAATTCATGTACCAAAGGCCCCCTTCAAAAGGACAGCGCAAAAGTGAAGGAAAAGTCAAACTAACAGCAACTACTTGGGAAGAGGTGGCTGAACACTTTTGCCATCCTGTTCAGAGGCTGTCAGCTGGCACAAATAGCTCCCCTTACCTGGGGGGCATTTTCCTGCCTCTCCTTCCCCTGCTCCTCCAGCCCCTCCGAGCAGGTCACTGGGGAAGGGGAAAGCAGAGTGCTCCCCATCATAAGAGGAAATCAGAGAGGGTACAAAGTTTCACTTAGCTTTAGATTAGTCTAAATTAAATAGAGTGGCCTGGGGAGGGGTCTCAGCCTGCGGGGCAACCTGATAGTGAAGCTAGAATCACAGTCTATCTATGTTCTAAATTGATGGCAATGAAAATAATACTCCCCAGACACAAAAGTACACTTGTTTTCAGATTAATGCATCCTGAATGTGAGCTTTTCATCTCCTTTCTGAATGACTTAACGTGTGCTCGTTCGCCTTGGCCAGAAACTGAACTGCAGGTTCATTATTTGGAAACCGATTTGCGCTGAAGTCCGTAAGTCCAGTGGCTTTGGAAGATGAAAACTGCTTTCCACAGGCTCTCATTTGGGGAAAAGCTGGGTGCCCAGGGCTGCCAAATGCATTCCCAATGAGCTCCTCCATTTGCATGTTCTGTTTGGGCCGAAATTGAGACAACAAATACCAAACTGCTCCCGGGCCTGATCCAAGGATCTCCAGTGGCTCCTTGCGAGGGTAAATGATGAGCATGAAAAACAATTCCTACCACTCACTGAGGAGCCCGAGAATGCTGTCAGCTTGCACTAGCACTGCATGTTCCCTCTTCTCAGAGAAGAGCCTTCCTATCTGCCATAACTGCCAGATCCCACGCTCAGATCAATTAATTCCTGGAGTGCACTGTCAATTAATATGTGTAATGGATGATAATTTCACAAATGCTCTAGCTTCATTTTGTGTTTTCCAAACTGCTATTAGTACAGAATTACATAGTTCTTTGATTAATAGAGCAGCACAGGTTTTTTTGTGCTTTCAGATATTGCCTTTCCAATAGTACAACTCTGCATTTTCCTCACTTATCTGTGGATAGAAGATGTAAGATAGAAGTTGTAAAATACATCTGTCAAGATGTGCTTGAAATTATTGTTCTTTCTGTAAATGGAGAATTATTACATTAATTCAGACACAGATGTTTTGCTAGGCTTAGTTTCAGTTCAACTTGCAATGGAACAGGATACTAAAAAAAAAAATTAACAGTTGAATTGAAAAGCCAAAAGAACATCATCAATTAATTCCAAAGGATGTATTTTCTTACTGTCATAACATTTTCAGACATTCTGGCAGCACCTGACTTTGCAAAGTACTTCAGCTCTGACAAATGCTGTGTTCTTACAGAGCGTATCTTTTACACGGTCTCTTCAAAGTTCCCACAGACTGCGAAGGCATTTCTCTTTAACAATAGATAATTCTTATTAATGGGACTTAATTGCAATATGTTTTTCCCTGCTATTATAACCCTGCACAAACAACTGTATTAGCCTCAGCTGCTAGAAATTCCCCAAGCACATCCGGTATCAACGCTGTTAAACCAGACCTGCGTCCCTGGCCTTGTTCGTTCACATACCTTGGTCAAACCACCTTCTTTTTCCGAGCATTAGTTCATTTTCTCCCTGCTGTCTGTGCCTGGGGCTGTAACTGCGTCCTGGAGAGCACTAATTCCACACACTGAGAGCCAAAGTAAAGCCCCACAAGTGCTTTTTCAGAGCCCTTGGCGAATGGCAGCTGATTCACTGATCCCTGCCCACCCGAAAAGTTCCTGATGCTCCACATTGTCCCTGCAAGTGCCGCTCCTGGACGTGCAAGATTGCTGTGCTGTTTGCACGACCAGCTGGGTTTTGAAAATCCTGACCTTTTCAACTCTCAAAGTCGTTTTGGCACTTGGAAAGAAGCTGTTGAGTGATCATTTATCTTTGATGACTAAAGTGATGCTATGCAGGGGATAAAGAGAAGATAATTTGAAGAACTGAGAAAAACCTCCTTTTCAGTTCTGGAATTCTCCCTCATGTGGTGGCATTGGTGTTCAGCCAAGGAAAAGCAGTATCTGGGCTTGCATCAGTGAAAGCCCTGGCTAGCAGTAAGAACATCATGCTACAGGACAGGCACAGAACAGCACAATTCAAATTCCTTTGCTGGTAAATTGCAGAATATCATATTTTAAGATCCCAAACCCTTCACAAATATATGAGCTGGGATTAATTTAAGAGGTTTCTGTAAATTATTAATTTATTGTGGTCTATTTAGTGGTTGCCCTGTAGTATAGGGCACATTTTACAGTTGTCTTGACTACAGACAAATCATGAAAAATAAACAGGCATGTTTTCATGCATTCATAAATAGAACAGATCTAAATTTAGCTTAATAAGAGCTGTTGTTTCAAGTATGAAAATGCTTAGAATGAAGCACTTATAGCCTAATAATCACGTAAAACTCCAGACTTCGGGGTTGCCTTGGCACGACTCTGGTTGACCGCTCACTTTCGACTTTGCAAAGTGAGGAAAATCCACTCTGTTTTTTAATCTGTGCCCCGGAAAGCCTCTGACCAGAGCACATAAACACATCTAAACGAAGGCTTTATGTTAGAGGCAAAATATGCAATACAAAATTAGCTAAAACTGGTGAAACAAACCATAAACAAACTGAAACCACATCATTTCCAAAGGCATTTTAGCTCTGACTTGGGGAAAATGCAGGAATGTATCTCCCTGTCTTTGTGGGATTTTTGTCTGCATTCCAGCAGGTGCACTGGTGAGCCACTGTGAACTGAACGATCTTATCCGGTTAATTCTTTTAGACTTCATTTTAGCAAAGCCTAAAATTAAAATTAGCCTCACAATAAAAATTTGAATTCACTGGAGCTTTTGAACACTGGTTAAATTTTAAAATCGATGCTGGTTAAACATGAATTATCATTTTACTTATGAATTACTTTTAAAAAATATTGCAATATAGAAGAACTGTAGAGCTACACAGCCATCCACTAAAATGAGATTCCCCAATCTAATAGTTATTTGACTGAGCTAATATTGAAACACTTAATAGCATTTAAACAAAAAATGTTCAAATTTCTTTAAAAAGTAGTACTCTGATCATGAGATTTAAATTATCATATTCATTAGAGAAATCCTGTGCTGGGAGCAAAACTCTAACATTGTAGTGAACCAAATTGACACACAGAAATGTATTTGCCTTAAAAAGAAGATAGACACTAATGTGGGATATATTGGCACATGGAAATATTCTTTGTCAGGGCTACTGTATTTTTTTTTCCCAGAACAAGTTATCATTTAACTTTCCCTCCTCCTTTTTTTCTTTTTTTTTTTTTTTAATTGAAAAGGCAATATTTCGAGAGAGTGAAATAACAGCAGTTTCAAGCCACGACAGGAGCAGGCGGCGAAGAAACGCATCTTCATTTTCATCCTCAACACCAATGAAATCACGAGTGTTTATTTTTAAGCCCGCAGACCAGAGCATCTAATTGATCCTACCTGGGAGACGGGGGCTGAATAAAGGGCCATTATGCTTGGATGAGATCTGCAATTGCCTTGAACTTGCCAGGAGTTCAGGTGTGGGTGTCCCCGTGCCCCGAGCTCCGGCAGGAATGCCGCTCTCTGCGCGCTCCTGCTCCCGCATCTGCCTCGTGCAGCCCTTGTAGGCTCCGGCTCCATTTCACCGGAATAACCTCGCTATTCATCAACACTGAGGTTCAAATTGTACTTTCTCTTAACACAACATTAACTCTCAAAGAGCTGGAAATTCAGTATTCTCTTCCCCGAGCTTGGATTCCAAATCAGTCACTGAGAACATTATATGAGCAGTAATCCCATTAAATATATCATCTTGCAAATATCTAAATCCAGTTAATTAACTTGTATTGCAAAAGAACTCCAAGATATAGTTTTCAGTGAGCAAACTTACATTTTAGGTTTCTAATTATGCCAGAAATAAGTTTCGTATCTCCTTTTCCCTTAAAAAATCAGAGTAAAATTACCTAAAAATCTATAAGCATCAGCAAAACAGATGCTATGCAAAAATTAAAAAAAAAATTGGAGTGTTCTTTATTAAACCCTGTTTTTGTGGAGAGATTATATACAATAGAGGCCCCATAAATGTTGAAAAGGAGGAACACTGTCTAAGACATTTGAAAGCATTTTCCACTTGCTAACTAAACAGGAAAGAATGAAGGGACAGGTGATAACTGAGGTCATTTTGCAGTTCATGATGAATGCAGTATTGCACTTCCTCCACTTGGAAAGCTATTTACTAAAGGCTAGAAATGGAGTAAGTTTCCCAGATTCTTTTCATTTAACGTCCTGTGAAAAGATCTCTTCTCTGCACAGGCCAGGCAGTGTAACGTCACTTAAACCAGTACTGCTTTATGACCATAAATGAAGTCACACGTGATTTTAGACAGAACTCCCACCAGTTTCAGGCATAAAGGACCAGGCCTTCTGTTTTCAAGTTGTGGATAACAGCAAAGATTTAAAAAATGAGGCAGAAGGAATAAACCCTGCTGTCTTTTTAAAAGACTGACCACAACAGACAACATATTTGCCTATTAAAATAGAAAAGAGGATATTTTAGAAACAAATCAGCCACAGTATGTGGTTTGGTGTTTTATTAATTGAATTCTGCCCATATTAACAAGTATTACTACTTTTTTTTTTTACTTCAAATTATGCCTATTATGATTTCTCTTATGAAAATAATGATTCATGTTTTAGATTGAGTTGTGTGAACATGAAACAAAAGCAGTATGGAGTAAAACTGAAAAGAATTCTGAATTATTTCCCTCCAGTTTATCAGTACTTCAGGTCACAGTCCACTCACCAATTATCCAAATGGTAGCCAGTCTCAAAAGAGCTAATAACTACTTATTCATCAAAGAGAAGCTTCTGGGATTCACAAAACCTCCGTAGCCACATCCTCACTCTAAAGTGCCATGAGCTGTACCATGGAATTGCAGCGTCTCTGGCTGAGCATCACAAAAAGTCAGGGATACATGAACAATGCTGTTTTGCCCCCATTTTGTGCAAATTTATCTCCCTTCCTAGCTGCCCATTCTCCTTTTGCCTTTATGTATTTTGCTGCTGTGGTTTCTGTTCCTCTGATCTTCTGGCCTTGCTCGATTCCTCCCACCGAGATTTTCATTTCAGCCCAGTGTTCAGGCCCTCTGCCTCAGGGATAATTCCGAGCTCCAAGATTCCTTCCTCGGGGCATCTCTCCTTTTTCATTGATGATAGGGTTCTAATTTTGGATCTCCTGGAGCAGGTCCTGACTGGGAACACCTGACGGCAGAGCTCCAACATACTTAACACTCTGAGTAACTCTGTATGTGTGCAACCCAAAAGGTTCAGGTCCCCTGCTCTGGTTACCTTGAAGATGACAGGATTTTGTTCCATGCTGCCAGAACAAACTGCGGTCCCACCATCTGCTCCTGAAGATGAGCTAAAATCCATCCAGAACAGTGGGAAATCCACTGTTTGCCCTGGACAGAGCAAGTTTTAGCCAAGGGTACTGAGCCAACTTTGACCTGGGATCCAATGTCCAGGACCATTTAAGCATTAGGTAGGAGGTTTCTTATGGAAATATCTAAGAGAAACTAATTTTAAACACCTTGTGCTGTAACTGCAAGCATGTTTGTGATTTTGTATCCATTTTGGGTATGGGAGTTGAATATCCATTCCTCCAAAGTAATGAGAAAGCCTTGAGGTTATATTACAGCATCATCTGCTGCTTGCAAGTTATAAAAAAAATGCAAGTATTTTTCACCTCATAGACTAAACAGCAGCTTCATGAGTTGAAAGTGACCTTGAAGAGCTCTGTTTTCTGCAGCCCAGCGGTGTTACCTGCTCTTGGCTCCTTTCAATGCTTTGGACGACTCAGTGCCAGAAACTTCACCTCACATTTTCCAGTCAGGCAACCATTAGGTCAACAATAAAGCACATTTTCGTTCCATTTTGGCTACCTTGAGAAACGCACATCATCATTTCTTCATCTTTGGGCTCTGGCAAGAATGCACAGTGGCCAGGTAATTTACTCTTCAGTATTGTTTACTACTTGAATTTAAAACAAAACAAAACAAAACAAAACAAAAAATCCTTGTGAATTTCCTCAAAACGCCAACGATATTATGGCTTGACTATTAAAAATGTCCTTTTAGCTTGCCTAAATATTCAGCTGTATTCCCAGCTGAAAGGGTTAATACCTGTATTTTACCCTTTTTGGATCAAGTTGTTGAAAGAGGGAAAGCTTCATGCACCATAGGAACCGGCACTAGTACCCTAATGACAGTATAATTAGAAGTATCATTGTGGTAATGATTCTTTTCATCTGGCAAAAGGCCTTCACTAAAAAAGATCTCTTATTCACTTAGTTTCACCTGCCCATTCCCTTACCTCTGCAACGCTCCTTTTCTAGGTCAGCACCAGAAGTTAATACTGGGTGTTTGACAGGGCTTCAGACTTTGTGCTCATCAAACTAATTAAAGAGAAACACATCCAAAGCCTAGTGCATTATTTTACTTTTTAAAAATGCTGCCCATTCATCTTGTTTAAAGATTTACCTGGCTCAGTGGGTTTGATTAATGAACAGGACAATGGGGCTCTTGTCAGTGTAACCTGCAGTCACTTGGTTCAGGGTCAGCAGGTTGAGCGAGAGGCCTCCATGTCTATATTTAGTCTCTCTCGACTTCAAAAATCCAAAGAATTGAAACGTTACTGATTTTATCATCATGCCACAGTTTGGAGGAAAAGACAAGTCTTGATCTCAAACTTCATTCAACTCTTTTTTGGTTTGTTTCTGTTAAATGGCACACAGCAGGTCCCCCCGTGGTTGTTCTGGCTGTGGATGGGTAGGATGGCTTTGTGACAACACCAAAACCAATCCTAAAAGTGGGGTATGGACTTCACGTAAGCTCAAAATGAAAATTCTTAAAAATTGCTACTGAGGAAAATTTACGCTAATATATATGTTTGCATAAACTCTGAAAGGACAAAAATAAAACACAAAACAAAAAGGAGGAGATATGGTGCATATTGAATGCCCGTGAGGTTATACAATAATCATAAATGCCTTGATCCTGCAAACATTTTGGCATACAATTAGCTGTAGTATCACAAATGCTGCTATTATTAGTTTGGAGCTTTGATTCTGCCAAAATTTGGAAACAAGGTAAAAAGGCCACATTGATATAAGTCCAGAAACAGCAATAAAATAGATTTCTGCTAAAAGTCAGTGTGGTCCCCTGTGTTCCGAAATAAGGATGCACCCTCCACCTGACCTGCTGACCTCGGGCTGTGTCTCCGTGTCCCTGTCCCTGCTCTCTGCTTGGTTATTGGGAAGGGCTGAGGGTTGCTCGCTCTGTTCCCTACCTGCTGCTGGGAGCTGTTGCCTCCCCGTGCCACAGGCAGCGAGCAGGGAAGGACCCAGCAGGGATTATAATCTGCCCTCTAGTGATTCATGCAGTTCACATTTGGCAGCATTTAACGTTATTTATGCATTACATAATTACACATTCATTACATAATCGTTTCATTATGCAACAGTGACTGCGCTCCTGCCTTACACCTTTCCAAGAGGTTCTTGAGTGTAATCAATGGACTGAGCACCCAGCAAATTGCTGATAATGACGGCTTATGATCATTAATAACTCCTTCCACTGATAGGTTTATGGGCATATAAGACAAATCATGCCCATCGTCCTGGGACAGCTCCTGTTGCACAAAGCCATCTGCAAGCACAGACTGGGATTGTGCAAAACAACATCGAGTTGCTTCACTTCAGTGCCTGGGGCCGGTGTTTCTCGTTGTGCTGTTGAGCCATAATGCCCAGAGCCTCTCCTGAGAGGCTGAGGAAGATTTTCTGACTGATTTAATGAAGCAGGGCTGGAACACACCTTGGCATCTTTGGCCACAAAGATGTTTGTGGTTTGGAGGGAAGGGTGTGGCCCCCAGTGTTTAGTCTTGTAAGCACTCTTTGGCAAGTGAAAGGCTTTGTTACTCATTACTGTACCTTGATTTTGAGACAGTCCTTGAGGTTTTTTATCGAGAATTAATTGCATCATGCCAGAAAAACCCAACACTGCATCACGGCATTGAGCTACTGCCCTGTGACAAGCTCTGCTTTAGGAATCATGAAGAGCTTCCGCTGTGATCCTCCTAATTCAGCTGGGCAAAAACAGGAGGTGAGGGGTCATGAGATCCTTGGTCCTTAGTTCTGTCTCGGTGTACGCAGGTCCCTGAATAGAATTGGGAGAACAAGTCCTAAAACGATGGGCTGTGCCTCTGGGAACACAACCAAAAGGAACCTTTTCCGCTCCCACCTCCACCCAGAGGAGGTTTGTGAGCGTGTTTTGGCCCCAGGCTCCACTTCCCCCAGTCAGCTCTGACTGCAGCTTCTGTCAGTACAGCTCTGGAAATCCACCCTCATTCAACAGTCACTTTATTCTTGCAAATAAAACACTTCTGGGCTTGATCATTTTATCTTCCCTATCATCTGGGAAATGCATTTGGATAAAGGGACATTTATTGAACTGTCTTTTATCACACAAGTATTTCTACCAAAGAAAGATTTCCAGGATTCAACTCTTGTGTATTTAAAATGCAAAATTCAAAGAAGTTTTATTGCCAGACTTTCACTTCTCAATAATTATGTCTTAATTGTTCTGCAAGTTTGCATTACAATTTGTCATACATTCAATGAATTAGCATTAAAAATCCACCTTCCTTTTGCTTAACAAATCAAGAAGTTGTATTTTAAATGCTGCTTTTTAAATGCAGCCATGCTCTAGCATTCTCCCTACGTTTTTAAATAGGTAAATACCACACTGGGCTGTCTGCAAGGAAAAAAAAAAAAGATTAAAGAGAGATGAGATTGTTGGGGGAAAGAAAAGTGTCGTCTTTTCCACATAGCACGTCAGATAGCAAATATAGTCAGCTAAGTGAAAGGAGTTCAGACACTGAACTCAATTTTTATTGTATTATATTTGAAATATCACCTCACTTCATTCCCATGAGAGAATTTTATGCAATCTTTCACTCTGTACTTCTGCAAGAGCCATTTGCAACCATGCTGCCTATGGCTTTTCAAGACCTAAATTTCCAGCACAGGGAGGTAAAATTTTCCAGTATGTCATCAGTCATCGTGCACCCACCCACTGAATCCTGAACATTTCCTGCAGCCGCTTCGAGATAAAGATTTCCTGATACCTGCAAGCCCTGTAAGAATAATATTGTTTACAAATGAGAAATTCTGATGCCTGATATTCCAGGCAGCGCTAGGTGTTAGATCTTCCTTCTCGACACAGTTCCGTATTTCCAGGTGCCAGGTTTGTCATTATTTAAGAGCAGGTAGAAAAGCAAGACAATAAGTATTGATAAAATGTCAGACATTCTCCAAAGGGCTGTTTGAGTGAACACAGGCCATAAAGCTCTCACTTTTATTAGGTCTGAAAATGATAGTTATTTGAAGGAAATTATGTCACCACTTAAAATATTTTACCAGAAGAAACTGCTTAGCACCATATCTTCAAACCACCAAGAAAGAAATTCCAGAGGATTTCCACTACGCCACAGTCTCCTGACAGCTTTTGTTAGAGTTGCAAAGCAATACAGGTGAAATAAGGGGAATTCTTCGGAGTACAGGAGGTGATCCAGGCTCAGCCGAAGGCCAGCTCACTTCCAAAACATAGAGCAAGGTGCAAAGAGACAGTGCACGTGACAGGTGACTCGAGATCAAACAAGCAAGGATCAGGGACGCAGAAGCCATGTTAAATGTGTGCCTGCTCTCGGTGAGATGTGGATATAAAACCAGAATCAGTCTACCTGGCTTTGGACGCAGAATGGGCTCCAGCTCCTGCTAGAATTTTGGGTCTGTGACAAGCACTTGCAGAGTGTATTTGTTTGAAGTCTGCAGATCAAAGTCAGTGCATAAACCACGCTGTCGCTTACACCTTCACAAAATTCCCAAAGTACTGAAGAAGCCACATGGCTGGTGCAAGGCCAGGAGAAGTAACTCAAGCTCTGAAATAGCTGAAAACTGTGTCTGCATTTAAGGATTTCACACAGACGTAAACAGATGTCATTTACCTGCACAGCTTTACAACACAGCAAGGACCGTTCACCTCCTGGTGAAGAATTTTTGCTGTTTGTACACATGCATTTGAAAAGAGAATGGACAAAGAAATGGCACCAAAGTGCATTGCTATCCATGTTTCTGACCTCTCAGGATAGGGTCAGGAATCAGCTACACTGCATAGGATATTAGCTAATTAAGAGGTGGAAAGGGACATTCATTGGGTGTAGGATATTGTAGTAAATATTTCCTGAGCAGGGGCAATTGAACAGAACCTCTTTATCTGTTACTCTAAAATACTCCGAATTAGCAAATAAATTCCGCAGCAGAGAATATTTGCTGCACGTCTGTTCAAGTGCACCATCAAAACCATAGGTGACACACTGGTTGTGCTAGAGCTGACGGTTTGCCTTTCTGACTTTCGCTGGTTCCTTCAATACAGTCATTCTGAAGGCCCCAGGTGTTCAGTCTAACAACTCACAGGCCTTATTTGTGTTACAAGCCCCTCACTCCTCAGGACGGCTGTGCTTATTGCTGGAACGACAAAGTAGGTATTTCTTTCAATAACATTCACTTGCCATTAGAAAAATATCCTAATTATGAATTCAGAAGTGACAGATTGTGAGATTCAGTTTGCAAAGATGATGTCACTGGTGGGGAATTGGTGGGTAACCTCCAATTACCTCTTTGAATAAAGACATCAGTGTTGTATCTCGAGAAATAATGGCTAATGATATGTCTTCCAAAAGGAAATAGCGTTATTAATTACCTTACTGTGAACACACCACTTATTGACAGCTTTGAAGGCCATTCATCCAATTAAGTATAATGACTAAAAGCTTCATTTGGCCTTCGTGGTTATACAGATGGGCTAAGAACAGAGAGCAAGATTCTGATTTCATTTATAACCTTCATAAATATTCAGAGAAAGTCACAAACACCCATGGAGCTCCCCTGGTTTCTATTGCTGTGATTAGAGTCAGACTGTGGCAGGTAATGATGGTATAGAAAGGGCTGTAAATTGATACCTCTAATACCTTGAAGACTTATTGTTGTGCAATAATACAATCTGTCATCTCTCCTGATTGTTACTAAGCACTTTGCTTCCAAGTACTTTCCTATCAACATTTAGAGGGTTTTGCTTTCCCCGGCTATCGTCCAGGCCTGCATACATTTCAGTGACAGATGATTTAGTTGCAAACACCTCCCTATATAAGTTACTTCTTACTAACTGCAATTTCCACATTTTTTCCCCCTCCCTCAGATTAGTCTAACAATCATTCTAAACATCATTCATTCATATTGTACTTTCCCTCAGTTTTACGGATCTGCTTGCGATTGTATTCACACACTGTTGTTAAGAATAACGCAACTGAAACCCACAGAAATTCTTTGGAGAACGGAATCTGGCCTCAGGTGTGAAGGATCATTTTCATGGACCCATCTAGGCATATCTAAAATCCTCATTAACATGACGTTTTGCTGATGAATTGTGTTAATTGGTGGCAGGACAAATCCCTGTGCAGAGCAGAGCTCAAGTAAGGTGTCTCTAGGACAGCAGTGTTACTGGTAACATTGCTTCTGCCAGCACTGCCTTTTATCTCTGAGCAGCAACAGGTTGCTAATGACACGTGGTTATCGTTTTCACATTTTGGAACATCAAAAATGCTGACAGACTAAGGTGGCAACAGTTTGCAAGCACTCAGGTAGAACATCAAAGCCCTCACTAAAGGTTTAGTACACACCACCAGCAGCAACAGTTTTAGATCTACCTGTACCACGGGTCTAATCACTCAGAAATCTGATACTGATGCTCACATGACGTCCAAGAATAGTTTTTGTTTTGTTTTGTTTTTTTTGTTTTTTTGTTTTTTTTTTTGTTGAACAGAAAGCAGCATTACAGCCAAATGGCAAAGTGTCTGCAAGTGCTTTGTTCCTGTGCAACACTGAGGAGCCAAGAAACGCACAACCTTGTAACAGCTGACATTGTAGAATAACTTAATGCTGCCAACGGGTCTTGAGAGAATGCAGAATTATATGTAAATATATCAAGTAAATGTTTTTAAGCGATAGGTCTTCACCTTGTGCAAACAAGTTGCAACAGCAGTATTTATCAAAAGGGTGGCTGATGCAAAGGAGTCAGATTAATTGTTTATGCAGAAGCATTCAGTCTGCATTGCAATGAGTGCAAGCACAGGAAAGAAATGTTTCTAGAAACCACCTCCTTCACAGGAATGACTGGGAATGAAGTAAACATGGTGACAGCAATTTAAAGTATGATTTTAATACCTTCTGCCACTTTGCATTGGCTGTGTTCATATGTATTGGGTATACTCAGAGCTGACATGAAGAAGTGAGAGTAATTGCTACTAAGCAGGTCAGAAATGTGACCACTTTGTAGATAAGCCTCACACAAGGAGGTACCAAACTGTGGAAAAACACACTCTTGCCTGAGGAGGCCTGGAAAGCCATCAACCCAGGGACAAAATTATTGTTTTGAGCTTGAAGGCAGCAGATATTAATCTATTTCTGCTGTGTTACCTCATTTCTATTACTAAGGTCTCATACTGGGGCAGACAATGCTACCTGCAAGATGGGCAAGGATTCCAAGGACTGGCCCTCTTTGCTATTCCTGGCTATTCTTCAGAAGCTGCTTTTGGCCCCAAAATTTCCCAGGCAGGCAACCATTTCTGCTCGTGAGTAAATGGGGTGTGATGATAATCAAAATATGAATAAAACACAAAGGGAGCAGATGGACCCAAGTGAGAGCCTGGATGTTGTGCTTTGGAGCCCTGCAGTGCTGCAGGATCAGCTCCACAGGAGGGCTTTGCAACCTGGCCAGCTTGAGGGGAGATCCAGACTCAGCTGTGGCACCAGAATTCAGGGTTTATTTACCTGAGACATCTTCATTTATGAAAACAGGAGTGAATGTCTACCCTGAAACCTTCTCTGAGACTTGAAACTGATGAAGCAACAGGCCTGTCAAGTGACTGCACTGCCACCATGCCGTGTGCCAGACATCAACCAAGTTCTGACGGAGTTGCTTCTGTGATTCTGTGACTGCAGAACAGTGGTGAGACATCTTCCAGCCCTGTGTGCAGCTCCAGTATGGATCTTAGACACCAGAACCAGGCAGGGACAAATGAGACATCACCTTACCTTGGGGTTACAGCTGGTTGACACTGAAAGCTGGAAAACGAGTCTGATCAGCGTGACTGGCCCCCCAGGGCAGACAGAAATGTCCTGACCTCCCCATGTGTTATCCTGCTGCCCCCGGCTCTTTCCACATCAGAGGAAACTGGGGAAGGCAGCAGTGATGTCATTTCTTCAACACTTTGCCACCTTCAGTGATTTACTTCTCTGATTCTCCATTTAACCCAGAGGAAAACAAAACTAATGACAGCATTCCTCACATTAAATATCACTGGATGGCAAAGCTCACACCCAAATTGCTGTAAGTTGGGAGATGCAAATTTTAATCATCTTGGTGAAAACTTGAAGAGGACAAGGTCACTGTGCTTCATATTCACACCCTAAGCAAAACTGTCTCTTGATCCTGCAATTGGTTACACGTCAGTAGCTACACATAATGAGGGAAAAAGGTTCAAAAGCCTCATAAGATCATTAAGGGAACTGTTTTAAATGGATCATGTCACGGAAAAAGAAAATCAAAACTTATTCATAAGAAGTAAACAAAAAGTATTTTCCAACAAGGCCTTTAATTATGACAGCTACCATGACAAGGAAAATAAAAGAACATTGCCAATTAAAATCTAATTTCTTTACAGTATCTTAATACAGGGCCTCATTTTATAAACCTGTTTAATAGCAAAGTAGTAGTGCCAATTCCATGTATTCTTATATGTTTCTAAAGGTAATCATATATACAAGCTTTTTCAAGAGTAGAATTTTAATTTAGCAAATACATGATAAAATTTAGTGCTGTCTCCACAGTACAAAGAGAAGAGTGTAATAATCTTTTACCTTCCACAGTCCACAATATTATGGCAAGCTTTATATAGGCTTTCAATTTCTTAAACCAAGTCACTATCAAAGTGCCTTTGTAGCAAAAAGGAATGGATTTGAAGAAAATACTGTAAGTGTCAATTTGCTTGAAGAAGAAATCATTGATAACAGCAATGCTGCCAACCAAAAATTACTCAACTCAGTCTCTATGCACAAAGACCTCCATCTAAAAATAAAGTCAGAAGCAAAGCATAGGAGAAAGAATCACGTTTCATGTTATGCCAGTGCATGGCATATTTATCATCCATGGCAGGTGTTAAAGCATGGCTGAAACAATAGTTGAAAATATATCCCAATAAATTATCTCTACTGCATCACTGAGACAGAAATGAAAATAAAATAAAGAGATACAAAATTTAAAAAATTTGTGAGAAGTACATTAAAAATAAAATAAAATCAGTGTTCTTTTTAATGTTCTTGCCCTGAGAAAATCTCCCAGTGGAGTCAATGAGTGATTATCTTGGGCAGGGAGTACTGAGCTGGCCTTAACACATTAAAAGATAAATCATATATAGCTGATGTAAGTCGAGGGGGAAAAGAATGTTACAGGAAATGTTTATCTTTTCCAAATCTTTCTTGAGGGCGGTCTTAAAAAAAGGTTGATGTGATTGAAGCATAATGTCATTACTTGCCAGGGGAAATACAGGATGTTAAGCGGCTGATTAACCTGCCTTCACAGTGCAATCATGTGGCCCTAAATTTGTATCATATTAACTTTTTATCCTCTGAAGTTCTCCACTGCAAACACACAGGTAAACGCAAAATGCTCAGCCACTGCAGGCAGAGGGTGAGAGGGAAGCTGTGGGACACATCCAAAGCCAGAGCCCAGCTGAACTTTCTGCAAATAAAAGGAGGGTCAGCTCCAAGAATTTAATTTTAGATCCATGCTTAGCTAAAGGTAATTGAGGGCAAATTATGGCCCCTTCAATCAGAGGAACTTCAGAGCAATACCGCTTTTGTCAGCGTTGCTTGGGCTTGCACTGAACTTCTTGATGTGAAGAACAGAAGCTGATCTAAAACATGCACGTTTATAATCCACACACTATGAGCTGTGTGTATAATTCTATTCATGCTCCGGGATAGACCCACTGCTAAATAACCCCTTTTTTGCAGCCTCCCCCAGCTTTGTAGCTAACACTTTCCTTCGATTTACAAAACAAAGTTCTCACCCCTGGTTGTCAGGGCTTTTTCTATTTGGGACTGGGGCAGCACTCCTGGAATGCAGCAGAGCACGCCTGGGTGCTGCACCTTCGCTCCATACAGGGAAGAGCTTCCCAGGAGCAGCACCCAAACGTTTGAGGAGAGCCCGGCTGCTCCAGCACTAAGCACCGGAGGCAAATGTGTGCTTGCCAGCTCATGCCTCTTCAGACTGTAAGAACAGGATGTTCCAGAGCATCCATCATGAGATTCCCAACCTTGCTGACACCTCGGTGCCTCTTGGAACACCAGTGAACAGCATCATTACTCTTAAATTGGTTAATAAGGTCGCTCACTCTCGGGTGACTCTGCAAAGGTGTGAGCTTACCCATCAGAGGGAGCCCATAACTTCTCCCAGTGTCTGTAGAAAATAACATTATGGCAAAATTATATCAAATTCTTGATTAAGAAATGTTAAGAATATAAGGTTCTAAATTCAAATGCTCCAAAACTGAGAAATAACAGAATTAGTGCTATCTTACTATTCATATCTGATTTTTCCCACAGGATGCACTGTGAAATTAAGATCTGAAATTACACCTCTTGCACTTGTCCCGCCCCTCTCACTTGGCAGGAGGAGATGAGCTTAAAAGACTCACTTCTTAGAGACATTTACAGGCTCTCAGCTGTCTCAGTGTTTCATACGTGTGACCTAGCTCTGTTACAACATCCACACGAGTTGAACTGGTGCCTTTGCCTCAGCAGCTGATGTGGAAGCCCTGAGCCCACAGCCAGTTTGGAGTGATGGATGAACAGACAAGAGATTTTGCAGGGGAAGGAAAAATGTGTGACGTATTTGAAGACTATCACACAGGAAGACCACGGTTGTTGAGGCAGGTGACTCAGGCTGTGGAGCAAATTCAAGTTTTATTTTTCTTCTCCCAGTCTGCATGGCCATAACCACTCCAAGACAGCTGTCAGTGTCCCTACAGGCTTTCCTGACCTGTTGGACTTGCAGATTCTTATCACTCCTATTTGTAAACAGCTGCTTGGGCACACCAGTGGGCCCTAATTAAGCCTTTTAAATTTCTTCATTGCAGAGTCCCTGAGATCTGCCATGGAGAGGATAACTTATAAACAAACCTGATCCTCTTCATAGGGACATCCCAAACAGAACAGCAGGGCCAGAGGATGATTTGCTAATTATGTCCCCAGCCTGAAAGATGGTGGCTCTGGTTCAGTTTTCCTTCTTCATTACAGTTTTCTGCATGATTTGTGGCAAATCACCAAAGCCATCTCCTGCCAAAGGATGCAAGTGCAAGAGAAGAACAAAATGCAGGCCTTGGGGTACAGAGATGTGACTCCTCAGGCCACATATTTTTCACCCCTTTTTTTTTTTTTTGCACCCTTGTTTTCAGCAGTAAGAAATCTTCAGTGTTTTTAGCCTCAGCACCACTACCACCCTCTGAGGGTTCAGTGCCCAGCTCTAATTACACCAAAACATGAGAGGCCTTGCCTTTAACACTGAGCATTCAGCTCTTGCAGCTTTAAGGCATCAAATATGATCACCACGGAATGAGAGAACTGAGATCCTGCCTCCTGCCTTTACCAGCCCTGTGCTTTGTGTGCTCTCTGCAGTGCTGGAAAAGCTTTAGCTGCCAAGTGGAGTGTCCTTGTGCATCTTCCTGGGAAGCAGATGGTTTGGACCCCAAAACAGTCATGCAGAACAGGACAGAGAACCTGAATTCCTTACAGCTTGGCCAAGGCCTCTGATCACTAACGTGCTTTTTATCCTACTCACGTTCCCCTTTCCCTTCATTAAAATTAAATTTTAAAAGGGCCAATGTAACTACCATTTTCAAAAGGAACTACAGAATCATCTTAATTAGAGAAGAGAGTCTAGCTCCATTATTATTTTGGGTATTTGTGTAATTATACACAAAATAGTGATATACACACACACACATTATTTTGGCCAAATCAATCACAATACCAGCTTCAATATCTCATGCTGTCCTTAGATTAGTTTCCATCAATGAATAATCTGCAGTGTATTGCAAAAACACTTTTTCACATACGCCAGCGAAGGTAAGAAAACTCAATAACCACAAAGTGTGTGGTGCCAATCAAATATTTTTAAAGTGAATCTAGAGAAACAAAAGTGGTGTAATTTTAAAATTTAAGTGCTACGGGGTGCATTTATGTCACTTGATTATCAAACCCTTTATTCCATTTGCTGTAACAAAGGTTCCAGAATTGGAGTGCACCCATGGGAAGAGCATTTACAAGATTCATTTGGAGATGTATCAACAGTTGAGGTCCACGAGGTACAGCAGAACATTGTAGAACATTCACAGTTCATAAACCCTAATATAACAACTGCCAAGCCCTAGAATATCTTGCTTTCTGAAGAACAATTCACTCCTTTATACATCAAACAGCAATTTTCCTAACTGCGGTAATTTTATATGTGCTGATAAATTCAGGTGGAAATTAGCCCTACAGCTTCTCAGGAAATGTAATGCAAAGAAACTCCCTAAACTTACTGCACCTTTTTCAATATTCATGTATTATTTAAATACTTAACTGTAATTGCATTTCTTTGGAAAAACTGAGTACCTGTGCTCTTGACACTGGCACAAGTCGTTCTCTCCCAGGATTAGTCTCAGTGTGGTTTGCAGGATTTACCATGACTACTTCTAATCACTGGTTGAAAAATTGACAGGCAAGGTATTTTTCCCAAGAAAAGTACTTTGTAGGGCTTAGGAAATAGATATTTTGGTAATCGAATTCAGAAAGGGAATGCTCATACGTGTAAAGAAAGGTCATTGTTGGCTGAAGTGTGACAGATCTAGTCCGTATTAATTTATACTGGCTTGATGAAAATCCATGACTTCCCTGAATTTTGGACTGACTCCTGACAATTGCAGATCCCAGCCAAATATAACAAGCTTTTACTACGGTGACTTCCAGCTTGACCCATTTGGGATAATAAGCTTCACAAAAAGCTGGAGTGTAAAACTTAGGAGTTCTTCCCGACTTAAACGGCTCCAAGGAACCAGACTGGTTGCAGTCTGAACTCTGGTTTGCACAAGCCTTTTTTTGACATTTTGCAATATCAAAACAAATCCTCAGTTTTTAAATTACTATACCTTAACTGCCCTAAGACTTCCTTAGGAAAAAAAAAAAATTAGTCCATCAAACCAAATTTAGATAAAGTCCATTTCAGAAGGAGACAACTTTGCACTGGACTCTAGTGATTAAGGAAGCACCCAAGAGCTGGATTAGGTATCTTAAGTTTCATATTCTTTGTTTTGTTTCCCACTTATCCACTGGGATGAATAACAGAAATAATTTTAAAATGCTAGATTTTTAAAAAATCTCTCAAAAATGGTTACATTTACTAAATTCTTTTTTTGTTTTTTTACTTAAAATTACGATATATTCACACAAGTTTTCTCTAAACTTTAAAGAAAGTTAAGCTATTAAATTATTTGAAGTCCTGGCTAAATATCTGTGTCACTTTGTCCAAGTCTAATTCATATTTTGACAACACTATACTTTTCTATTGTATAAAAGTACCTTCCTTTTGCCTCAGTTTATTCCACTAGTTCTGATTAGTAACTAGCTCATCCATAGTTGTGTAAAAAATCAAACAGGAATTGAAAAATGGAAGAGATATTATTTTCTTCTTTCTGTCTGTGTATAACAATACAGTGTAAGAGGGAGAGATTTGTCATCTCTAAAATTATGGCAGATAAGGATGAATGTAAGTAAATTGATTCCATTTTCTAATTAAATACAATATTCCCTTTGTTTAATAATTGAATTTAGATGAATTTCTATTGTTTTCTTATATATCTAGCCTACTCAGGATAATTTATTTCAGTAGCATCAAGATTAATTCCTAGATTTTCTATCCACTGGAATTATAATTTATACACAAATGAGGATAAAAACATAATCCAGCCCATAATAAATGCAAATAGAAACAAATCTATACAAGAGTCTAAATAATAAATACAAGATAAAGTGTGCCCTATATGTAAAGAAGTTCTAACAGCCTTAAAGGTGTTCTTCTTGTTTATTGGTATTATTTAAATTACTTTTCTATTATTTTGATTTAAATCAACTCAACATGGCTTGGTCTTTCCAGGCTGCATTGTAAGCCTCTAACAGCACATCTCCATGCTTAGCAGATTGGGCTGGAGGAACCTTGGTGCTCCCGGTGCGCTAAACTCACCATTTCGCTTCTGTTCCTGCTGCAGGATTCTCCATTTTCCCCTCCTGAACCTCATTATCATACCTTATCTAGGTATCTGCTATAATTATCATACCTTAACTAGGTCATTCACACTTTATTAACGAGCACTGCTACATCGAATTTGGGGTTTGGTTCAAAAGAGTACAATAACAATATTTTCATATCAATTCTAGATGACAATGATTTTTGACAGTCCAAGGGATGCATTGCTTATCTTACACTACATCCGGAGCTTTATGGGACACCAGAATATGATTGCCCAACTCACCTCCTGAATTCACTCATTCACTTGTGTTCAAAGAGACTTTAGTTCTGACAGCCCAGCTCCCTTAACCTCACAACATTTTAAATTATTTCCCAAAGTCTAGATTATTACAATTACATAATTTGTTATCATTTTTAACTCTTTAATATCAGTAGGTAAATCAATAAATTGAATATTCCATGTTGTATTCTACAACTAAATCTATTTGTAGGCCCTAGGTCCTCCTTTATTGTCAATGAGAACTTTATTTGACAGTATATTTAGATTAAGTTTTATCCTTTATACAAGCTTTCCCTTTCTAATATGAACCTTGGAGAAGACAGAATCATACCATATATTATTTTTTATAAAGCTTGTTGTTGTCCTTACTGCCACAGTAACAATTTTGCTGCTAATATTGATTATTTTTATGAGAATAAAAACATAAAACTCAGTATCACCTGGTCTTAGAGTCCACATTAACTTTTATTGACGTTTGCTCTTAGATTTCCAGAAGTAGTAATCACTTTTAACCTCAGCATAGAGCCAATGCTTGCTTTTACACATCTCTGGGAAGTTCTGCAAAGTCAGTTTGAGTTGAGTTCATTACTGAGTTCATTATTGTCAGCTGACTGGAAGATGACCCCGTTCCATTCCCACTACTGACAAACCTAGTCCTGTTAACATAAATAGGTCATTGTAAAAGTATAATGGATTGCAAGGGGCTCTTGTTTGGTTGGTTTTGTGGGGTTTTTTGGTTTGTGGTTTTTTTGGTTTTGTTTTGGGTTTTGTGTTTTTGTTTGGTTTTTTTTTTTTTTTTTGGTGGGGTTTTCTTGCGGTTTTGGGGTTTTTTTTGTTGTTGTTTTGGTTGTTTGGTGTTTTCTGGGGTTTTTTGTTGTCATTGGGTTTTGTTTGGTTGGTTTTTCTTTTTTTGTTTGTTGTTGTTGTTGTTGGGCTTTTGTTTGGTTGGTTTCTTTATTTCTTTGTTTTTACATCTTAAAAAATGTTACCCCGTGCTGTTCTGCGTTCTGAGACACAAAAACATGAGAGCTGGTTATGTTCCTGTGAAGAAACTATTTCATTACCACAGATTTCCTGGAAAGGTGATTTTGCCTGAAGGTATGGGAAGCTGGACTAGATGATCCAATCTGAGGTCCCTTCCAACCTGAATTATTCTACGACAGACGTCCCATCCCAGTGAGTCATTAGGCATTTTTAGAAGTGACTGGGAATTTCTTTCCCCCAAGTGCTTTGGTCATGAAGAAATAATTCAGCTCTCTTGGTTAGACTTGCTAATGGCCTTATTGCACAAACTGTTTCTTCTACAGTGGACACGGAGAGATGCTTAAATACAACTTCTCCTCCTCTCTAGGGCTGTGTCATTATCTTCTCAGTGGCAGCTTTTCCTAATGCCTCACCAGACGGTGACTCCACACGGAGACACAGGGAGAAGAGGAAAGTGCTTTTGACGTGGCAGATCCTGAAGGGGAAGGAGAAGCTGCAGATGCAGGAACAGCTTAAACCAGGAGCCCACCTGCAAGCCGTGGAAGGCACAGGAGATGTCTCGGGGGCTAAACAACATCCAAAGATGAGAGAAGATCCTGGAGGGTGCCAGAAGGAGTCAGGGTTTGAATTTGCTTCCTTTGTCAATGATTCAAAGGAATTTCAGTAATATTTACAATTACGGTCTCCTTGCATAAGAAAAGGCATTTGGCTCAGTAGAACTCTTGCAGAATTAACTGGACAGCAAATTCTCACGCACTCAGTTGATTACACAGATGCACAAGACTTTTCCTTCCAGGTACCTCAGCCCTGCTTAGTACGAAGTACCACTGTCAAAAACACTTGGACAATTCCCTCAGTAAATTTGTCAGTTTTGAAACTCAGTTTCTGGGCTGTTTGAAAGAGAAATGCTCTGCAAAAGTAACACGTGGGTTTTTTTCTCCTCATATTTAAGGTATTTACAATAATTTACTATTTGTTCAAATGGCAAAAATCCCTTTTAATTACATACATTTTCCAAAAACCTTCATAGCTACACTGGTTTTATGAGTCATTTGCTAGAAAAGATTGAGGTTTTTAAGAGGATCCAGCTGAAACTTGCCCTGAGCACTGAATAAATTCTTCAGTAAGTACTTGTGTCTGAGTGATTGAAAAAAATACCCATTAGTTTTGTTTATCAATGCAAAAACTTGTTTAAACATATTCAGAACTGTGTTTCTGCTTTCATGGAACACAATCTCTCTGTTTCTCCTACTAAGGACGCTTTCATACAAATGATCAGAATTATGAAACCTTACACCTCAGATTCACAGCGAATTGGAGAAAATGGAACGGTGATAAGTTTTGATGTTTTCTGAAGTAGGAAGACGACAACATCTCTGCAGTGTTTTGGCTTGGGGATAGGCACTTTCAAAGCATAGCACATTATGTTCTTTCACCCAGAAAAAAAGGAAGTGAAATAGACTTTTTTGGCAAAATAATAGCTATCCTAACTTCCACACAAATCATCCAAGTAAACCGAGTCTGATCTCTTCATTCCCAGCCTTTCTGGGAGTCACCACTTGGCACCACTGTGTGCTCGTGCTTTCCAATTATCTGAAGGAAAAGATAAATTAAAAATGAGGGAAAGTTAAGGTCTTCTTTTAAGATCTTCTAAAGAAACACCTAGCTGTGATGGTGCTTAGTTTAAATATTAAGAACACAAACAATAAAATCTGCTCTGCTTTCGTGGGTCACCTGATGTGCCTCAGCTGATTTATTTCTGGATCCAGAGGAGTTGTCCGAATGATCTGCCTGTGCAAACCAATGAAATGCAACAAGGTGCAAAATGCCTCCCCAGCCTGGTGCTGGGTTTGCTGCCCTCACTAAAATGCACTTAGTAAACATTCCTGGGATTTTTTCTTTGGAGTTACTCACAGCAAAAGGAAAATTGTTATTCCAGATTACATTGTACTCTCCCAAGATAAAGGGAGAAACAAAAGAGAACCCCTCCTGAAATTCCTCTGGTATTTTTACCCAGGCAACCTCCCAGGTCCCATTGGAGACTCGAGGCTGTAACTCAACACATGATTTTGCATAATTGGACCCATCTTAAATTGCAGTCTCCTAGTGCTGCTAACCCCGGAGTCTGACCTTGGCTTTAATTTTTAAAAGTTTACTTTGCTGAGGCTTCTCCTTCTCAGCTTCAGTGATACTCAAAACAACGACAGAGCAGCTAATAACTACAAAGTGGGCAAACAACAGAGCAATCATCAAACTTTTTTTGTACTCAGATAGCATTTTAGACACCAGTGATATTAGGAACAGAGCAGGATTTAAATGTGCTTTGACATGGGAGATGATACTGGCAAAGATAAATGTTTTAAATCAAACTCTGTTTAAGATAAGCACAGCATACAAAGTAGCTACTTGACTCCTGATTTAAAAGTGCAGTTATTCAGATACATACTTAAATATACAGAACTGTATCTGGAAAATAATTCCAATGAGCTATATTATATGAGTAATGAAAATACAACACGCTTGGGCTGAATGCCATTTTATTTACCATTATTCTTCAACTAATTTTTACAACTTGCCAAAGTTCATGCTCTGTACTTACTTGAAGCCAAATACAGGTACAGGTGCACCAACGTGTAAAAGTATTATCAAATAGCTGAAGGAAAATCTTATATTCACAACTGAAGCTGTGGCAAATCAACAGCTTTGACTGCTTAGCTGTGTGCCAGAAGAGGAAAAAGCAACAGATTCTATTGCCAGCTCACAAAAATCCTGGGCTACAAACGTTGTATTTTTTGCAACTTTAATATCAGACAAGTCAAAATATTTCATTCCCAAGGAACAGGATTTATACTTGGCCCTAAATATTCCTCTTCATCAGCAAAGCTAATTGCTGCTTTGAAAATAGGTGGGATAAGGGTCCACTCCCCTGGATCTAACATAATCATTAAAACAGGGACAAAGTGGGAATAACTGTTAATACTGGGATTTAGTAGCCTTTTAAGATCTTTTTGACCTGGTATAAAGCCAAATTTGTGCACTAATGCCAAAGTTTGAAAAAAATAATTACACTTATAAGAATTCCACAACTTTATACTTAGTAAGGGTCTGGAGACAAAAAAAAAAAAA
>VZRN01002991.1:552871-592050 GCA_013397935.1 Dasyornis broadbenti
AAGAAGAAGAAGTTTTGCACAGAACTGAGCCTCCTGAGTTTTGCTGCTCATGAGTAGTGGTCTGATAAAAAGAGATTCATGTTTTTTAGCAGATATGCTCCCAGCTTTTCTCACAGGAAGCAACAGGCAGTGTAAACTCCAGGGCCACATCAAAATAAACACATTTTATACCTGTGGGAAGCAGGGAGGTTCAGTGTTCCAATAGTCTAAGTAAATAATATCCAGTAGTTGAGAGAGTTGGCAGATTGGGTATTAGGAAGAAATTCTTCCCTGTGAGTGTGGTGAGGCTCTGGCACAGGGTGCCCAGAGAAGCTGTGGCTGCCCCTGGATCCCTGGCAGTGTCCAAGGTTGGACAGGGCTTGGAGCAGCCTGGTCTAAAGAAGGCTGGAAGCAGATGGTCTTTGAGGTCCCTTCCAACCCAAACCATCCTGTGTTTCTGTAATACAAGCTGGTATAATGTACAGTGGTGCCATTGGGTACTGCAGGAATAGGATAACAATAATCCACGTGTCCTGCTGAGATCCTCTCCCGTGCAAACTGCAAGGGCTACAAATTAATTGCTCAAAGGTTTTCAGACACTGACTATGCTGTCCAAGTACCACTCCTAGGTTAGCAACAAGAAAAAGATGAAATCCTGCCTATTTAAGAATGTGATGATCTTATCCCGCAGTAATTTCCAACGTGCTCTAAGGAGAAAGCATTGCCTTCTGAAATACTTCAGAGAAAGCATCACTGTGTACCTGGGACTGCAGTGAGTGGTTATTCCAGCTGTCCAGCACCATGCCAGAAGCTCTTCCCAAGCTAGAATGTCTGCTGCTTTGTACAGGGATTTTTTGAGGGGAGGATGGCGCCAGGACATCACAAAGTGCTCCTGGCAGAAGACCACTATTGCACAGAAAGATTTTAATTGTAATGATAACTCTGCTAACCTGACATGTCCCCTTTATAACTGCATCACTCTTTGCTTATATGTCAGTCTTTGAACAAAGCATCAACTCCATTAGCCTTAAGTCAGACTAAAATCCACAAATTTTCTTTCCAAGACAAGTCAAAGGTGGAATCAAACAAAGAAGATTTAAAGAACAGATTTAATATTCTTTATATCTGCTATTGTCCTTTGGGTAACAAATAAATAAATAAAATCAATGGCTTGTACATGAAGCAATTTACTTTGGAGGACAATTTGTGTGGTTTTTTTTTCCCAGGCACTAGGAAAATATGAGAAACCTGCTACTGTTTGTGTTCACAGCATCCATCGCTCTCCTGAAGAACGATGCTTACTGCAGCCAGCCAGTTATTGCCTCCTGGAAGGAAGCAGTTACTGCTTCTCATGCCTACCCCAGAAAAGTCAACAAGCTCATTCTCCACCTTTTATATTCTGAGAGAGCTGCTGTTCCCTTCCACAGTAACCTTATAAATTAGCATTCGATCGATCTTCAACACAGCGAATATCCAAACCCTCCTCTCCCTCTGAAATTAACATTTCTCTTTACAGCTCCCAACTGCTACAGACCATCATTGCTGAATGGTTTCCTCCAGCTATTTCTAAACATCTTTTAAGTCTTGTGACTTTGCGCGATGCCTTGATTGTGAGAGAGGCTTAGGTTTCTCACAGAGCTCTCTCTTTTTTTCCAATGCCAGCTTTATTTAAGACACACACAACCACAAAGCACAGCCTCCTACTCAGTTACAGCAGCTGTTTTTTTCAAGTCAACATGTTTCTCTGAAGGACTCAGGGAAATCCTCTTTATTCAGGTCTCCTTTTTATTCAGATGAACTGCCTAAAACTAATGAATCAGAGCTGAATGTCCTCATAGTTCTAAGTCAGATGAGGAAGACACTGAGTGTATTTAACAGAACACGTCCTCAGACTTGGCAGCTTTTCAAACAAGTTAATGACGTCCCACATGACATGATCAGCAAATGTTACCTTTCATTCCGAATGCTCTTTGGCTAACACTGTGTAGTAAACCCAGACAGGAACTGCAAAGGTTTGTGGGCTTGCAGACAAAGAACATCCTGAGCAACCCATCCTGACTGATACTTGAAATTCATCTGCTAACTGGCTCCCTTTCTCCTAAGACTGAAGCGACTTTCTGGTCTTAGGGGGACACACCTTATTGAAGAAATCTGTTCTCACCTTGCCATTATTTTCACTGTGGTTTGCTCTATTTAGAATGTGGCTTCGAGTCATCCTTCCAAAGTTCAGGATAGTTTTCCAGTGAGCTCCTCAGAAAATTGCTTTGATCCCGGTTTTGGCAGTCAGCTCTCGTCACATATTTCATTTGTTACTTTAGATGTGAGTCCCCATCCAAACCAGCCCGAGAGCAAAGGAGAGGAACAGCCTCCAAATATGGTCAGAGCTAAGCCAGTTTCTGGAGTAGTTTAACACATGGGCGTGCGTAAGAATGAAGAGAACTGGAACAAGTTTTAAACGACGCTCTAAATAGATTGTGGTGAAATGTTCAGCACTTAAAACTAAACAGAAAATCCTGAAACAGATAAAAGAATAACTATGAGCCTGTTAGCAAATATAACTGTGGTGATCAACTCCAGCAATAAAATGCTGCTTAAACCCTCTGAAATCCTGTCCAATGAAACAAAGGTTAAGCCCAAGCCCTTTATTGAGTATTTGGTTTATAAAGACCTAATAAAGTTTATACCATGAAACACAAAGGAGGAGGTTTTCTTCCAAAGCAATTACAGCGGACAGTTACAATAAAAATACTTACCAGAAAAAATACTCTCCAGCATTCACCAACTGAATCTTAATTCAGATCACACAACTCTTTTGCTTTTAATTAGGATTATTTTATTTCTCCCCACTATTGATGGATGTTCCTTTCATCAGTCTCTCAACTTCAAATTCACACTATTTCACAGTACTCTGTGTGTGGATTATGAGGCCAATTACAAGAGGGTCTCAAACAGCAGTCACATTAATCAAGTGAAATGTTACATGCATTGCAGACAAATATAATCTGGCCACTAAGAATAAAAATAATAAAAGTTTTTAAATGTGAAAATATCAGAAAATAGGAAGCTTTCTATCTGATCTTGGAAACACACAAGCCTGGTACTCACATGCAATCTATTTCACAAACACCAGAAAGCCAAGGCCGCATCTCACAAAGCACTGACATTTTGTAACTTGTTCCCTACAAGTAGTACCCAGCACCTGCTGCAAATTAATTCCTATTCTCTTGTCCTTGAATTATAAAGAAATAAAGCAAATTTGATGTTATCCTGTTGGATAAAGGAGTGCCTGAGGCTACATACCCAAATCAAGCTGCACTGCGGTTCAACACAAAGGCTTGTACAAATTTTTAGGAAAAGCTTACTTCTCCCAGAGCTCACTTTTAACTTTTACAAAACACAAAAGAGTCTATCAGATACTTTGGCTTTGTGTACTTTGGAAAAGAATAATTTGAAGTCTCACAATATATCCTTACAATTTAAAATATGTAACTGTGGTAGCTTTTGAATCATAACTATAAAATATTGGAGCACATATCTATAAAGGAATTAAAAATATAAATTGCATGAACACTTCAAATTGTTTCTTGTTATAGAAGTTTAATTATTTAGTTTAAAATAGCATGTAAAAACTCCTTAAAAATAGCATATTTAAAACGCTTATCCAAATGCAATTGCTATGCACAAGGCACGACTTTTCTTTAAAAAAAAAAAACCCTGACATTTTGTATTTTGTGCTTCAGTGTTCCTTAAAAATAAGCACTAAGTAATCTACAATTAGCAAAATATAAGCATATTTAAGCTATGAATTATAAGTTAATGAAATAAGCTGCTTTAATGGGAAAACATTTTATTAGGAGATGGAAAATACTCGTAGCTGGAGAGTCAGCAGTTGCTTTTAAAGGATGTCATTAAGCTGCCATTATTTTGGCAAAACTCTGGTCTCAAAGAGGCAGATTTTCCTCCTGCATTGTAGAAGTCCTTGGCAAATTACACAATATTCATTAAATTTAAATGGAGACCCTTGATGTCTCCTGTAAAGATGTCCCAGGGAGTCAATTTTCAAGGAATTCATAATGCGAGCAGCAAGTTACCAGAGAAGGAGACATTCAGCACCTCAGAATGAATGATTTAGAGAAGGAGGTGATCCGACACATTTTGGCCACTCCGCAAGACCCTGAGCCAGACACCCACTTCAAGTAACAGCAGAGGCAACCCAGCCAGCCATGTGCTGCATATCCCAAATTTCCTCAGACACTTCCTCACTTTCCCAGGAACATGGCTTGTTTAATCCCTGAAGTTAATATCACCAGGACTGAAAAAGCAGAAATGACAGCTGTGCTTCAGCCCAACACCTGCTCCCCACCTAAAGCTTTGGGAACTCAACCCTCTGTTAAAACTCCCACTTCCTGGGCGGTTTTCAGCCTGTCACTAATCTTGTCAGTAAGGGATGCTGTGTTACCTCTTCCTGTTACAGACAGAACCTGGCAGATGCTGCGCAAACAGATTCTTTACAAATCAAGACTCCTAGCCCTACTAACTTCTTATTGTTGGTTTTTTTGGATCCCAACAATGGAACCTCCCCAATGTTGCTTCTACTCATTCCCCGCATGTCACACAGCAGGCACTGTTTAGGCTGAAACAAAAAAAAAAAAAACCCAAACAAAACCATCCCACAAAGTTTCTCCCCTTTTTAGTATTCAGCTTCATTTAAACGTTGCATGGCCCTAAAACCCTTTTAAGCTGCTTACTTTTAAAGTATAAACATGTCAGTGTTTAGCCACGGAGGGTACTTTTCTGTCCTAAATCATCATCCATTTATCAAAGACCCATCTACATTACTAAATGCTGTAAAAACACATTATAAATACATTGCAATAATCCCCATGTAATAGCCACTGGCTTCCAGGACTGAATATACTGATATTTATATAAACATTACACAACTAATGCCACACAGTTTCCAGGTTGGGCTGCACTTAGTGTGGTAGCCTCCTATCATAATTACTCAATAAGAAGTACAGAGAAGAGAAAACAGCTTCCTTTAGCAGACAGTCTTATTCCTATCTCTCATAAAATGGCACTAGTACAAAACAATCTAACAAAATAATCCAGCATTTAATTCATTAATCCAGAAAAAGAGATGGGATTTGGTTTTTATCATTATTTATAACTTTACAAACATGCCCAGTGTTACACAAAAGGGCAATGTATCCCAAGTGAGCTGCAGCCAGAACTTGCACAACACTCCCATAAAAACAAATTAAAATATGGAAATATAATCCTGGTTTTTACTCTCTATGGTTCCATTAAAAAATAACTATAATAAGTACAACTGGGCTGTCCTCAATGATACTTCTAGTTTACATCTAATCTCAATAGTTCTTTAACTGCTAAACTATATTTAAAACAGCCTTGAAAACCTTTATTAGGGGGTTGAGATGGTTAATAATGAAAACTCAAAAGGCAACTCCCTGCTGGGGAAACTGGAAGCTGTTTAATCAAGTTGGGCTCTCATATCGTCCATAGGATTGCAGTTGGTATCAGCTAACAAACACTGTGCCTCTGAGGGAGGGAAGTTGTGTGGCTCCCTTTTCAAATGGGCACAGGGACTGAGATTAGTTACCAGATGTGAATTACAGATGGAAACTGGTATTTAACAGGCAGCGTGGTGCTTTCTGAAACCTGCCTTCCTGCTGTCCTTATTCCTCACCTATTCAGGCACCAGGGCAGTTGCAAAATCCGTGAGCCATGGGGTGAAACAGCTGATGGAAATCTGCGTAACAACACGTGGGGAAGTGCATGGAGAGCTCATAAAGTGGCTATGATTTCCTGTAACCACCACATTTCATGGACACCTCGCAGAGAAGAACCCTTTCTAAGCCAAGTCCAGAATTGTATTGACACAGGACCTGCTCACAGAGCAACTGTGAGGGAAGGAGTCATGTCCCTGTAGAATTCAAGGTTCCAAGAAATCGGGGGAATGATCCACAATGTTCTCCTCCCAAGCTGGGACTGTTCTGCACACCTTCTTACCATCCAGAAAACCTGCTGTTGCCAGAGGACAGACTTTGCTGTTTTGCTGCTTCATGAAAGAGGAGAAAAACTTGTGGGAGCATTGCAAAAAAATACTTATGGGCAATGGGGGGAGGAGGCTCCGGTTTTCTGTCATTCTGGCTGGTTTTTATTCTGCCAAGTATTAAGAGAAGTATGTGTCATGTTTTCCGTATCAAAATTTGCACAGTGTTTGTTCCCATGCTAAATGCTGTTGTGGCCTGCAGTGCCAAAGGTCTCCTGGTAATATTTACACAGCAATGGCATCAGAGGAACAGTGCATTTAAAGGGACTGCAGATACCATACAAAAAAAGACATACAGATTAGTACATTTAAGAATATGCCTTTTTTTTTTTTCTTTTTCTTTTTAAAGTATTTCTAATCTTTGGACACTACTGGAGTGATTTCCCTTAATGGCTATCCTGCAAACATCTGGGATATTCATTTAGAGCCGTCCCTAAGGAAATACCCCTCTCTGTGGTCTGAGAGAATTAACACCATGGAGTTTAGGAGTCACATGCTTTGCATAACACAGATTAATGTCACAATTCAAGAAACACTGCGGTATGCATTGTGGTGCTTTATTAGTGTTAGACATGCAATATTTATTTAATGAACAGAAATTAAAATATTAAAGAAACAACATTTTAATCAAATTAAAGGATCTGAAGTTGCAATAATGGAAAAAAATAAAGTTTTTCATGCATTCTAAGTTTATACTTCTCACAAGTGCATATAGTTATGATTCTGTACCATTATTAAATGTAGACAAACTACCACTGATTGCACGAGACAAAATAAAACCCCTAAGTTATAAGTAATGTTCATATCTTTTACAGACTTCCTATATAACCTGGATCTTCAGCTTTTTATAATACATTGTAATACAAGACATCTGGAAGCTTCTAAGATGAATAGGAATGGCTCTACCACTTCTAATACACAGTGGCTTCTTCAACATAGAAGTTAGAATAGATAAAGTAAATGCCCACCATGCTTTAGGAGACTGTGACCTTTTCAACAGAAACAAATCTCAAACCCCTTCATAAACAGATTAAAGTGCTACCTATTGCATATTAAATACTTCCAGTGACTGTATCAAAATTTTAAAGTTATAAATCCCTGAAAATAGGGTTTCATACTGAAAGTGCTGACAGACCCTTAAATCTAGCATCATGAACACAGCAGTGCTATAATCCTTCAGCAAGTACTTCAAAGAAGGGCAAGTTAGTCAACATGCTCTAAATTCACCATTGTAAAAGCCCAGCTAACGCCCCGATCATATCTACAACAGCAATGGTACATAAAGAGCAGAAAAGCATGAGCTTACTTTACATACTTGATGTAGGACAATAATCTGTCTTTAGGGCTGGAAGTGTAAATAAACCCCCAGTGCAGCAGTAAACACATTAAGACAGCAGTTCTGTTTGTTTTAAGATGCATCTAAGAAAGGGCATCCTGTACAGAAGGAGATGCAGGTTAGTATCTAATGAGCATGATTTTCATCAGGTCCCGGAATTATGAAACCTTTCTAAATACAAGGCAACATTTCCACAGCTGGAACATTACAAATAGTTCTTGACAGAGAGCCAACAGCAATAAATGCAGTTATGTATAATCTAGGGAGAATGCTACATTCATTAGGAGGTGGAAAACCAAGCTAAACGTAAAATACAGCAGCAAGAGGTAACATACATAAATATTAAACATCTTCTTCAATGGCAGAAAGTTTACATTTCTTACTTACAACATTAAAGTATGGCCTTCATATTTGTTCTTTTAAGTAAGCAAAACACAATGCCATGAGCAGAGCTGTTTCAAAGGATAACTTCAAAGAATAGTGCATGCACGGATGAACTCTTATGCTAATTTATGAGAGAAAATATCAAAATAATACAAAGAAGTTAAAAATTTTCATCCCTACATTTTAAAGGGCAAGAAAGACTGACCATAAGTGGCAAGTTTTTATGGGTTTAAAATGATCTGCAAGAAAGTCTACAATTTTATCCTTCGGGAAAAACAGAACTTTCTTTGTTTTCAATACACAAACTACTCTGTATGAGAAGATTTGGTTTGAAAGCTGCATGGTTCACAAAAGGCATGTGGGGTGAAGATGCTTTTTAAAAATAATCTTAAAATACAGGAAAATGGTAAAATTTTCTTTCTAAGCAGAAAAATGATGTGTATGTAATCTTTCAAGAATGCCTCCAAAAGCAGCCTGTATCTCCTACCTATAAAGACTACAATAATATATTCATAGTTGGTAATGTCCCATTCTGCCTCTCTTAGTAACTTTACCTTTTCCTAAATTGCATTTGTTGTTCTCCCCTCTTTCTTGACAAACTGTTAGAAACAAAAGGTGCTTTTATTCACTTGCAGATCAGATAAAGACTAGATAGCACATTCAAAGCTTCACTAAATTTCTTCACTAATGCACAAAAATTGATCTTTTCGCTACCTTTAATCTCCTTATCATTCTTGGTATGCAAATATGTCAAATGATCTGCTTTTAGTCAATTATGCAGTTTGATATTCTACATTTACATTCTAAAAGAAGTGATTTCAGAGGTGCTAAATATAGTAGAGTTTCATTTTAATAATTATAAGTTGGCTTGCATGCGAGAAGTCATTGGAGCACATTCTCTGGTTAGTGCAGTGGTTAATCCTCACTGGTGTGTATGATTTAAGCACTATGGATACTAGAGATGGTCTCATACCAGTGAGCTGAAAATGAGTGTGGAATTCAAAACAATTGCAGAACATTTCCCCATCAACGACATGAGAAAACCGCTGGCTTTGGCCAAACATTTGAAAATGTTTAAGAACTTTTATGGAAATACTGAGTAACTGAAATACATCTTGCTGTAATTAGAAAATTAAAATCTAATTGAGTGCAAAATCCAACTTCCAACAGCAAACGTACCATAACCCAGGACATCACCTTTGGCACTTTGAATATTTTACAACAGATTTACAGTCATCGAGAACTTACGTGGGTCAAAAGGACATTCATGTGGTTTGTGAGGTACCAAACTTGATACACCCTTAGGCTGACAAAAGAGAGACTGCCTGGTGTGGGATGGATTTCTGCACTACAAAATACAAATGCAGAGCTCTACAACTGGGCAGGGCTGGGATCACTCAGGATCCATCCAGGCACAGGGATCTACGCTAAGGGATCCCACTGGTGGGTTGGTAACACTGGCTGCACACATTTTAGGGACCGTGCTAAATGGGGATGGGAGGTAGTTGCTAAATAAAAGAAGAAAATGAAGGAGAAAAAGCCAAAAATAAGTAAATTAAATCTAAGAATATTTGTACGAAGAAGTTTTTTTGTAACAGGAATAATTCTGTGCTGTCCTACAATGCTAATGATGTCAAAAGCAGTCAGATAGAACTTTTTCAACCTTTCCACATATAATTATTCAAGATATTACCAATTTCTGCAGTTTTAAAAATGAAAATACATTTAAATCTTCTACAACAAGAAGAAAAAACTTGAATTTAATTTCAAGCTTTCTTTTGGTCACCTCAGCAACAGCCATTTCATGGTGCTGTAAAAAAACCCAACAGATCAGGTGCAGAAAGAGAGGAAAAGAAAGTTTTCTGAAATACAAATCTAAAACATTCTCTGTACATTTTTAAAATAACATTTTACTGTTTCACAGCAACAGAAACCCTGGTAAGACTCTTATTAAGGAAATTAAAATTAAACATCTATTCATGTTAATATTTTGAGGGTTCTCCTACAGTATTATCCTATTATATGTTCATCATTGTATTTTTCCAATTAATTGAATAACAGATACCTTTTTCATACATCCTTTTACAAACAATTATTAAATCATCTGGAAGATATTTACTACATTCTTCTTTCATTTGCTTCAATGAAAACTGACTTTCAGAACTATTTACATGGAATACAGACATTTTTAATGAAAAGCCTAAGTACTCTATATGTGTTTAAGCAACATGACCTGTTTCTAAAGGCATATAGTTCGTTGTCATAAGATTTAAAAAGTTAAGACATCATGTAAAACTCAACCTTAAATTGATTTATCGTGTCTATTTAAGTCAGCCTCTCCATTTCTGCTACATTTTCATCGCAGTAGACTTTGACTTCACAAAAGTATTCATACCTTAATTCCATTCTTGAGTTCTCCAGATGTACCTCTGACTGTGAACGCTGTTCGAAGTACTTTAACACATAAAAAGGCATGCAGTAACTTCATACAAAAAGATCTTCAAAACAACCTGATGTCTTCAGCTCACTACCGAAGTTCACTCATTATACACAAAATTCAGCATTTAAGTGTAAAATAACTGGTTCCAGCATGTGCCAAGACAGAAATGGCACGTTTGTTTTTTTTTTTTAACATTGTTATATAAAAAGCACATTGTATAGAATACAGCATTTACTCTGCAAGGATTGTGCATCACTGTTTTCCTCTAATGTGTGCAGAACTACATTCCATTGCAACAAACCACACTTAGGTTGAGTGTAGAGTACTACACTGGCTTGAAAACAGTGGTCTTGATGGCATGCTGCAAGAAAAGTATCAATATATTTGCCTAATATCAATAATCATTCAAGAAAACATTCATAACAGCACAGGCTTCCCAGTTGAAACTGCCACATGGTGAACACTAAGCTACTATATGAACTGCATGGACATATTTAATATGTATTATTAACTCTATTTTAAGTATTCTGTACCTAAAGGTGTTTTCAAAACGAAAAAAGAAAGTTACTTAGGTAATCTAACAGAATACTACTTTTGGCAGCCCCTGCTAGTGTCTGGAGTTTAAAAAAAAAAATGAAAAAACCCACGCCATTGTCTCTCCTCCCCATTTTCCTGGAATTTCTTAGGAGGAAAGGAATGAAGAGAAGTCAAAATATTAAAGTGTGATTTCCTTCCACTAATGTATTCAGCAGAAAGTGCCCTCAAGTACTGCTGTCTCAGCTTTTGGAAAATTTGCCAGCTTTCCGAGAAGGTTCATATGGCACTCTGAGAATACTGGGGGTTTCCTCCATCACTCGTACCAGTAGATTGTCAATGTAATCCTCAAGCTCACGAATGTGGGTGTCCTTCTTCTTCAGTTGCTCTTTGTGTTTCACCAGCTCCTGCAGAACCTCCTCATAAGTGAGGTTTCGGTACCCTGCAGTGGCGTCGAAAGGATTTCCTTCCTGCAGGTAAATTTAGAAAAAACACCAGATTTTATTAACAGTTCATTGCTCTCAGCAAATTGATCTGTTATTGCTTTTTATGTTTCTCAGGTGCATCTCTTGGCAGAAACAATTTTTTTCAGCAAAATGTCTGTTTGCTGCGGCACTTTTCCCTCCAACACCCTACTGGAGCAGACAACTGGAGATGGGCTGCCCAGTTGTCAGAAAAAAAGTCTTTTCAGTGAGGTGGACACACAGACAGCGTGTCACAGTTAGGGACCACATGAGCAGTAACCACAACAACAGTTTGGGAACCCAACCACCTTAACTGCAGAGCAAGAGAAGAGCCCTGAGAATTCAACTCCTGCTGTAAGTTCTCTGAGTCTCTGCCTTTGGAGAGCATCACGGCAAAGTATTTACTCAGCTCTAAATGACGTCAGCCTTCATCTGTCTTTCATATTCTATTTTTAGTCACCACTGGTTCTCCAGGCCTTGGCTTCTGAATCACATAATGAAACTCTCAGTTTGAAATCTCAGGTGAAGGTGAAAGGCTGCATCTGACTTTCACCAGAGCACTTAAGGCAGAAATGTGTACTTAGAGGAGACCCTGCTTGCTTTAAAGCAGGAGAGGCCCAGAATTAAACAGTAGGGAAAACAGAATTGTTTCCGTAATGATTTCTGGTGACTCAGTAAGTGCAGGTATTAGCAGAGATGGACCAATTAGTCATCTTAAAAAGGGCAACGTGATCCAAAACACTATAAACTTGAATGTCTTATTTTGTGTTGGTTTATAAAAGTAGTAGCACGGTTAGACATGTTAAGCAGTATGGTTTATCTCATGCAGAAACGGAGACATTTAGAAGACATGGAACCTAAAAACTCCTGCACTTCTATCAGGGCACTCGAGATAGCTTTTCTTTACAGTAGAAACACGTCATTAAAAATTATAAGGCTTGCTCAGCTAGGAAGCACACCACATAATAGTCGTACTCATTCCTTTGCCATGCCCCATTCCTTTTCTTTCCATACAGCTCCATATTTGCACATTGGCACATGTCGACCCATTAAAGCATGCAGCTGGCCAAAGTTTTCAAATGAATCTAATTAAAAGTAATGGTGCCCTTACAAACTGGATGAAGTGTGACAGATCAGCCTCTCTCCATCAATTATATTCTAATAGCAGCTCTCAAAAGTATGTGCTTTTAAGGGTTTCTCTCTACATTTGAGACATGCAATGTCACATTTATGTAAGTATATTCAGTATTTTAGACTTACCAAGTTAAGGGATTGTAAGTAATCAATAACTCCCACTTTATTAAAATAGCTAACCTGATGAAATTTATAAATTGATTAGCAATTGATTTTCAACAAGTATAGAAGAGAATATAACTTCACTTTGTGGTCATATTTTTAGCACATTTTCTTCTACAAGAAGGAAGTACATTTTTATCTTTATGGTATTAAATTTTTGTACACACTGGAAAAAGATATCATTAACATTTATATGTCTGAAATATTGGGTGTGCCTAATTTTCTGATTTGGCAATGGAATAGGAATTAATATGCAATGATGACTTTAATCATGCTATCAAGTTTACTGGAAAATTGTGGGCAACATATATGCTTTAAAGATGTTTTATCATCCACGTGCTCCATTTACATCTTTGGGGGCAATAACCTATCACATTAATTATGCAAGAAAATTCTAGTTAAAGTATGCCAGTACTTAGAAATTAAAGTTTAAATTAAGAAGATTTTATATGTTCAGTTTGGGCCAATAGGTGACATTTAAATGTATAAGGAACACCTATATCTTTACAAAAATAGATACCAGAATTCTAATATGTAACAATAATCTTATAATGAATTATTAAGGAAGAAACTGATTCTAAACAACAAGGCATGCAAAGAATGATTTTCTCAGCTACAAAACCCTGCTGGGGTACACACTGCCAGCCAGAGGAAACGACGTTAGACAAAATGAAGGCCTGGCAATCCCTGATCATCTCTTCATTGTTCTAATGAGGAATTCTGCTCTGGGAATATCATCTAAGCTACTTTCACATCTTTTGTCCTACTTAACTTCATCTTCCTTTCAGTTCTTAATTAGGCCTTAAAGAGCTCACGCTGCCCTTTCAACTGGCTACTGCTCCCATTTAAACACTGCTTTCAGAGACAGGTGTTGGCATCAAAGGAGAAGGCATACAAACATAATTACTAAATAATATGCACAAGGAAGAAATATAATAACTTGGTGAGGGCTATTATTAGAGAATCTAATAATAAATTACTTCAAACACCTTAGAAAGCAATCCTGAATATTTAAAAAAGAAATTCAAATGGTTTCATTCAAAACTATGGTTGAGATATAGTTTCTTTCCCACCTAATTTGTATTTTGCATTAAATGAGCACCACCTCATAATCCTACAACTGACATTTAGGATAGCTGGTATTCCAAAAGAAAAATCATCAAGGATTTCTTTTATCACCTTTAAATCCTTTAAATAAAACAATTCACATCTTATTTCTTAAAAGAACTAAACCGATGCTTTTACCAGCAATAAATTACATGATTTGCAGTAGTACATTTGCAAGCACATAGAAACTGTAATTATGGTTACTTTACAGACAATGGCTGCTAAGTTAAATCAATTTTTTGATGTCTCTTTTTGTCAGAGATTAAGTAACTGCCTGGTAGAATTCAGTTTACTATCTGATCAAAGGCAGCCTTCAAATACTCTGACATCTCCCACCAGCTACTTACATTATAAAAACTTGGGCATTTACAATAACATCAAATGTTATTACAAATCATTTACATAAACCAGCAGAAAACAAACAGTACAAAGTCATATTTGCTTGTGAAACTAGTTTTCTATATATTTTAAAGGCTGAAAATAAACCCACTTTTAAAGATGTCATCTATTCACAGAGCAAATTCTACTAAGACCACATTTTCCTTCAAACAAAGACACTGCCTAGGCAATCTCTGGATTTCTTCTTTTTGTGTTTTCTTAGTACACAATTTATTCTCGGTACTTTCAGAAACAAGAGCATTTTGAATAAAAGCTTCTAGTATTTCTAATTTTTAGTGTTTTCAGCTGTTCGTTTATTATGTGTATTATTAATCCTATCACATATCAGTTAATAATTTCCATTTTGATCTGTCTTCTAAAGACTGTCCTCAAGTCTCTGGTTATAGTGATGGTTAACTCCTGTTTGGTCAATTAATACATTTGGTCAATTAATACATCACTGCCTAATGCAGAGTTCCTCACCTGACCATTACTTCTCTAGAGTCATCTAAACCACCCCAAAAATCCAGGTTTTTGAGTTTTTTACTTTTTGTGCAAAAAACTAAATAGTTCCTTCTTCATCATCGTATCACAGGTAAACTCCACATTGAGTACAGAACTGTTCCAAATTATTCCAAATTATTTCCAAATTTACATTAAGCCTGTGCTTTTCTATTTAGATTTTTCTGGATATGTCAAAAAAAGAAAAGAAAAGCCCTATTTCCATGTAAGAGGTCAAAAAAGAATAAAAGCTTATAAGCTTGTAAAAGTACCAGTTAACTGGCATTTACTGATGGCTTTCCGTAAGTTTTCATAACTCACCGTTTTTTTCCTGAGATCCTCAATGCCAGAAGGATTCACATTAAAACTGTAGGGAAAAAACCAGACCAACCAAGTATTAGCAGTGCACACTTACTTGACCAAAACATCAACTAGAAGATAATACTGAATTAGGCATACAGGTACAAACTATTTAATATGGTTTATTTTCTTGATTTGTTGAATTTAGGAAAAGAAAATATTAGAAACTAAAGGAAATTTTAATATTTCTTTGTTCCAAATTCTTTCTATTTTTAATATTCTTTTTGTCATAACAATTGAATAACTAATTAAGAAATGCAAGAAAGGCTATTATGGATTGGGCTTCCTTATCTCTCCTCTTATCTCTATATTTAGCTTGAGCTTCTAAGCATGAAGAGATATTTTAAATGAAATATCCTAGAAACAGGTCCCTGGGATGAGATTGATAAAAAACCAACAACCAAACCCTACAGACTAATATGTATTCCCTGCTTTCATAGCAGCTCCAAGAGGACAAAGGTCCTGTTGAAATTCCAGTGAGCTCACCAGCTTAAGTCAGTGCTAAAAAGCCATCTTCTGTGAGCTACACTTCCTTTGTACTTAAAATTGAGTATATAATCTATTATTTTATAAATCTAGTGATTATTGTACATACCCAGAAAGCAAAGCTCTTTCATGATGATGTTGATACTGATAAAACAGCCATTGTCTAAATGTCAGGCCTAAGAAACTGCCCACAGGTCTCTCAGGTTGGTGTAATTATTAGCAAGTATCTTCAAAAATCAGTGTTTCTGTGTTCTTATATACTTGCTACAGCAAGTCTGGAGAGAAAACATTCTCTAAAATGTGTTCAGAATTTGGATATGCCTCACAAATATTATTTACTTGGTAGCACCACAGCAGACACATTTTTTCACATCACAGAATCTACTGTTTTGTAAGACTGCATGTACTGGCTTTGGGTGTGATGTTTGACTGAGAGGTACAAAAATATATCTACACTTCTTTTGAATTTTAAGGATTTTTTTAAAGTAGGGAACATGTATTTTGTGACTGTTCACCACACTGTTATCTGAATTTATAAGCCATATATTTCATGGTGTAAAAGTGGAAGGGAAATAGAAACAAATATTTTCTTCCTGTAAAGAATTTTTTTTTAATTTAAATTTCTTTTTTTAATTTTTTTTTTATTCTGTACATGATTTTTCATTTCCAAAGCAGGCCGGCCACCTTTCCAAAGCAGGCCAGACAGAAATCCTGTAAACCATCTGTGGGCTGAGGGTATCAGACAGAGACTGGATTACAGGAACAGTCACAACTAGAAATCCAGAGGTGTCTGAGGAATCAAGTCTGGCTAATTCCCATTATACCTGTTTGTAACAGCGATCCCCAGCAGTCTGCCTCGTTTGCTGGAGCCCACTTTTGAATGAGGGGCCTCTTTCATCGGGTATTGTCTGCCGAGGCAAAGGCAGGATTCCCTCCCTCCCAGCCCTCCTTTCAGCCTCACACGGATGTGTCAAACACATGATGAACTCGCTCCATTCATGGCTGCCTTCCGTGATCCGAGGACAAAAAAAATGAGTTAACTGAACTGGATCGAATTAGCTTGGTGAAAACCAAGAATGTCTCTATTTAACGAAGTGTGGCGTTAATTTGGGATATCTTTCTTTTGGGACTGTTTCCTCATGTTAGACAAGATATAGAATAATACGGCCTGACTGCTCAACTGGGCGACTTTCTGAAAGGTTAAAAAAGCAGGATCTTTCACTGCCTTGAATGACTTTATAGTTTCTGTGAAATAAGTTCTGGGACTCTTTTTCATAGCAGCAGCTTAAAATGAAAGCAGCAGTTCTGACAACGAAGAGCTGCGTTTGAAAATTAGAAGTATAAATCACCAGCAATATGGACTAGCTGTTTGGGGCTTTTTTAGGCACTAAAAAACCTGCAGTAATTTCTGTAAAATTGTGGACATCATAACCGCAAATACAAAAGAGAACATCTGCGTATTTTACATGAAGAAATTTGAATACACTTGCAAAAAAAGAGAAAAGCTATTAAAATATTCCCCAATAAAAATCCAACCACCATGAAGACTTAGCTATATTTTAAGGAGATACGTGGAAACTGTACTCCCTCTCAAGGAAGAAACAGGTGCTGAGATTCCACAGAATAACATTTTTCTAAATCAAAGTGTCTGCTAAGTAAGGTGGGAGCTCGTTGGCCTCGCTGAGTCCCACAGGTTTTCCTGCCAGTGCTCCCAGCCCAAGGTGAGTGTGAGGAGATGCAGACTCCCACCACTGCACCCCTATTTCACTTGCTGAGGAACAGGTAACACTTCAAATGAAAATACTGTAAAATTATGAATGCATACAGTTGGTGGAGTTGTCTTTTTGGTGTATTGAAATTCATGAGAGCATTTGTTTTTTGATTTAAATTTCATCACAATAATATATAGCTAAAGTTACAATCTCACTTGTTTACTGCCAATAATTGTAGAAAACCTGAATCCAGGACTGCAGCCCACATGCTGTACAAACATCACATGCCTCCTTCGAGCAGCCATTCTCCTGACTTCCTAAAAGCATTCTGAAGTCATTGATCTAAGCAATTGTTAAAAAAAAAAAAAAAAAATTTTGGTTTTTCCTGTGTTACAGTCACAGCGATAGAATCCAGTCTCTAGGCTGGATAGACTGGCAGGGAACTTCTGCTATGGAAGAAGTTCGCATGTTCACAGCTTGGGAAAAAAGCACCCTTTTGGATTTTTGTGGGGGTTTTTTGAGTGCAGCTTACTGTGAACAGCGATTTTGAAACACTGGCATTGTGGGATTCTATAATTATTGTTTGACAATTATGCCCAAACTAAAAGTGCTCAGTTTACAAGTAAAAAGCTATTTCTTTTCTAAGAAATGGACTTTTCACATGTCTCATGTGCCTCAAGGTGATGTGTTAGGTCCCATACTGATTTTTAACAGTTTGTCTCTTACAAGTAATAAACTTTCACTCATTCAGATCACCTTCAAGACAGGAGCTACTAAAAGGGAGGTAAATCACACCAGCACAGATTAAAAATCAGCTGCAGTAGGATCATGGAAGTGACACTGAGCCACCCAACTTCTACATCACCCCTACCCTTTTCTAGGCAGAAGAAACTTCTCCAATCCAGCACAGCAATTAGTCTTGTCCCCCATTTCACTCATCTGGGAATTCAATTAGTGTCCTTGACAGTAACTTTACATAACAGACATTTTTACCAGATGAAATCATATCCATTATTTTATTATTCCATATTATTTTACTGCTTTGGATATAACTTTCTCTTTACATTTTTCTTGAATAGTAAAGTTTGTTTGAATTTCTGGGGTTTTATTAGCTTGGATTTCAATTTTAGCTCGTCCGAGATGAGAACCCTTTCCTATTGTTCTGTTCCTGAGGGGAGAAAATTATGAGAAATAAAAATAGTATAAACTAATAAAGGAGACAGATCTACTGCAATGCTGCTTCAGTAGAGTGGTTTGGGTTACTGTTTCGCAATCATAGCAAGCATATTATTTTGTACTTCATTGTTATTTTCTCTGTTTAAAAACATTTCATTAGAACCACATTAAATTTTTTTTAAAGCAACACCTATTTTCTATGGTAGTTAACTACTTCCATTGCATGTTGAGAATTTACAGTTTGTTTAGAAAGTATACAGTGGAATTGAGTTCAGGATGTGTCACAAGCTCAAGTTTATGACTGCAGCTTATAATTTTGTCTCTTGAAGTTTCATGGTAGTTAAAAATTCAAACATTAGATCTAGTGCCTGCTTAAATATTTAGCTTCTGAATGCCTAGAGATTAAAACAATCTTTATCAAATCTTTCCTATAACTGATTTAAACATTTTAGTGCCATTTACTCTGACAACATAATGAATGGGAATCAAACTCCTAAATTATGGAAGGAGTATTTTCTTAAGGAGAAAAAGCTTTTTACTTATCTTTTGCTATTCGTATTAGTTACATGATAGTAGTGTATACTATTAGAAATTAAAATTAGGGTATTTACATTAATCATTACTATTCAAAGTATTAAAATTTATGTTAACTTAACATTCCGTAAAATATCCATTATACCAATGAGCTAAGTGTGAGCTTTCAGTTTCTTTCCTTTAATATGGAATGTCTGCATACAGGTAATTAGCAAAGCTCTACCATATTTATTTCCATTAGAGTTGAAACTCCTATTCCTATTCCTACTTCTCTGTCTTTGGACTGATTCTTACTACAGTGTTTATGCATTTTTCTTTGGATTCTTACAACATCTATCAAAATCTTGGAATATTAAGATGTTATTTAGGTTATTACCAATGCACTAGAAAAAAACAGAAGTAATGAATAAAATCAGATACAGTTAATGAAATTCAGAAACTTCGCCTTCCATAGAATATTGTCAGCCTGCTGTGCCTGGCAATGCAGAGCTCACTTTATATTCTGAGAAGGAATGACTGTCTTGTCTGGCAGCCAAACAAGTACAAAATAAGCATACTATCATTTATTTTGCAATCAGATTCTGGGCAACATCACTTAAGACGCTTCACTGTATAAAATGCTCTGCTGTCAAGCCATGTTGCACGGCCTTTGGAGCTTGGGTAACCCCAGAAAGACATAAAAAGAGTATCAGGTTTCGTGGCTATCACTCCCTTTTCTTGATTAGTTAGTATTTTTAGGTATATAAAAATTCTTCCTTTTACTAGATGTGCTATTGCAAAAAAGTTTTGTTCTCAAGAGACCACTAAAGAACTGTTACACTAAAAGTTGTGCCAGCATCTCTACTAGAAGACCCTATTAGTAGAGATCCCTACATCAACAAAACAAACAAAAAATCAAACCCTAAAGTAAAATTTTACACTGAAACTTCCAGATCCACTTTTGAATGATTTAAAAAAAATAGAACTAATCCTTAGTTCTTATAATGAAACAGAAAAAAAAAGTTCATTGCTTTTACATAGTTTCTGCATTTATTAATAAAGAAACAATATAACTAATTATTCTTTTTAAAAATAAAATAGAACAGGCAGTGCATTTTCCCTTGGGAAAGATAATATGCCTCATGCATCCTCTCAGAAAAGATTTCACATACCCTAATGTGCACCAAGAGACAGTGAAAGCTTGAAAAAATGTTGTCATGCAGCCAGCAGGATGAACTTTTCTAACAGTATTCCTAAAACAGTCAACTAATTAGGCATGACTGATCGCTGGAGAGGAGTCTGCAAAAGTCAAGATTAATACCAAGTAATTCTACAATATCCCTCTAAGAACTGATTGCTCCAGCCCACCTTAGTCACATCCTAAATGCTGTGACCATTGCTTTGTAGGAGTTCTGCAAAAGATTTCATTTTTCTCTTATCACATACAGTGATCTTTCTAAATCAGATGATAACAGTCCTGGCAGGAAAGACTAAGAATCTCTGCATGACTTCTGCTTGGTTGTAATTTCTCTTTACCTCTCGTGTACCAGCAATGTACTTCTTTTGTTGAAATAAGGCTCCACTGACAGCTTCACCACACTGAATTAACAAATATTAACAGTCTAGAGTACAATTAAAGCACTATCATAGTCCATCAATATTCTACCTAGACTGTAGATCACAGCTGAATAAAGTGTAGTCAAATTTCAGCAGAGAACTGAAAAAAAAATCCATTCATTTCAAGAAAAGCAATGCAGAAGTACCTTGCTCTTAAAGTAAGACATGTTAACACTGACAGAGGAAACTAAGTTCTGAAAATAGATTAGTTCACCTGATGTCATTTCTTGACTAACAGAGAAATAAATATGCTAAAATGTCATAACAGATACTTTAGCAAGCACAGTAATACATAGAGAGAAACATTTCTGAAAAAGGCACGTGAAAATTAGAATTAGTGAATTGTACTGTACGCTGGGTGTCCTATTTGGCAAAGAAACACACAGCCACTACAACCCTTTGCTCTCATCAGGCAACTTTTGGGGTTCATTCCAATGGAGCTGTTGCCAGTAACTCTGCAACACTGAAACCATTTAACAGTGACTTTGATGATGTTGAAGTTATTACACTAATAACTCACCCTCAGTGTGATTTGGGATAACAGGTTTTACTTTAGAACTGCAGCTGACATGAGACAGGCACCTGCTCTACCGTCACAGCTCAAGTGACAAGCAGTAACCCAGACAGGAACACCAGGATGTTGCAAAAGCTTTGGTAACTACCTAACCATCCCACATTCAAAACGTTAATGTTTGCTGAAATGTAGCAGACATCAGCTGTTCTTTAGATTTAACAATTTAATATGATCCAAACACATCGCTGTTATCAAGAGCCTCCTATTTTCATGGCACCTCACTCGTTTTTTAACAAATCTAATAATGCCCATATCAAAAATACAGAGAAATAGCTTATTTCAAACATTGCCTCCATTGGGAAAAATTAAACCCCAGTCCCTGATTTGTTTGGAACACGTGACATTGGAGAGACAAGCAGCTCTAACAGCCTCATGTGATGAAGTGGGGAGAGAGGCTGAAGAAAACAACCACATTCAGAAATTACAAAGCAGAAAGATGCAAAAAAGTTTAAGGATTGGGTTGGTGGTTTTTTATCTTTTTGAGTTACAAATTTGAAAAACTGCTGAAGCAGTAAGGGAATACAGAAAAAAAAGTTAAGTAATATTTTCAGTTTATGCTCCAATTTACCAGTGAATAAAATTAAAAATACAGGCATTATTTGTAATTGTTACAGTGAATCCTAGCAAGACACAAGTTTCTTTCTCGTCCACTATTCCATCTTCCACGTTGCTTAGAATGTAACATACTTATTGCCACAACTTGAGATAAAGTGTAATCAATATTTAGGCACAAGCTTTATCTTCTTTTCTCTGAAGTATAACAATAGCTGGGTCAAGGAAATGCTACTTTAGAAGGGTTTTTTTAATGCCTCTTTATTCATGTATACATATATGGGTATACACAGACACACACACACTTTTTATGCGTGTATATTTTATATCTATATAATGTTTAGTAGAAAGCTCCCAAACACCTATCAATTCAGTTTCCCAGACCTGGAATTCGATCTGACTCGTAACAACCTGTCAGCTTTAAATATTGGACTATTTGTCTCCCTGTGTCCAGTGCCTAAGATCTTGTTAATTACCTAAACTCCCTTTCTGTAGGTCTTGTTAATTACCCGTCTCCTGTCTCAGAGGACCTTGTTAATAACTTGTACAATCTCTCTAAAAAGGTCCTAATAACACATTAAAATTAAAGATGCTTTTCTTTTAGCACTTGTCAAGTGGTGTAAATTGAGAAATTTTCACATCAGTTTATTAGCCTGTAGTGTAGTGTCATGTATTTTCCTAAACAAAAACAATTTCAGAAAAACGATGCACAAGCTTTGCTTGTGGCACAAAACAACCTTTGTTTTCCAGGAGCACCCTCAGTTTCTTTAACTGTGTTCAACACAAAAGCCACGTGGCTTCTGACTGCAAATTAACCTCCTGAGAGTCATGACAATAGCAGTAATTGTAAAAGTGATTGAAATTTAAGGCAATATTAGGTAAAAGTTTCAAAACGGTGCATTAATAAGAACAAAGACAAAATTATTATTGGCAAATGCTGGCTAAGAGCACTAGACATTGTTGGCTTTAAAATTCTTCATTGGTTGTATGATACAAAAACCTCTGAAACGAATAGATTTTGTACTATTTGCAAAACCAGCATTTTTTGTTTCACTATGAGACTTCTGCATTTTTAAATTGTCAAGGAATCAGCTCATAAATATACCTATTATGCCTACAACAGACAACAGAACCCCCCAATCTTAACACTTATGTAACACTGCCACATCATATCTATAAAAACATTTTAAAAATATGCATTTATCCACTCAGCATTTGCAGGAAGTAACAAAGTATCATCCCCATTTTACAGATTTAGCCAAAGCCAAGAAGCAAGCCTTTGCCATATCAGAGATGAATAGAAATTAGGAGTCCATATTTTGTGATTTCCCATCGATAAGTATTATACATAAACCAAGCAGGTTTTGTTTGGCTTTCCCAAAATACCACTAAAATCTTCTTGAAACAACAAAAATGAATAATAGCAATAAAAATAAATAATAATTTCCAAATAATCCTGGGATACTTGCTTTTAGAAAAAAAAAAAATCCTACAACTGTTGCTGAACCACTTCTATATTTTTTGGATCAGCAGCTGAGTAACATGTGGAAGATGTGGTTATTGTCATTCTTTTAATTAGTACATAAGAGTAATTAGTGACAGAGCAAGCAGACAGCCAGTTAAGCAGTGAAGGATGGGCTGGGTGAAGGGCTAGTCAGCAGCTCATCCAGACAGCAGTTGATATTAGGAGCTGCTGTTCTCCACTTTGTTACTGCTCAGTCAACATTACCAACCACAATTAATTAGGATGGACTGAAGCCTGACCTAAAGTTCACCAAGTCACTGAAAAGGTTCCCACTAAGGTTACAGATGTGGCTTTATCAGTGCTGAGAACTTGACATTCACACCATAAACACGAAGGAGTTGGGTTTGGTTGATTTTTTTTTGAGAGCTGGGTAAGAGGGTTGCTATGGGTTGAGTTTTTTCCCTTCTACTTTGCTCTGTCTCCAGCCCGGCCCCACAGAATGAATGCTGTTTGGTGGCTACAGTGTGCTCCTGGAATACATCCTCCAGCTGAATTTCATCAAACAGGACTCCAGTTCAGGATGTTCCATCACCCAAACCAAGGCTTAGCTAAGTGGGGTTAAGTGGAGGATTCCCCTGCAAAGCAAACACCTGATCCATAGCAAAGCACTGATTTTGGGTACACCTTAATAAAAAATATACTGCCTGGTTTACTTGAAGAAATGGTATCCATCCAAAAGAGCTTAATAGCACGTTGAGTAAATAAGAAACAACTCAAACCTAAATTCCCTGTCTGTGCTCTCTGCATACCGAATTTGTTACCCCAGACTTATTTATTTTGTGCCCACATATTCATACAATTCTTTCTTCAGCATTGCTAGTTCAAAAAGCTAAAAATGGATTCCATTCAAGAAATCCTCCACAGATAAAAGGTAAACTTAAACTGTAAACTTATTAAATATGCACATTTTGTATTAGTTTCTACTTCAAAAGAAAATAATTGTACAACATACATTTGAAAGAAAGTAAACTAAGTCTAAAAGGTTTGCACAGAACATCATAATGCAACATATAAAAATCAAGAGCTTCTAACTTAACTTATTGCATGCTAGATATTATGCCATAATAGCTGTCTCATAAAAAAGGTCAGAATGTTTACTATTTTTGGCTTTTTGAAAATAAAATAATATCTATTTGTCTTATCAAAAGTTTATGTTTACATGAAAGTCAAGAACTAGTAAAAGAGACTCTCACACAAAGAGGAAAACAAATGACTAGAGTCCTTCTGAATGGGCACTGTGATGAGCTTTTTAATTACAAAACAAAGAAAAAAAGTCCATCATGATTACCATTAAAGATTTATATTTATCAAGATCTGCTGCATTCAAGAACTTCAAAAGATTTCACTACTTATATCTAGCATCTGCCTGAATACAGTGTTTAATTTTAAAAAATTAAATGCTATGTAATTTTAATTGTTATTTAAATCATTTCTCTTTAAAGGAGCTTATTTAGATGGAAGTTTAGCTTCTGACAAACCAAGCTACAACCTAACCTTACACTAATCTAGAGAAATCCCTCATTAAATACAAAAATATTCTAAGGTTGTCTGTAAACGTGTTATTTAAGACACTAGGAACTGACTTGTCTTATAGCAGGCACTAGAAAGATCATTTGTTGAGGTCTGGATGAGCTTCTAGCAACAGAATCTTTCCTACAGCAGTTCCATTTCAGTTCATTTATCTAATTCACATCCACGATTAGTTTTGTGAAGAAAATTATTCTAAGTTTAAATCAGGAGTGCATGCGTTCTAAACTACGAACAAGCTGAGCTGGCAGACAATAAGGTCCCTCTGTTTTAAAGGAACAAGATGACAAGTAACTTTTTTTTCTAAAACAAACCATTCCTGTGTCATCAATTAATGAATTAATATACAGGAAAAGGTGAATTTATTAGAACCATGTTTTCCATTTAAAATGATGGTTGATTTTACAACCTTTGTAGTTTGAAGCATTTTAATCTTAAATGCATTTTCTACCAAATTTAAGTCATTAAGTAGAAATAAATCATTACCTTGAAAAAACAAAGACTGTTAATTTCTGGCATTTATATACAAAAAAAAAAAGAACGCAAACTAATGAAAGTTAATTAACTTCTTAAACATTTATCTATTGTGAACAGTGTATGTGGGTGGGAGTGTTCATACATACATATATATATATTTATATATCTATAAAGAGAGACGGCATATCTTTCTCGCTAGCAAACAAAACCCAGAAAGGAAACTAACTGCAGGCTACACCTATTTTTTTTTTTTTAAGGATAACAAGTACAGCATTGATAGACAAACAAAGATTAAAATGGATTATTTAAATCGAAGTTTCTTATCAGCCCTTGTAACTTCATTCATTCTGCTCAGCACATAAACTGCTGCCTCGTGCAGCGATTTCAATACTTAGAACTCAGCAAAGCTGCAGTGAGCCAAATGAATTCAAGTGAGATAAGTGCTCATGTGGGTCCTCCCATTTAGAAACAGAATATTCTCTAACTCTTGTCCTTTAACATATAGAACATAAATACTCTTTTTTTTTCCCAAATTGTGACATCCACAGGATTTCTTTTTCCTACTCGCATTTTCACCACTTTTATTTATTCAATTTCGTCTTTCCCTTAAACTTGAATCCTTTCCCTCTCAAAACCTGACTTAGGACAATGTAACATTTAGCAAGGAATGTTCAGTTAAAGCAGAGACTTCCTGGCTGAGCCCATCCTGAAGCACAAACAAGGTACCCAAGAACATTCACAGCACATATTAGTAATAAAAAAGTAGGTTCAAAACAAAGTAGGAAGCGATCAAATTATATAAAAAGTTCCTTACTTTTACTGAAAAACAGACAAGCACTAATATAAATGTATATAAAGCACAAAGATTGTGTTCCTTAACACTTCACATTTTCATTTATATAACATGTTCAAGATATCAGATTGAAATACAGCAAAAACCTACCTTGAAGATGGCAACATGCTCGTAGGCTTGAAGTTTGCCGTAAACGGATTAGTCGAATCATAATCAAAACTCTCCTGATGAGCTTCCCCAAACGCACTCGGTGATTTCAAGTCAGTAGAACTCTCTGATCCCCCATTGCTTAGTTTATCTGACCTCTTGCTATCTTTTTTGCCAGTCACTCTTTCAAAAAGACTAACTTTCTCTTTTTTCTCTTTTTTAATTTCTTTTCTGATCTCGACAGGTTTGGAAAACAGACTTATGTTTTGATCCCATGTCGCTGGGCTTTCTTCAAATGGATTCTTCTGTCTTGGCAGTGTAGCAAATTTTTGGGGTAACGAAGCACTCACATTAAATGGGTCATTTTGTGCTTCAAGTGCAGTTTCATCAACTGTGCTGTCAAGTTGGTTCATTTTAGAAGTATCAACACTTAATGTCCTTCTGTGTGGAGATTTTAGACTCCCTGCAAACAATCTGTCATTAGTGTATTATCCATGAGACACTATATCACAGTTTATGACATGCAGAAAATTTTAGCTTAGATCTAGAAGCTTTGCAATTGAGTCTCAGTTCAAAACACTGATGAATAACTAAGCTATTAAAATAAAATAAATTAACAGCTTTGGCCTTGATTTCATGTTTCAGAAATGTTTATGGATAGGCAGCACAGGCAGGAAATTTTTGTTTCCTGCATGAAAACTAAGTTTTACAGGGAATACAGCTATGACCAGTGTGCCATTCCAGAAAGAGACAACAGTATGTTGCTGCATAATAACTTTGAACAATGCAAAGTATTTTCAGTTCTTTGTATAAATCAGGTTTAAAAGTGGGCTATAGTTTCTGACTTTTTAATTAGACATTTCTCACAAGATGTTATTTTGCTTAGAGTCCCCTCTGGAATGCAATATACTCTCAGATGAGGACATAGTAAGAGAAAACGTTAAATTATCATACATTTAATGTAATGAGCAATGTAATTTCTTGTGTAATTTCAATGTTATTTCTTGTGTTCAGAAACAGCAATTATGAGTTAACAGCAACAAAAGAAGTGTAAAAAATAGGCCAGCAATATCTCTTAACATTTTGGCCTTGTAAGTGCTCATAAACTGCAGTAACAGATTCTGAATGCTCTAATAGCAGTGAGCTGGAATTGTAATGGTCATGAGTTTTACTTACCACCCTCATCAACTGAACCAAAGGACTCCAGCTGACGCCTGAAAAGATGGGAGTAGCCAACAGTGCTGGATTTCATTTTCTCTGAGGAGACGTGTGGTCCTGTTAGATCTGACATGGAGTGAGCCGAGGAGAGCCGCTGAGGTCCCAAGAGGAAAGGTTTTTTTGGTTTTGATTTCATTTGTACTTCACCACTACACACCTCCAGATTTGCATCAGGTATGTGAGTACTTGGGATGATTGCAGAGGATGTATCCGAAAACGTCCCATCGTTCTTCCGACCCTTCATTTTGTCTTTCAGTTTAGCAAACGGGGATTTGGTTTTGTCCTTCATTGACAAATCAAACATACTTGCTGTCATGTTATTCCTCATAAACTGAATATTGACATTTATTTCTCCTCTGTCTTTCGTTCTCTTCCCTTGTCTAGATTCTAGGGGAAACCACCTTAAAGGAGAAAGAGAGCAAATTAAGTTGGGTTTTCTGGAGGCTACTCATTTCACTCTGGTTAGTTGGTTAATGCATCTGGTTAATATGATTTCAAATAGGAAAATCCAAATCCTATATCAAAGATTCAACCATTCCTGTACTGAAAAACTTTGTTTAGATTTGGTTTTGAAGAGAAAATTTAATAACTAAGCAGTACAAAGCTCTTTACAGTGTCTACTCATTTCAAAAACCAAAATCAACTCTGAAAGCCAACTAAACTTCATCAAAGCTAATGAGCTTGCATGAATGAGAGTTTGTATTTAATATTAATTATAAATACAGATACATTTTATTTTAATATTTAAAAGAACACTTGATAGTTTTCAAGTGTCCCTTATTTGGCAGTGATGATAGTACTCAAGTGTCCTATATTTAGTAGTGATGTATATTAATGTATTCTATGTGGTAACTGCTTCATCTAGTAACATTTTCTCTTTTGATTTTGCTCAGGTTTAAACACTAGCAAACATTTTCCTCTCTTTCCTTCCTTCCTAGCATTGGTTAAGATTTATGTCAACTGCAGCAGCACTGGCTAAAAAATATCTGAAAGCCCTGAACATTCAACTACCATTTCAATTCTGCAACTGCCTCCCCTCTGGATGCTGACAGTAACTCCAGGAGCACAACTGTGAGCACGTAGGTGTATCCAAGTGCATTCTCTCTTTTGCAGGTCACCAGCAGGATTAACTTCAGAAATATTTCCTTTGGAATCATGACATAAATCCCCACTCCTTGAAAAGAGATCAAAGGTGTGATCATCTGTTTCAAAAAGCCAAGTGTGCTTCTTTGCCAGGTCCAGCAAAAGCTTTATCATTATCCAAGTATCTTATTCATTTTCTATTGTGCTCCATTGTCCCATGGAAGCATCTGCAGAATTATAGCTCAATCTTCCCTCCACAGCTTTACCTAAATGAATGACCAACACACAATCCCTTCTCCACAACCATCACCAACAGCCTTTCCCTATTTCAAAAGGGCACAAGAGCATATTGCAGATCCACCAGCTCCAAAAAAGTGCTCTAAACCCACTGTCAGGAGAAATCCATGCACACAGACTAACACAACAGCACTTTACCGTTGGAGATTAAGAAATTAAATTGCCTATTGGCACAGATGTGAAATTGGTTATACAGTTATGCATAGATTATTCAATCATGTCAAATACAGAAAAAAGGTCAGGAAAGGAGAAAAATAACCCTCCATTTACTTTCACGAATATATTTTAATGGTGACAACTGAAATCAAATTCTCAGGCAGAGATCATGTTTTTTGAGTTGAGAAAGTACTTCCAAAAGCGACACACCAAAGAAATAACAAAATAATAAAGAGTATTATGCCTTTCTTTTTATTGCTTGGTGATGTCCACAAGATTTTATGTTACATACTAAAGCAGAATAATTAAGAAATATCAGAGCTCCTGTTTTCTGGCACTGAACAACATGAATCTGGACCAATAGATCCAGAAGTTCAAACCAGTAGAAAGATAATTAAATCTTTAGGAAAAAAGCTTTTCTTCTGTTGTGAGGTAATAACATTTATATATTTTAAATGAAATGCAAAACCTGAAATATGTGTCTGAAGAAGATAGATCGTTTTTCCTTTTAGCTAATAATGTTTCACTTCTCTGGTAACTGATTCCAGAAACACTTTAAGCCATCTATAGAGTTGTTACAGAAAACACACAACAGAACCAAAAGTCAATTTCCTTTGTGCTACATGATATTGAAAAAACTGAAAGACAAGATAGCCTACGTTCTTTAAAACTCTTCTTTAAAAGAAAATATATTCATCTATTCCCTTATAAAAATACAAATACACAGCCAAAATGAGCAAGCCTTGCTCAGACAGATCCTGTCGGTGCAGATAGAAAACCCCAAACAAAAAGCCTTCCTGAAGCTGAGAAAGTCTGTCCATGGTTCGTCAGCCTCACACCAAACATATACATAAGTACAAATAAGGCTCATGAGTGTTTTAAGAGACATAATAGCCAGAAAAGACTTCACTTTTTGACATTCAAATTTAATGGCTCAGCCTACACTGTAACAAAACATTTCCTTTTTCCCTCTCCTCACAAGTTTCAAACATGAATACTCTATCTCTGATAAAACTGGTGAATTTTTCTGTGTTTCTGCCTAGGAATTACCCAAAACTTTGAACTGATCCATGACACTTTGTAACTTCTTTTAGAACAACATTAAGACATAAATTCTAAGGTTTTTGCTATGGGGAAGAACGTCTTTTACTTAAAAAATTTATTTAACTCAATTATTGCCATTCTTCTCACTAAGAAACAACGCTGTATCATTACCAGCACTCACCCACTAATGGCAAACCCCCACATACTATTTGGACATTTACCTCTTCTTAAAGAGAAGCACACAGCTAATACCTTGCCTTCACAGTTTCTACATTTCTTTCTTCTTTCAAAATAACCCTCAAAGAACTTGACATTAAAAATAAGTTCAGCTAGGAAAACAAAGAAACTTCCCTAGGAAGACAACAGAAGGTCCTGCTGGAACCAGGGTCTACACTGCTACTGATTCCAACAGAATTTAATCATAAACTCTTTTACTCCTGCAAAACTCCTCTGGACTTCAGTGGAATTTCTACTTGAATAATGATTGCTGGATCAAATCTTTGTATGAAAGACGGGTATTTAATTTTCATAGGCATTTCAAGAAGGTTTCTTTGTTACCTTGGAGAGTTTATCTTGTTTTAGTTATAATGAAGGTTCCACACGCTTCAGCTCATAACAAGGCGGACAACATGAGAAGCAGACTCAAATCATGATTTTCGTCAAATTCAAAGGCAACTAATTACTTTTTTAAACAGATAAGAACAAATGCAGGCAATGCATTTATGTGGAGCTGCACGTGAACGAGCAACCAAGTCTGTAAATGTTTCTTATTAGAATCTGTTTCGACAACACACGGGTGTGAGCAGCAAATAGAAAACACAGCACAATACAGGAGAGAAAAAAGAATTGGAAAATGAAGTCCGCTGTTTTCAGATAACAACATTTGGGTCCTAAAACACTAAATTCCACTATACCACTGCCAATTTAAAAAATTGAAATGTATTATAAAAGCTAATAAAACTTGCTATTTTGGTTTTGTTTACAGTACTTTTAGCCACAATAAATGCTCCATTTGTCAGGCTGCCATGAGCTGATTCTATAGAAAGCCTGTACAAAGTAGGAAAATAGCCAATAACATACATGAACAAAACAGGGTGGCTTTTATGAGAGCAGATGCCCTTTTACTTAATAACCAAATATTACATCCAGTCTTGCAGACAGTCTTTATTTAAACAGACCTTGTACAAAGTCTGGCAAATTTTCCTGACTTCAAAGGAAGCCCTATTGCCTTCGGAATCACATTCATACTTCTTGCTCTCACCTTCAAATGCTCTATAGGGCAATGTCCTCCATACACCCTCTAATTTTGACTTTTTCCCTATGGCTTCCATAAGGACAACCCTTGCTTCTTTCTCTCATCTGTTTTTCAGTGTGCTAATGGGCTTTGCCTGTCTTGCACAGGTTTCTGATAATTTTTACTTTTAAGTATTCTATAAACTGCCACTCTGCATGCTGATAATTTTCTTGAACATGCAAAGAGAAGGTCAACATGCACGGCCAAAGAAGAAAAATCCTGCTGACCAGTCAGCCCTGAAAAACTAAACTCCAATCTGAAGCAGCATGGCTACTTTCTAACCATGACAAAATTAATTGATATTGGCCACACCTACAATTAGGGCTGGAAAAAGCGAACTCTCGTAATTTGTGCAGTATTGTCAGTAACAAAAATTCACCTTAGGAAAGACAGACAGGAAGGGTGAAGGAGAAAACTTCTATAAATGAGCAAGTTACAAAATCCAGGCCTGCCTATTCCATTTAAATAGCTAGTGCTCTACAAACAGACTTTCAGCTGCTTTTTTCCTCCCCTCTTCTGATTTGTCCTCCAAATCTACCACTGAATTTGACACTTCCAACTCTTATCCCTCTCTCTCCTTTGAAGAAGCATCACCCAGACTATTCCACTCACCTTGTAACAGTGAGCAGGATGGGCTGACAGTATGTGTAAGGAAAAGCACTACCTCATTTCAATTACATTTTCATTACGTACTTTAACAGCCTCCAAAACCGCCAGGTAACTTGTCTAGCAATTTCACCAAGAACCAAGTGTTCCAGCCAGCACATACAACCTGTGCATGACAGATGATATCCCAACTCCGTCTTCTTGCCAATGCCAAAGATGGAAAATATTGAAGGAATTATCCCATATTCCTGCTTCTCAAATACACCACTGCCTTCATTCTACCACTAATTATCTGTTGAGCTGATCTAGTTTTGCTTTACTGAAAGCATTAGATTGCGCCCAAAGACTTTTGCAAAATATTTATTTTAATTCACAAATTACTGAAGAAATTCTGCAAAAAGCCATGCAATCATCACAGCATCCGCCAAGGCTTCTGACCTTGATTTTACAGGCAAAAATCAGCATCCTGCTCTGCTACACAGTAACGAGGAGAATTTTCTATACAGGCAGATACTCGTAAACTTACCCCTATAAGACCACCAGAATCTCAATGATAGAACACATCCATCAGCTGCCACAGGAACAAAGCAGATGACTAGATGTCAAGCTAGATACACTGAAGAAACTTGCTTCACAAAACCCCACTAAGTGTCCACAGCTAATTGATAAAAAATAACAACCAAAGCCCCGAATGTCTGACATTTTTATTTAGCAACATATGCACTTTGAAAAATGCAGAAGTATGTTTTGTGATAAATCATTCTGATACCATACTGAGAGACCGCCCCAAAAGTCAGCACGTAGGAAAATTAAGGCAAGGGCTTGAGCACAGACTACATCATGTATCAGGGGAAATTAAGAAGAAAACAGATTATTTATTTTAAAAAGTGTTGACACTCACAAAGATGAATACTCTTTACTTTCTGTAAGCCAACTGAAATGAGATATTCAAAGCAGCTTAAAATAAATGCTACAGAGTGACATTGTAACACCACAAAACATATGGGAACTGACAGCTATCACAACACCCTCACTACAGGGTTTGCTAACATCAACTGGAATCAATGTCATTAAAGTGGTCTTAGTTTACTTATTATTTTGGCTAATGACTATGTGTGAATACTTTTATTATAGAAACAAAATAACTGAAGGTATGAGAATTAAGGCCAGTTATTTGAGTTGAGTGTGTGTGAGCATGTGTGTGTGCACAGAAAATGCAGAACCATTTCAATCCAGGTGGCACTTGGACTCTGACTCAGAATTATGACTTATTGAGAGGATGTGCATGGATTTGCTGTCAAAATGTAAATGCTGGGAATATTACTAAATAATTGAAAATATCACTATAATTCCATAAAGCTACAACTGGGTAAAACTTTGTTTTCCCCCATAACCATCCTTCTCTTCAGTTCCTCATTACTAACATTCCTTCATTTTTTCTTCTATTTAATGAGTGGTACTACAAAACAACCTGTACGGAATCTCCAGGCTGCACTTTATTTCTGTGCCTTCAAAAAATTTCTCAGTTACTACTCTTCCCACTTCGGACTTTAGTGGAACAAGGACTCCTGCTTTAACCACAATAAAGACATTTTCTGTTACACCCTGCCATTTCCACTATTATTGAAGCTCATCCCTTAAAATGCATTTTCCTACTTTAAACTAAATTTAAGACTAAAATTTAGTAAATGATAGTGTGTTATGTTTTGTAGAAATAGTATTTAAATGGTTCCCACTCATTTACAAGTACTGAGCCAATATATTATATATTTACTAGTTGCTTGCTTTATTCATAATTCTAGATGTATTTGAAGCCACCTACTCGAGTGCCTCCCTCTTGCTTATGCTGCTACAGATGAGAGAGAGGACAGAGCAGAGGCAGTTGAAGAGGGAGTTCATATCCAAGACAGAGGCTGCCAAGAAGGAATTCACATTACTTTGGAAAAAGCCACACAATTTGCATATCTTTCAGGGAACTCAGCAGAAATAAAATAAGTGCCTACAACACAGGGGTACTGGTCATGGTCAACCATTCGTTCTTTTTGTTTGCTTGCTGAGAAGCTGGTTTTGACTTTTTCATTATCAATATAAGTGGAGAAGTATCTTTAGAAAAGGCCAAGATTCCTTCACTATATTATGCTCAAACAAGCATTTTTTTTAACAAGTGCTCCAATTTGGGGGGGCGGGGGGGGGGGTTGTTGAGGTATTATAGACTCCAGGGAGAAGAGGAACTAAATCACAAATAAAAGATGTCTCCTCTGTCATTTCCATAAGAAATAATAATTCTACATCACCTGCCTCCTCAAATGTATAGCATTCCAAACAAGTGTTGCATCTTAAATCAGCTGAACATAAAATAAAATGAGCCATCCAGGAAAGCTCATAAAGGAATGGACAATAAACAGAGTGGAATTAGAGAGTAACAAGGATGAAGCAAAAGCTGAGGAAATAAGTAACATCGGGAAAGTTTGAAGCAGTTTGTTATTCTAGAGCTGTGTTCATTTAGTACACAGGTGGAAAAAATCTAAGTACAGTCATTGTGAAAAACAACTGAAAAATACTTCAGTAAATAAGGACATGTCAGCAAATGAGTATTTTTTTTTATTCCATGGTAATTCAAAAATTTGTTTTGATGCTAAGCAATCAGATTATCAGCAGCATTAAGGCAACTACGAACTATAAGTGAATTGAAATTATTACTAAAAAGCATATATGTTTTAAAACAATACAGTCATTGATCATAATTTACATTTCAAATGGAAGAGTAGAAGAGGTAAATTCATTTTGCATGAGCAGAAGGAAAAAAACTGTCATGTACTTCTTAGGATGAATTTAAAAACCCATGCAATGTTGCTGCAAAAAATAAAAGCCATGACAGAAATGTAACATTTGAAAAATTATGTTAAATACACTGTCATTAAAACAGTTTTTCCAAAGCTTTTTGAACTGGTAAAAAACCTCAGCAAAATCATTCAGCATCTGAAGCGTCATTTTCAGCTCTGGAAAAAAGAGCAGAGGTAAATGCCCCTGTCCATTTCCAACCACAGCACAGATGTCAGAAACACAAATTTATAAGCTTTCACACTATGATGGGCATTTTTGCACTAAGACAGAAAGAAAATTAACTGGGATCCTGCAGATGCTTTGGATGAAGTCTCTGGAAGAGATCTAGTGAGGGACCATCTGAGCCACATCTGGATCTAACCGTTCCAGGCATTTTTACTTTTAAGAATTTGAAAAATTGTCAGTTTCAGAAAGGAAAAGGACATTGCATGATGGTGTGTACAAAATTTTCACTATCAAGTTATAGTAAATATTCTACTCTGTTTCATTAAGTCTTGAGCCAAAGCAACTTTCTTAGAACACAAGACAAATCCTATCATGAGCCCTCTGCCTGAAAACTTTACTGCAGGGAGTATTTGTCTTAAGATGTGACAAGTAACAAAAAAAGCTACAAAGAAAAAAAAGGATTATTTTTCCCTAACATAATGTTCCTGAGTCTGCAATGACTTTTGAAATTTATTTCTTCCAAATTATAAAATATTAAATTTAAAAAATATATAAAAAGCCAAATGTCACACATCCCACGGTCTTCCTAGGAATTCCGAATCAGCTGGTAGCCTTCACTTCTCATACCTCCTTACTAAAAAAGCTCTAGGGAATTGCTGACAGGGTTCAGCATTGTGCAGAATATTAAATATCTTTTTTGCAATACCCTGGTGACTCTTGAGTCTGTCTCTTACAGCACCATATGTACAGCTGTGTTGGAAAGAGGAAGCTATTAAATATATTAAAAAGAAGAAATATTACCAATAGACACTTCATCAAATAACTGGATCTCATTCATCCCCAAACAAAGCAAGAAATGTTAAGGTTACATCAACATAAGAAAATAACTCTGGATTTAATAACAGCACAAGCCTGTTGAACATATTTGAAAGTAAAAACATTGCTTAATAAAACAGATTAGTGTTTCTGAAACAATGAATATAGCGTTCAACCATCAGAATGCTTTGGTAACAAAGACATTGGACTTGGTTTTGAAAGGTGCTGGGTGTCTCAGTTCCCACACCATAGTCAAAGTTAGAAGGTCTTTGGGTCCAAATATATTACCCTTAGTTTACTGCCAACACAGGACTAGGAATATTTTGTACCAAAAAGGATTTAATAAAAGTGGGGGGAAAAAAGGGCATTTTGTTTAAGATCAAATTCATAAATCCATTCTTGAAAGTTTGCCTTCCTCCTGCACACAAGTACAAACATTGCATCTCCAACTAATGCTTAAAGGAGACAGCAACGACACACCTGCGTGGCACGAGTGCACACAAGCACACAACCATGAAAACTTGTCAAAAACATCTAAACTTAAGAACTCAGAGTTACATTTTTTTGAAAGTGAGCTTTAGAACGGGTGTTTTTGGGGTTTCTAAGCACCTAAGGACACCAACAGAAAAACTGGACTTTCAGTGGCTCCTTCCCCGTAAAAATTTACATCAGTGTTAAGCGAGAACGCACTGCCAAAATTCCCACTTGCTGCCCCGCCGCACTTTTGCACTTACATAAGACTTTTTACAAGTACGGCTCTAGAAGCCTAACACCCATCAACTTTTAATAAGATTTGCAATCTTAAATGCTCAAGTAACTTCTGAAGAAAGGACTTAGGCTGTTTGTAAAAGTTTCCCCATAGGCCCCCATCTTGTGCAGCAGAGCTCGCAGGCAGTGCGCAGCGTTCCCGGGGAGCCGCAGTGATTTCAGCGGTGGTCTGGGAGGAACTGCTTCACATCTACATAGCAGGAGTTCCTCTCTCACACTTCAGAGAAAGAAATGAGAAAATAAAGAACACCTATGGAGCCCTGCTAAGCATAACTTCCTATAAAAATACTGCAGATCTGAATGTTTATTTAACTATCACGAGGACTATGTTACTTACCCCACTTAAAAATTTCTGGCATAATTTTCGCAAGACTCCAGTACTACTTTTTGCTAAAACTGGTGTAAGAGCTTAAGTTTCTTTTTCTAGGCAAAAGAGGTTTCGTTATTCACAGTAATAATTTACATATTTTCCTCCAGTTTCTAAAGATATATTTCTACATAGATTTACAGCCTTTACATTTTGTAGCATTCCTCCCTCATTCATTTGCCTTGTTTTTCACCTTGTTGCTAGGTGCTGCAACTAAGGCAGTTGCCTACTGACTTGCACGATAATTACAACTAATGATTCAAGATTTTTTAAGATGCATGTCTGAAGAGCAGTGAAACTACTTGAATCAAGTGTTAACAGAAATTAAGACCCTGGGGCTACAGGCATTACTGTGTATTGCATCAAGACAACTGCTTTGTCCCTAAAAAGATAAGCAATTAAAAAGTGTAATACTCCAGACAGTGAACCCACAAGAAATTCTGCACAGACTTCTTTCCTATTATATGGCTTGTGAACATACTGTTTTGCAAAAAATTTAGTTTACAAAAACAAACAAACAGCAGGGCAAAGAGAGCTTTGACTTGTCTTTGATGCTCTTCAACCTCAGCCACGGCACTTAAGCAGGACCAGGTTTTGAGGTGGTTTCTGCAGAAACCGTTGTCTGACCAAGAAGTCCTGCCTGGCATTGCCATATGGATTTCCACCTCCAATTGCCAATGCTGCTGGAGATTCAACCCTGCCACAGTCAGAGACAGACAAGCGATGCCAGTCTTTTAGTGGCTTGGATGCAAAGCCCAGCACCTTACCACAGACCCACCATCACTATGGATACCAGACTTTCATTTTAACAGCTGAGATTTGGGCACAGGAGCCTTTGTACTCTACTGAAGAGACACTAGAGGAGCAAAAGCACCTGGAGCAGGAACTCTTTAACCGCTGCAGAAAGATCTGTCAGCGCTCATATGTCACTGCCAACAGAGCTCACTTGGACGTCTCCATGCTGTTTTTATCCAGCTTCTGTGGGACAAGCACACCTAAACCAAACCCAAAGCATGGAGTCACAGGCACTGTTATAATAAGTCACACTTATTATAACAGTAATAAGTTATACATACACTTGGAGGATGAACTACACTGGTACCAAATACCTTTGTGCAACCATATCCTGCCTAGGAATTATAACAACTTTACTAATTGAGTTGAAAAGCCCAGAGAATTAGGTAAGTACAGTTTATCTTAATAAACTGCTATGATGCCTTTTTTTTTTTAATTCCTTTTTTGCATTTTGGTGCCTGAACTTGCTGGCAAACAGCAATTTTATTCGACAAAAGCTTATGTAGGTACTGATGGAAGCCACAAGAGCTGAAATTTCTCTTCAGTCTTCTCAGCTGAGGCCTGCTGTACCGTGCAGCGTGCAGGATCATGGCCTAAGATTAATTAGGACCAGCAAAGCACTGTGCTGTTGTGGTAAGCCTTCATTAAGTCACAGTTCATTGACCACTAAAACATCACTATAAAATATTTAAAGACACGTGGTTGCAGCAACTGAAGGAAAACAATTTTAAAGAGAACCACACCAGGTTTCAGGGCATCTGAGACTCATGCATGGTTCAAACTGAGGTAGGAGTTGAATGGGGGTATGGCCCTGTGCAGAACAAAGAAAAATGCTTAGAAAAAACAGGCCGTAATGACTTCATGTTACATGCAAGAGTATTTTAAAAAAGTTCATGTTATTGACAGTCCTTCCCTGTGCAAGGTGAGCACTTTGATTACAGTAAACTTCTTTGGAAGAGGTCAGGCCACAATGACATAACTGTATAGGCTGAGAGATCTGAATACAGAAAAGAGAAGAGAAATGTACTAATTTCATTTCAAAGTATCTACATTCATAGTAAGGCTGCGATTTCCCACCCCCCCCACCCCCCGCCCCAAGTGCAACTATCCAAGGATTACAAACTACAATGAAGAAAAAACTAACCATCACTTACTCTGTTTTCCGCCTTTGCTTGTCTTCAAATATATCGTTCAGACTTATGGCCACCTGTCCCAAAAACCTGTCCAGCCCCACCAGCGACCTGTGCATGACTATCAGGTACAGGATGTATTTTTCTGGATTCTCCTGCATGAGTAATCCAGGGAGCTCGAAGGAGGCCTCTTCTTTCCAGACGGGGTCCAGGGTCTTCTCAGCCACCGAGGTGGAGTACTTCTCCTTGCCCAGCTGTATGATGGTGTAGGCATCGTTGCTGCCATTTTTACCTTTTGGCTTCAGACCTTTGGCTTGAAGGACCGTAACTTGCACGTGAGTTGGGAACCACTTCTGGGCTTGCTCTGCCAACATCATCTTTGAAGATCGCAGCAGCAGCAGCAGCAGTAACAAACGCAAAGTCTGTCAGTCCTCGAGTGACTGCGTAAGGGCACTTACGGCGGAGACACCTGTCAGGGGCTCGGCTGGTCCTTCCTCTAGCGCTCCTGGCCGCGGGTGGCCCTCACCAGCCCGCGGGTCCCCCCGTTCCCCGGCAGCCCCACCTGCGGCTCCATGGCCGGGGGCTGCAGGTCCCGCCGCAGCCGCGGCCCCGCCGCCCTCCCGCGCCCGGCCTGGCCCTGCC
>VZRN01002991.1:598991-652765 GCA_013397935.1 Dasyornis broadbenti
TAAGGAAGGAAGGAAGGAAGGAAGGAAGGAAGGAAGGAAGGAAGGAAGGAAGGAAGGAAGGTTGGTTGATGTGTTTGTTACACTTAGACCTAACATGTCTCAGGCCCTGGCAAACCAAGACATGGATTTTCTAACTCTTCACACCACATATTGAAGCACTCAGATAAAGCCCAGAACAATATTTGGTATTTTGGCAGAATTTTTTTCTCTTGCCAAGCTGGTGAATAATTCAGATTTTTATATCATCTTTCCTCCTAGCAGTATCAATTTCAATTTGGCTTCAGCAAGGTCTTAACATAAATATGTGATTAGAGAAGGAATCTAAATTAAATTGCTGTAGTTAAGTTTTATGTCTGTTAAACGTGTGTACTCCAAGCACTCTTCTCCAGTGTCACTGAAAACCCTCCTTTCTTTCAAGTGTGGTTTATTCTTAGAAAACTCAAGCTGCTACTAGAATTCTGCTCCCAGTAAGAGACAAATTAGATAAAAACAACTTCTTGAGAGGAGAGAGCTTGCAGAGCTCTTGCAAGTAGACATGGAGTGCTGCTTAACAGCCTTCTATGTCCTTTTGGTAAGAATTATCCAATAACTAGCATACAGCAGATAGAATTTCACTTTTCCAAAATATGTGTAGAGCATCTTCTTCCCAACCCCAGAAGTTGGAAAGATTGTGAGGGCTATGGGAATACTGCAGATTTATTTTGGCACTGCCTAGTGCTTCAAGCATCCTTGAAATCAGCACTGGATATGTTCTCATAGTCTGGATGTAAATTAGCCATATGTGCATTAGAGGCATTATTTACAGATTGAATTGTGCAACTAACTATACTTAGGGCCTTAGATAAATTATTTCTATATCAGGTCCAATTTTTACTGTCATTTACAGTAACATAAATCTGGGATCACTACACTGAAGTCAGTGGGGTAATTACTTAGAATTTTCTCCAGTGTGACGGGGAGAAGAATTTAGTCTCTGATTATTATTTGCAGCTCTGAAGGCCTTTCCCTTACCTGAGGAATCTACTGAGGCTCTTCTGTCACTTTGTCCACTCTCACTTTACAATTGTGCTCAGAAAAGGCACCTGCACATGAAAGCAAAGCGAAACAGGCAGAGTTAGTTGGTTTTGGAGTCTGGGTAAATAAAAATGAGAGCAGTTACCTGGTGTTAAAATCTCGTGTTGCTTCACTCTTCATGTTCCTTCGTTTTTGCTTCCAAAAGTCTGCAAACAGAGCTCTTTCTGGTTAAGCCTCACTAAAAAAGTCACCACTAACAGCGATAAGATATAGACATCACCCTCTGATCTTCTTTGCCACCACTTTAAATGGTGCTTTAGCAAAAGTGATTTGTCGTTACCTCAGAGTTTTCACTGTATCTTCCTGGTTTAAACCAATGGTGCATCCTCATTTTCTGTTGACGTTTGACAGCATTGCCTATCTAACAGTGAAAACGCAGTGAGTAACAGTAAAAGCTCTCTACAGGAGCTCTTTTGAAATTCCCATCTGCTAGAAAATTATGAAATCAAAGATGGAGCATACTAGTCTCAATAGAAAGATAGAAACCATGCTAACACGTCAGCAATTGTTCTCTAGGAACACTCTTGCTGATGTTGGGGTAAATTTAAATGTCCATTTAAGAATACAGATGTCTCATCATGCAATAACATATAATATTGAGGCATACCAATGTTGGATGCAACTTCGTAGCTGTGGTTCAAAAGCTGATGTTAGGGGAACACACTGGGATACTGGTTATATCTTTTTCAACTCAGTGTTTCTAATGAGAAGAAGATGTCTGAATGTATTTTCTGTAAGTCATAATCATTTGAAAAAATGCATTAGCAGGCACAGGTCTCCTAAGTGATTTTAAATCATCTCCATATTTTGTTTTCCTTCAGCTTCTCCTTTGTTTCTTTGCTGCTGCTCAATCTCATTTTTTCTCTCCCCGTATTACTGTAACAGCATGTCTGCCTTCATTTCCAGTGATAGAAAAGCCTGTGTGATTAAATGCTTCACTTTGGCAATCAGATATTCTTGCTGTTTATTTTATTTATCTAAGAGTCTTTCGTGCAGCATCCTGCCACTACCTGGGTCCTTCCATTGCTAGTGACAATATCAAGAGGTCACAGAAGCTGGTAATTGCACCACTGCTGAGTTTGAGCAGCATGGTAATGACTGGAGGGTGCTGGCTAAAGAGGCACAAGACTAATATTACTGTACAAATAACCTTTGCTCAGCAAAACTCACAGGCAGTTGTAAATACTAACTTAAATATCATCCCAGCCAAGATACGACTTCTCAGGGTCATCCCTGGAATCACTTAAATTGCAGAATCAGAGATTCACTTCAACACTTAAGTATCCAGCATATGTTCCTAAAGAAGACTTTTCTATCCAGTGGCAAGCCTGAAATTTTAAGTGTGAGAAAAAAAGAGGAAAAGAGGTAAAAGAAAGATTGGAGTAGTTGGTTTGTGCATGGCATCAGTGGGATTGGACAAAGCAGATTACCTGGGTCCATTTTAACGTTTTCTACAGGAAAGCATGGATGTGGAGGGAATCAGGAAGGAAAGAGGGGGCTGTTCCCCAGCCTAGGACAGGTGACAGGGCTTCCCAGAGCATCAGCGTTGCTGTGAAGAGGGAACTCTTCAGGTAGGTGTTACGGTGGTTCATGTATTGATGTTGGCTTTGCCAGTTCATTCAGCTGAAGACTGAGCTGCCCCAGCTCATCCTTGGTCATAGGGATCATCATGATTAATACATTGGCCACATCTGGGAAACCTGCACCCAGCCCACTTCCCAGCTCTACTTGGTCAAAGAGCCATCCAGTCCTGACTGAAAAGCCTCTGTGGTGAAAGAACCACAATCCTTTTGTAGAAGCTTTTCTGATGACTAATTGACCTCACTGTTAATTATCCTCTCTGTTTTATCTATAGTGAGAATTTGACCATTTCCAGCTTCTAGCTCTTGATTCATTTTTAAATGTTAAATTAGGGAGCCATTACAAATTTTCTCCACATGTAGGTATTAATATATTGATCAAATCTTATAACATTTCTTTTGATAAAGTAAACAGATTAGGCTGCAAACATCTATCCCTACAAGGCAGATATCCCAGATCTTGAAATCATTCTTTTCTGATCTATTTTCAATTTTCCATGGCTTCTTTCAAGTGTGAGCACCAAGACTAGTCATGATATTCCAGTAGTTTTCCCACCAGCTCACACACAGCTGTACTTCTTGTGCCAGAATCCCTGGCCCAGTAATTCTGCTGCTAGCTTAGGTTTAGGAAATTCAATCTAGGGTATTAAAACATTTACTATATATTTTCCCTGCATGATTGGAAAGCAGTGAGAGATCAAGCAATGGATCAAATCTGCGGGGGGAAAAAAAAAAAATTCCAATTCTCAAGTTAATTGTCCTGAAAAGTTTGGAGAAATTTACTGCAGAGATACTCTCCCATAGAGCAGTCAAGTGCTGGCTGTAAGTCTGTTTATGCTTTGGACACATCTGTATGGCAGCAGCATAAAGAGTGTGGCATGCTGTTTAATATCTGTCAGGCTTCTTTTTTAAACCACTTAATAAGCATGTATGTAAATTCTGCGCAATAAAAAAGTTCTAACAACTAGAACAAGAATAACCTTTTATGTGGTGGCTCCCACCCTTAATCCCAGCTTCTACATGCCAGTTCCTCCCCCCACTTTCACATCCCCATTTCTTGACAGGTGCCAGAATGTTTCAGAATTTTCCTGCGGCTTCACCATGGGAACTGCCATTTCACCAGGAATGAATTTGACCCGCTGAGCAATAAAGCTGAGGCAGAACACTTACACTCCAGCCAGGATGGGGGAATTGCTTGTTTTTCTGTTGGCATGTTCTCCTCTGGCAATTTTTTTCACCAAGCACAGTTCCATGTTCATTCAACCTTCCTCTAACTTCACCTTGAGAAAGAAACAGGGCTTTGAAAGTGTCGTTTTCCCAGCAACAGCTGCTGCTTTTAGCATCCAACAGTCTTTAAATCCATAGAAAGCTAGTTTATATGGACAGGGAAGCATTAAATGCTAGGAAATGAGGGTCTTTAGGTAACTATTCCAGATCTGCTATATCTGCAGTTACAGCAATTGGTGGTGTAGGTGGTGTTCTTTTACTGGCTTTTAATGAGACACATTTATTACTGCCTTGCGATAAACCAAAGTAAAGCCATAAAAGTGACTTTCATTGAACATTTGTTTGAGTTCTGCCTGGGTCTTATAAAGCTTCATTTGTTCAAGACTTCAGTTTTTGTTTTACATGCCTGCCATCTTTTTGGTAACAGCTGGTATCTCCTTCCAAAGCTGAGTACAATAGGCTTCCCTTCCACCACACAACAGGAACTTGTTCCATGACTTGTGTGAGACAGGGTTGGGATCTGATCCTTCATAACCTGCTACATCAGCAGAGTATCCCAACCACTCCATACAGCCAGGCAGAACGTGGGTTTGAAACTGCTCATGTTCATTTGTTAAAATTTCACAGCAGTTGAAAACAGTCACTGTGCAGGTTGGTAATAGAAATAAAATTCTAGGACAGCAGCGAATCCAGCAGGCTTTGTTCAGAGGTCTGAAGACCCATTGACTTGAGAGATCCTTGACAGAACCAAACCTTCAGCCACGGCATGGTGATAAAAATAAATATGCTTTTTTTTAGGTCCAGCAGTGCATTTAAAGCTTACGCATTTTCTTCATCTACTGGGCTAGTTCACATTTCACTAAATATGAGTTCCAATATTGCAGCTAAACTCCCTGGAAATATTCTGAAAAAAGTGTTCTTAACAATTCACCTCCATAAGTTAATACCTATTAAAACCTAAAAATGAATTAGATTTGGAATTTCCTGGATTCTTGTGTTTGTCATGCAAATTTTCAGTGCTGTTCTTTTTATGATAATATGAAATAAAGTAGTTTCTTAGAGTAACATTGTAAATCATTTGCTTTCTATTACACGCAGCTGGTTTTGTTACAGTAATGATTTTGTATGGGTGCACACTGCAGTGCGTATTAAAGGCAATGAAACATTCTTTTTTCAGGGCTCACATGCAATTGATGTTTGTGCAAATATAACCAGATAATGACAAAACAGTAATTTATTATAATATATTAACGAGGTTGTTTTTTCTCTCTTCTCCCAAAATGCACCTTCTTCTAAGCTGCCCTTCCCCCCCCCGCAGCAAATCCTTTTTTTTCTTGTTTACAAAAATGGCTCTCCACCCTTGCAGATGTAGATTAGAGTTTTTCAGCTCACTAGAGATCCAGAATCAAAATCTAAACCATCTGGTGCTTTTACGCGGGTGTCTTACTTTAGCTTACTCAAAAGAACATAAGATGAACGGTAAGAATTAAATAAACCACAAATTATTTTGGGGACTGTCTGGTTTATATTAGAAGTAAACTTTTCACTGCTGGCTGTTGTTTCAAAACTATTGCCTCTATTTTTGATATTCATCCTTGGGATCTAACACAAACTATGTCTTACTAGTTTAATCCATTGTTAGGCCATGTTTAAATATCTTTTATTATTGTCATGTGCTATAAAATAGTTCTCACTGGAGTTTTCTGGCTCGAAGCCAAAGGGTAATACAGCTTCAAGTGGCACAGCACAGTATTAAAAGAATTTTTTTCCTTTGGTGTTGGTACTTACCAATTTCACACCTTGAAAAGAGCCTAACTACATCAAAATGTGATGTATCTACTTTGAGTGCAGGGACAACAAAAACATTATAGCACGAAACGAGAGCAAAGAAAACATTTCAGCTGTATCAACAGTATATTCATTTTGGTGCCTGATTAGCAATTTCTGTAATTCCTTGCTGTGGAGCCTAGAAATTCTATACATAGGTTTTTCAAGCTTCTGTTTTTGAAAGTAACTTTGTTTTTAACTTCCTGCAGCAGGACCACTTACAAGACTACAATGACCATTATTTAGCTCATAGTTAACATTAAATTAAGTCATTTGTATTTAGAAAGATTTTTTTCCCTCCTCTGAAATGATAATTGAACGAAGGGTTTAACATCTCTAGTTCAGCCTCTGACAACATTTTTTTTCTCTCATGGAGAGCCTCAATCATGCAAACACTACTAATAAAGTGAATAAAGAATGATAATAATGCTTAATAATGTGGACCTTCAATTCTGCAAGCATTTTGGCAAAAGCAGATTCCTTCCCTGATACATTTCAAAATACTTCCAGGTACGGACTAAGTTCCATTGGGATGACCAAGGACTAGGACAAAAAGATCCCCACCATTATTTCATCACCATGGTCCGTACCAGCACTTTCATTCTAGGGTATTATGACATTTAGTTCTGTTGTTTCTATTATTCATGGGGAAAACATGCCCAGAAAGGAAGGAAAGAGACTGTTAGGAGCAGTTAACCTCTGCAGCTTCCAGGGAGAGCGCTAACATTCAATATATGCCAAACCCAGCCCATTAGGTTGAGTAATGAGTGCGTAGATCTGAAACTTTGTACCAGACAAGATGAAAACAGATTGGGCAGGCTATTGTACCACACTTTATTACCTAGTGAAACGTAATTTGATCCATTTGCAGGAGGAAGAACCAGAGATGCTTGTTTCAAAATTCAATTGTTCCCAAAAGATGTAAGTACCCCGGTGTTGTTATTTTTATATCGATTTTTATGAAACACGTGTAGTTACATTTTTACAAGGCAGGAGGTTCTCTTAACGATGGCAGCAAGACAGGCAGTGCAAACGTTAGGGGTCTGAGTACATTCCTCTGTCAGATGACAGAGGGCAAGAATGTATAGTTTAACTTCAGTCTTACAGGAGTAAAACCAGAACCAGACTTTCAACACCAGACAAGCTGCAGTCAGGTGGGTTCCTGGAGAGGTGACTTTCTGCTGTTGCTGATGTTTGGTAAAATGAACTTAGAGAAAAAAGCTTGGGCTACATCCACCACACAGCAACTTTAGTGGTGGAATTTCAGCAGTATGCATGGATTAGGCTATTGGTTTCAAGGTGTGGTGTGCTCTGCTGTGATTTACAGATTTTTGCATATTGATTTTATTTTTCAAAGTGAGAATAATTTTGAATTTTGATCCTGGATTCTTGAATTTGCAATAAGCATGTTAGCAAAAGTTTATGCTTGTATCTTTAAAAGGGAAACAGAATTTCATTAGCATAACGTTCTTTTCTTTTTTTTGTCCCCTGAGACCCTCTTGAGTTGAAATTAAGGAGAAAAAGAACGACAAGATACTGTTAGAGAAAGTAAAAAAAAAAAAGAAAAAGAAATGTCCCTGAACTTGGCTGTTACATAAATCACAGTAGAAATGCTGAAATGCTGTTGAGCCAGGCATTACTGCATTTGGGAAAGTAGCCATTAAGCCAATATCAAATGAGACATTATGTAGTTGGATATAAAACTCAGCTTGCTGCATACCTTTAGGAAGAAAGCCCCCCAGATGTCACACTCCATTATTATTATGGAAATATTTAATGTGAAACAATAGACTATACATAAATTAACCCAGGAAATGAGACAGACACCCAGGTGTCTCTAGACTATCGCTTTATATTGAAGGTGTAAGTGCAAATGGGCCTTTACATTTTATGGAGATTCAGTCGTAGCTACAGGTGTTTTTCTTTTGTATTCCTCTTTCAACATCAGAAGACATTCTACATTTTAGGAAGTCCCTTCTGAGTGTGTGGAAAGTATCAGCAACTTCACAGACTGAGGCTGATTCATTCACTTTTCTGTCCTGGTTTTTTTTTATTTTTTTTCAAAAACTTTTGGGTTTTGTTTTGTTTTGTTTTGTTTTGTTTCATCCAGTTGTAGCTCTCAGAGGTCACTGATATAATTCTAGTACCTGAAATGGTGGCTTAGAAAGGTTACAACAATATTCAATCCTGGACATAACAGGGAGGGACCTCAGCTGCAAAATCCAGGTAGGGATGGAGAGCCACAGACTGGAAGAGGAATATCCAGAGTACAGCTTTGGTTCACACCCATTCCCAATGCACAACATTTGTGCATGGAGGAAGACTCTTCAAAGCTCTTTGAAAATGTGTCTGAATGCATGAAGAGATTCCAAAGGTTCAAACATGTTTGAAAGTCCCACATGCAAAGCAATTGTGGTGCATTACACCTATCACTTCCCCACTTTCTTGTTTTTTCAGTCTGCTTTGAACAAAGAAGCATCTGAAATCCATAGATTTCATTTCTTTATCCTCATTTGAACAGTACTGTATGTGCCATTAAAATAGCCATACCCTGGAAACCTATGCATAGGCAAGAAACTTATCTGTATAATCTGTTTAAAGATTTATCATGTTGCAATAGTAGATAGAGGCAGAAAAGCCTGAAAATCATTATTTAGAAGCTTGTAGTTTTAATGAAGAATCTTACCTGTGGTGAAGTAGTTTTTTCTCTCATTTGCACAAATATGCCAGCTAAATATGTAAATTAAATAAATTTTGCTTGAACCAGCATATCTTTTGGGGGTTTTTTGTTACCTTTTTATTTAGAAGTTATCAACTGTCTTTGCAGAAGAGTTGTTTTATCTGTCCTGTCCCCAGAAGCTGAGTGTTCTTGTGAGCTGACCTCTCCAGCCCAGTATGTGGGCTCTTCATCACAGCTGCTGAAGTCAGGCATAAAAAACGCTGTTAACCTAAAAGGGATAGAAAGATCTAGGTCTGCTAACTTCTGCTGTCCAAGGAGAGAAAAAAAAAAAAGGTATCAGAGGATGTCCCTCCCCCATATTTCCTGAGCGGAAGTGGATGCAGAGACAATAGAGAGGTGATATTACACACTAGAGCCAGATCGGGGGACACTTATCAAGCTAAATTAATCTTTTGCTCACACGGTCATTGCAGTTTGTTCTGTCCTGAGGGAGAATTAAAAAAAAAAAAATAAAAAAAATCACGGGGATCTTTATTCAATAATCTGCCTTTTACATTGATACAGAATTTTTAGGGCAGGTGATGAACGGCAAATAAAAGCACAAGGAAACAGCAACTATTTAGAGTCTACATAATATTAGACTCTGCAATAGCTTCACCCTTGGGGTGAAGGAGCCTTCCCTGGGAATCAGTGACTGCTGGCCCTCTGGACAGAGCACAGCAGAAGGCTCCTGGAAACAGAGGCCCTACCTGTAGATGGTATCTGAGTTTTATCTGAACAGCAGATAGCTTTACAACTCACCTGCCGCAGTCATTGTTAAGGGTCAGAGAAGCTCGTAGTTCATAGTGGGAAAAAACCCAACTACCCTCCCCAAGATGAACCCATCTGATAGACATATGGACAGGAGGGCGATCTGGAAGTGAGCATTGGGATAAAAACAACTTCCAGATGAAATCACAGGTGTTCATTAAATTCTTTTTTAAAACACCCCAAAATCTAAAAAAAAGCCACAGAGAGAGATTCTTAGCCCTGCCAAAATAAGGAGAAACATCTCGTGGTGTCATGACAGCAGAGCATGGAAGGGAAAGGAGCTGTGAAATGAGCAAGACTAATGGGTTAATTAACGATTATCCCTATCTGCAGTGGAGAGCTTCTCTCTTTACTGAGCCATGCTGGAAATTACTTGAATGACAACAGGGCTTAATCTGGCACATCCTCCAAGGCAGTGTTAGAGGCTGGCTAAAACACTGCCCTCCAGGCTCTGCTATGGCACAGTTATTTGGAGCCTGTTCTGGCTGTGGATAGATTTTCCCCTGACCACAAACTCTGCCTGGTTATACTGGCAGCAGCCACTCTGGGGTTTTAGTTTTACCGGTAGAGGACCTCAAGGTGCCTCAGAGCAGAAGATTCCCCAGCTGGAGCAAATGGGACTGCTGAAACCGTGTGGTGGGGCTCTCAGTGTTGATGCTGAGGGGACAGAGTGCAGCGCTGGCTTTGCTGCTTTAGCTGCTATGGCACAGGCAGCGTGGTAGAACTTGAAGCTCAAACAGCTCATTTTACAGTAGGTTTTGCTCTGCCATCTGTGAGGAGCAGGTCAAGGCACCCTGAGAGCAGTGAGCCCTCTTCCTGCTTTCCATTCAATTTAAATAGTTTCCTTGTGCACTTGCCTCACCTGAATTTTATTCCTGAGGAGCCGCTGGCAGTTTTCAAGGTGATTTACCAAGGGTGATAAGAGAGCAGATGGGGATGTGATCAGGCCATGGTCACCCTAGGGTCCCTTTCCAAACCACAGTTACCTGATAATGGCTTTATCTGCTCTGCAGTTCACTGTCCCATCAGGGAGCTCGTCCCCCTATAAATGGCAGAGCTCCTGCTCGCTGACCTTTGCTGCAGATCTTTGCAGTACATCAAAAAGATTAATGGTGCGAGTTGGTAGTTTCAAGACCCAGCTCTCCAAATAAAAGATATTTTTTAATTACTGTCCAACCCTATTAGGCAGAGGATTGTATAACATGTGTTTCTTTTTAGAGATGAACTGCCCCAATGGCAGTCGCAGAGCACTTTTGCATAACTCTTTCCCCCTCCCCCTGGTCCTATCTTTGTGCTGATGTGTTAACGTGCAGACATCCTGCTAATGGCTTGGATATGCTCAATCTTAAAAAGCAATTTTGAGGACGGGGTTGGGTCTCTGCTACATCCCTGGGGGGCTGTTTCCCGTGAGCGGGCAGCACTGCCAAGCCATTTTGGGATCTTAACTCCTTACTGCCAGGTCTGATTTCCTTTCAGAGATAAATCTCACTCTCTTTACTTCACCAAATACCATCCCTGTTTTGACCCAAAGGTTTGGATTATTTTCTGATTGGATTCTCATCAGCTTTATCCATATTTTTATCTTTTGATGAGGGCTTAATCACTTAAAAGATGTTCACAAGCATCTGCAGCAGCAGATTGGCATTTGTGTTTTAGGGCCTGTGTTTCCAGTATTACCTGAGGTCATAGTGTTAGGATGATGAAATCCATTTCTTTTCCACAGCGTGTAATTTCTTGAATTCAAGCAATAGTTTTCACATGGACAGAAACGTTTGAAAAGGTCTCTGCCAAGCAAAGCTTCACTCGCCGGCTTTTAGCCGTTTGTTAACCTGGGGTGAATCCTTCAGCCTTTACCTGTATGAATGATTTGGAGCCCTTCAAGCAGATTTATATTACCTGGATAATTACAGGTTTTTCAAATGTGAGGTGGCTTAGGACCAGACCCGTCATTTTCAGTGCATAGGGTTTGCAGGGCGAAATCTTCAGCTGTATTTCAGAAATGATCTGGTCTTCTCCTACTTTCTTTGCTGTTCACCCCTGTTGCTGGCCAAGCCAAAATGTTTCACTGTTCAAATACCTGGCAACGACTATTTAATTTGACAATTTGTAGATGGTATTCCTGTATTACCCTTTAGGACCTTAATAATAGGTTTTTCTTTAGTGAAGCATTAAAACATTAAAGGCCATAAATTCCACAGTCACCTGTATCCATTTATTGCTAATTTATTATGGAACATATCATAAAACTTTGCTTGACATATAGGCCTCTTCATAACTATAAATCTTTTTTCAACTGTTTAGATAACTTACGCTTAAGTTCAAGGAGAGACCTCTACGAACAAATATTTTAAAGATCTATTTATTATGCAACACTAATACATACAAACTGTGTGGCAAATACTGAGAAATATTACTCTATAGTCAGATTTATCACTTCACTTTTTGGGGATACATCTATTATAAAAATAAAATAAAAACTTTGTGTCAAGTATCTGCTTTATTAAAAAGTTTAAGGGCTCTAACTGAATAGAGCTGTTATTGCAGTTAACATCAAATATATAAATGTTTCTCTTCAGATTAAGTTTGTCATTTGTAACCTGCAAATGATAGAGGAGAGCAAATGATAGAGGAGAGCAAAACCAAAAGTTATCAGACTTGGTAATTCTATATCTAAATTGTGTCTATAATATCATTGTTGTTACAGAGCTTGACCTTGATCTCATGAAGCCATTTTTAAAATCCCAGTGGCACTGGATCATTTATATGTACATAGAAATAATTTGGGCATTTAACTTACTCGATCTCAAATAATTGCTTGGAGTTTGGCACTGTTTTTATCTGTTGCTTTTAAATTACCTGCTGTCATTTCACACGCAAAAAAAGAAAACATGGTCTTCCTTGTGGTGTATAAGTTCAAGTTGCTTGGATAAATCAAGCCAGCATTCTACAGAATACTGCTCTTTTTTTTTTTCCCCTTTAACATTTTTACCCTGGCTGAATTATTAGCATATGTATTTGCTAATAATGCATATGTATTATTAACATATGTAGTAAAGTAATTGGTTTTAGCAGCAATGCATGTGCATACACCCAAACAGCTTCTTTAGCAAAAAGTTGGTTTGTAAAAATATTGTTTGGATGCCTCATTAAAAGGCTCTGTTTTATTAGTCCTTTTCCTGCAAATCAGTTTGCTTGCACATGGAAGGTCATTTTTATTTTTGAAACAAATTCCTCTTTTAGTGCTCTCGCCATCAGTTCAGCTTGGTGTGTGTTTGCAAATGCTCTGTGGCCTCACGATTTTCTTATAAATCGTTAACCTATATGACCAAAGTCACAGTGTAAGGCCACAAGAGTTCAGCGAGCACAAATCTTAATTGGTATATTAAAGTCTGAAAAAAGGGATGGAAATCTCCTACAATCTTCACTAAACGCTACTCTTTAAAGTGAGCTCATTTATAGTAAACTAATTAAAACTGTACAGATTTTTTTTTGTACTTGAGAAAACCCAAACCCAGCTTACTCTAACGCAATCACAACATCATTAGCATCCAAATGAAAGCAAAGCAACTGATTCATCCAAAATATACACAAGTTATTCACCAATTTTCTGCTTACTTCATCACTGGATCTTTTAAGAAGGCTTGTTGCTCGGGACGGGACAGGGAGGATTCATTCTCCAAAACCGTTATATCCAATCACCAGCCAAGTAGGGAAGGGGATCAATTGTTGCTGCTCTGGCCCTGTCTCAACCTCCCAATCGCCCTTGCTGATTTCTGCTTTCGGAACATTTCTGTACTTCTCCCTTCTGAATTTTCTCCCTGCTCTCTCCTTGGTCTCTTATCTTTATTCTTAATCCCTTCCCTCAGTGTCCGTTCACTCTCCCCCATGCCCCTGCTCCATGTACAACATATGGAGAGAGCTCTTACAGCCAGATTTGTGCTCTATCCTTAGTGCAAGAAAAGCAGTAGCTACTGGTTTTGGTAGACTTTTTGTGCCCCAGACTTTTTCTGGGGTTTATGTGTTCATAAAAGTATTAGTTTTTTGGGGCTTGCTGAGAAAAATAACAAATTCATATACAAACAGTGAATCAGTATAAAAACCTGGTCAAGAGACGAATGCTAGCAATTTGAAAGCTTAGATCAATTAGCTTTTGATTAAATTAACTGTAGCAGACATCATTTTAATAGTACCTATGGACTCTGTGTCTTTGCAACAGGCTCCCAGCACATCTCTAAATTCTGCAGCTCCACAGTAAACAACTTTTTATATTACTTCCTGAAAGTTGACCCTGATGGATTGTAATTAATTATATTGCTGAGATCTGACAAAATAAGCAACTTTCCCGGTTATTTATGGTCTTAGATTTCACTCCACTTCATAATACAATGTCTCTTTAAACGTTGTCAGGTGCTGTGAAAATTATCAGCCTCAAGCAGCGAAGCCTGGGGAACAAGACAAGGTTTAAAACTAATATCTTGAGTTTCAGTTACTGATACAATCTTACCACAATAAAAGAATTGCCTTTAATAAATATATTCCAGGATAGTCTGTGATGGGACTCAAGGAGCCAATTAAGAGTTGTATTCAAATACTTTGTTTTTCTCTGCAGAGAAACTCCTGGGCCAGGCTCCCTTCTGGCACAAGTCTGCTTAAGTCAACAAATGGAGTTACACCCGAGATGAATTTGCCATGCTATGTTTTTCTAAATAGATTAGAGGTCATTTGAAAAGCTGTAAATAAACCTTTCAAATTCTTTAAGGCAAAAAGAAACAAATCTGCAAGAGGAGGAGAAAGGAAAAAAAGAGAAAAAAGGGAAAAAAAAAAAAAAAAAGATTTATTCTGCTTTCCCAGAACTGCAAGTTTCCAGGTGTTCACCTTTTGATCTGGCTACAGGCAATGATTTTCTGAAGTGGTTTCTGATGGTGCCTGACATCATTTATGGCACTTCTGAACAATCTTGTAATGTGCTAAACTACACAAAATTAAGTGAGTTAGTGGCTAGCTAAGAGCAGCAAAAGGGCCATGGATATCACATGCACTTTGCTACTTGCAACAACATGTGTAGCTTTGAAGCAGCGTTATTTCTTTGATTTGATAATGAGAATAAAATAATTACTGTTCTTAATTATTAATAGTACAGTAGGGTGAAAGGCCCTTGGATTCTCAATGTTCAGTGCTATACAAACACAGAGGAAAAAAGAACCAACATGTTTTCCCTAATAATTTACAGCCCAGCTCAGGCAAAACACAGCAATGGAGGGAGCAAACCACAGGGAAGATAAAGGTGAGTGGTGTGAACCCACATTAAGCCAGCAGAGTCATGTGCATGGTTGGACAGCCCACATTATTTTGATTCTGTTTTACATATATCTTATATGTATCTAGTCTGTAATTAAGAGGTAGAAGAATCCTTGCCACGAGCTAAAGGCACAGCAGATCTGGACTCAGTTGGCAGATGCTGCACCACTGAGCCACTGGGAATTTTGCCATTTATTTCCTTGAGTGATGACACAAACGATGCTGTTGAGCTCCAGGCAAGCAGGACAGCAGTTACCTCTGCAGGACTTAGGTGTGAAATCAAACTCAAAATGGCTCGAGAGTCAAAACTGGCACAGCCAGCTCACCTCTGGCAAGTCAAAACCATTCACTCAGCTTCACCTTTTTCCACACAAGCTGCAGTTTATTCCTTTTTCTCCAACAAAATGCTGTCAGAGAAGAAATTTTCCGTTGTGCTCAAAGAGGGAAACTGTTGGCAGTGGGTTTAACCTCTGCATCTCAAGATTTTGTTCATTGTTTTAGCTCTGCTGGGCTCAACTTAACGAGCTCTGTAGAGAAGGGAACTGAACTCCTGAGTGGTGGTGTGTGATGGGAGCAGAGGGCAGATCAGATCTGGAAAACCTGAGGATAGGGTCTATCACTTCTTTTAGCTGGAATTTGCTCAGAGCTAAAGGCCTCTTGCGCAGATTTGTTGTTGTCCAGGCAAAGGGTGATAAAGAAGTGTGATTATCTTCTCGTCTCCCAGTGTGGTTGTCAACACGTGGGATGTGTTTCTGCTGAACGCTTCTGTGAGACCCAGAAATCTGTGCAGTGCTTCAGTGCTCAGTGCAGAAATGAGTGAAATGCTGCAGTTTTGCCTTTTAGAAGTATTTAATCTGTAAATAACTAATTAGCGGTCTTGCAGAATCTGTCATTTCCAATGTTGATTCTAAGGGTTGAATTTGTTAATGACATTTTAAATTCTTATTTTACGCCACAAAGACTGTGAACGCTTAGCCAAATTAATGGAATTTGCATTGACAGTGAAATCTCTTCTCCCACTGAAGAAAATCTAAGAAGAGAAATACATCTTTGAGATCCTACCGTGATTTTGGTAAGTCTTTTCCAAGTGCTTATTCTGCAAATCACTAGATTAATACCATTTAGAAAGATCAGGCAAATGAAGCTGCAATTAAGAGAATTAGTTAAATCCATTATAGGCTGCTGGCCTTGCTCTCCAACTCAGGAAGGATTAAGCACCACACCCAAAATCTGTTTGATCCTATCTTCAGGGCACTATTTATTAATTACACTTAATTATTCATGGCAAACCCCAAAATGAAGCAGTTGAACATTAATCCAGCTGTTACCTTTCCCTCAATTCAGGGGCTTCTCTGGGATGCTTTTCTCATCTTCTTGACTTTTCCACCCTTAATTTTACAGTGTTTCTCAAGGAGCCCCTCGCTGCAGGAGCTCATTTCTACAATGACACATTAGTGCCGGTCATTTATTAATGCTAAATCCAAAAGCACGTTGTCAGGAAGTATGGAGACAGAATATTGATGCTGTCTGGTGGGTTCTGTGACCCGTGCCACTCCTGGTATTTGTGGAGAGGTGACTAATCCTGGTGAGAGGATTCACAGCAGCCAAGCTCGCTGAAGCAGCCCTTCAGAAACACAACTCAAAGGAGTATTGGTTCTCTAGGGTTAATTTCTAACCAACATTTCTACTTCAGACAGCAACTCTTCCACGAATCCCTCTCTCCCGTAGTCCAGTGACTCGCATATGTAGCCTGAACATGGCCAGCCCAGGACTGAAATCCTGTATTTTATTTGGAGCAGGGCTGTGAAATCACTGACACTTCCCAGAAATAAAGCTGGAGCGCCCCAAAGATGATCTCTCCTCTCCTTTTTCTCCACAAGGTGTGTGTTACTCGGGGGCAAAGTAAAGCACAGGGCAGGTGGCCAAAGGCAGCCTGGCCCTTCAGGAGACAGAACACCCCAGTGCAGCCCTTCATTAATTACCAATATTATATTTACTAGGGTTACAGAATAACTAGAGTTAAACTCTAGAACTGGAGGTATATTATATAATATCATATGTTATTACTGAATTATGGCTTAGGTGCTATTCAGTGCTGTAAGGATAAGGAGGTCAGTTAATAGCTTTGATCACACAGGTATTTTAGCTTGTCAAGAACAGGGGCAGCTTTGTGGTTGCTGTTTTGCAGTGAGAGTCCTTCTCTGTACGACAAAGTGAACCAAGATGATCAGAACATTATACATAGAAAGTGTAAACAAACAAACAAACAACAAAAAAATCAGCAAACAATGACTTTAAATTTCAAGTGTCATGGTCTGAGGGCAAAACAATGAAGGAAAACACAACACACTTATCTGCTTCCTGTTTCCACTTCGTGATCAAAGCTTTTACCTTCAGTTTGTTCAATTCTTAATGATTTTCAGGCACTTTTTTTGCTTCAGAGTACCAACAGACAAGGAGCAGAAAGTGAGGTGCAGGCCCTTCCCATGTCCTTGCACACCAAAGCTCTTTTTTGAAATCCAGCTCTTCTGCAATCAGATTAAAAGCTGATTTAAAAACAAGAATTAAAATGTACCTTCACCTAAAACCATAATAATCTCTACTCCTGCCTCTGGATTTGCTGATGTACCATGGCTTTTAAGTATTTACCTTCTAGATATGAAGCTCCTTAGGGCTGCGTAATGCCTTATTATTATTACCAATCCCTCAAGTCATAATGAACTCAGGATTACAGCATATTCTATATTTAAGTTTCCAGGACCAATAATTATTATATGTTCTTTGCTCTGAAATTAAAAATAATAAAAAAAAGTAATATAATTAGTTCTTTTCTGCTCACTACACAACAAGAATTGATTGGCAAGATCATCACTGCAAATGCTTGGGAAAACCCTAAAACTATTTTTTTTTTTTTTTTCTTTTCTTGATGGTAGGAAGATATTTCACAATTTCATTATTTTGATTTACTAATCCAGAGAGCTGGCACAAGGATCAAGCATTAAATGATGCTATTGTGAATTTTAGAACGAGGGTGTGTTATTAGTGTTTGTTTAAAAACCAAGCACAAAAAGAACTAATACCCACTTAGGTTTCCTACAACATAAACTCAAATTTTTTTTTTTTTTTTCCTGCTTGGGAATGTTATCTAAGTAGAAAGACTTTGGCTCTATATCTTATATAGGTATATATACCTATCTTATATACCCAAATTGGCATGACTTTGCTAGGCCAGAGATGCTGAAATTACCTTTTACACAGAGTTCTGATTCATTCTTGATAGGAATTTGCTCGCAGACATTTTCTTTATGGTCTCACGGAGCCCGTGTGCTAAGCCTGGTCAGCTCCCAAAGCTTTAACGATGTGAATGGCTTATGCTGGTTTTGCCATTATGGGCACCTAGAAAAATATGTCTGATAATGGCTAAACCAGGGTATTTTCTACTTATGAGCTGTTTTATGGGAAACAAATCCAAATTATACCTTTGTAGGCACCTGTGAAATCCCAGTGATATGAAAAAAGGTTTGAGCTGTTGAAACAGGTTTTGGAATCAGCTAATGGGATATTGGGCAAAAATTTTTAGTTGAATTTTAAATTAGGTTTCCTTTAGACAAACATAAGCGATATATTGCCATTGTCCTGTGCCTCATTGCTTTTTCTAATCTCCCTTTTGCTGCTCCATTTCTTAAACTGCATCCTGCTAGGGACTGAATCTACTTCTGTACATATTTTCTTAATGATAAAGTAGATTTGTGTAAGAATATGAGGCTTTTGGCCAATTTTTTCAATTAGTATTTGGGTGGGTGGAAGTTGTTCTGTTGTTTCATTGTTTTTTCTTTAAACATTTAACACACAACCTGTTAAGTTTCTGTAGCACAATTAATTTTATTAGCAGGCCGTAGCGCTTGTTCTCCAGTCCTCTGTTTTGCAGGGATTCTACATCTGGCACATATTGTGAAGTCTGACAAACATAAAGGAGTATAGGAAGTTATTTGATTGCAAAGTTGCAGTACTGGCAGAAATAATATATATTCTAGTAGGGTTTCAATATCCCCAGCATGAGCTGAACTCAATGAAGACCTTGAATGTCAAATGCAGTGGAATATTTGGGGAACATGCAGTTGAAATCCTTACCCCCACCATCTCTTGCTCATCTTCAAAAAAAAAAAAACCTGCCAGCTCATGGGTGTGTGCAATATGAAGCACATCTCATCCCATTTTCCACTCTCACCTGCAGAGCTGCCATCCTGCTGCTCTGGTGACGTCAGGTGAGCACCTTTTTCCGTCTCTGAAGAAGACTGAGAGCAGGGAGTGAAGCTCAGACTCCAGCCTGGCCTGCAGAGCGCAGCTCCCTGGCACTGGAGTGTGGTAAAGAAGAGAGCACAGAGAGGGTGAGTGGGGGTAAGGATGGTGGAGCTCCTCTGCTGCGCTGGAGGAAGAGCTGCAGCAACAAACTCTGCTTGTGCCGTGTGGGTGTTCACACAATGGAGTTCAGTCAGCAGAGCCCTTCTACACACCTACACCAAGGGCTCTGTGATAGAACAGATTATGTGAGGGTGGAGTAGAGGATTCAGTATATAAAGAGTCCAGAGCCACGGTTTTTTTAGATTTGCTTTATGTTGCTGCTAATCTTTGTAAAAAAAAAAAAATAAAAATAAAAAAAATTCTCCATAATGGAACCACAAAGAAACTTAGCCTGAAATCACCTCATCTAGGTTCGCTGGATTTTAGATGTTGAAAGCCAGGATCTGGGATGTAATTGCGTAGCATTACATGACACATCAGGTGTCCTAAATCCCCTTGAATTATAGGCATATAATGCAGGAGGTGCCTCAGGTGCCCTGTGAAGAAAGAAAACTACACCTAGAGAGCAGTTCAGATCTCACTGATGACGCTGTGGGAAAAGGCACCACAGCCAAGTGGCTGGAAATGGGAGGAAACTGGCCCTGAGGTGTTTCACAGCAACAGAAGTGGTAAACCAAATAATTCATCTGCACCAGAAACTAAAACCTTTGACAGGGTTTGCACTTAAAAATTGTGTCCATGACAGCTTGTCCATTTTTTCCAGTGATATCAGTTTTCCTCATAAATTACATTACCTCTCCCTACAAACCTTGCCTCCCTTGCTCCTTTGAGCTCTCAAATAGGTGAGTAATCCTATTGACTTCCAAACTCTTTACTTGCAAATAATCAAGAGCTTTGTCTGGTCAGGGTCCAAAAGTCCTTCTAACCTGAAAGCATTTATGGAAAACGTGCTGATTGAATAGGAAAAACTGTGCAAAAATATATTTAAAACCTCCCCTCTCCAAACCTCAGCTGGCAAGTGCAGTGGGGCAAATGGTCCATTCTGACTCCCAGCTGTTTAGTCTCCCCAGTTTACAATCCCCATTCTGTGCCAATTGTGCAGAAGGTGAGGCCATCCCTTGTTTGCCATTGAGCAAAGCTATTCTCCAGCACCAAGAATGCTCTGAAAACCAGGCAGCTCCACAGGATAAAATGGTGCATTATTGTATGCAGATGTGGTTTAGTTGGTTTATGGCAGGTCATACTTGTCTTGTCTGCCTGCTATTCTCTTGTCCTAATAAGCCCTATCTACAAAGTAATGAATTCTGTGACCCCTTTTCAGTAATTACTTATTAATTCTAGTTTTCAAGGGCTTTTATTCAGACTTCTTGGGCAGATGCAGGGTTTGGCTTGTCTGTCCCCTGGAGGACACATGCTTTGTCCCAGGCAGGTATATTCAGGGCCACTGATTTTTCCTCTGGGACCCTCTCATGGAAAGTTTCATTTCACTGTGGCAGGTTAAATCACTGTAGATTTAGATCCTCATAGACAAGCATGTTCACAATCTGTTTCTTAGACAGCTAAACACTTTTGTTGGCAAGGGAATCACCTTTGGGAATCCAGAGACCTCGACCTGTCATAGTACAAGCTCATTTCTTTTTCCTTTCCTGCTTTCAGTGCGTGTTCTGGACCCTGCCAAGTAACCTTCTCTATCTAAAAGTTGCTCTTCACAATGGTGGGAGAGATATTGCTTTAGTTTTCAGTTTCAGACTTTACAACTCCGTCAGAAGAATGATTCTTGTTTTCACATAGTCCCCAAGAGTTACCACTTAGTGTTATTATGGTCTTTGCTCAGGGTAACACCAGTCTGACAGCTTCCCATTTATTAACACAGTTAAATATGTTAATAAACATGACATTTATTATTATCATAACATTCTTCAATTACATTGGTACAGTCTTATCCAGCAAAAGCAAACCTGAGCCAAATACATCTTTAAAACGTCTGCACACATGCCAATGCCAGCCAAGGGTGTGACATTTTTTGTTTTTTATTTTTACAGTTTTTAAGAACACTTCACACTGGCAAAAGCTTTCAGGGAAACGCAGCTTATACTGGCACCAAGTGATTTTTGCTCATACAGCTTGCCTTGTTTGCAGAACTGTTTCAGGCTAGACCAGAAAAGCACTCTCTGGCCAGCACAAGCTGAATGTGTGCCAGGGCACAGCTGCAGCAGTGTCACATCAACCCACAAACAAGGACCTCGTCAGGCAGCGCTGGTGGGGAGCTACAGCCTCTTTAGCTGGCTCTCATTTACCCCCAGTAAACCTTCCTTGGTTCTCGTTAGGAAGGTTCACCATCGTAGCTGGTTACGGGCACACCTTGCCTGCATTCTGCTTTTAACACTTTTCTCAAGGTTCAGTTTCCTACCACTCAAGTCCCCAGAATATTTGACCAGTAAAGGGGAACGCCACATGAAACTAAACAATGGCTGAAGTGCCTGCTTGGCTTGCATGATCTGATTCTAAGTTCATTAATAAAGAAATTCCTTGCTGGTTTTTCTTGGTAGTCCCTTGGTGCCATCCAAGAAGCACAAAGGAAGCAGAGAGGACCAAAGGCTTTAGATCAAGAAGAAATGTCTGGTCTGGGAGAACAGCAGGAATTCATAAAGAAACATTTTCCATTTGATATGGGACATTGCATAAATCCCTTGTTGTGGAGATCTAGGGACACAGGGTGTAATAACTCTGCCTGTTGTCATGGAGAGGGACGACTGTTCTCTGTCTTAAAAAATGTACCATTTTTCTTTTGTATGGCTGCATTTAGTGTTTTCCATTTTCTGCACAGTTTGGGAGTGAGAGTGATCTATCCCTCCTTGGAGGTCAGATGGCAGAAGAACCATCCCTTTCCTGAAATACTTCTAAAACGAGTTAGACTCTAACTGCACAAAGATCTTGCACTGAAAACACCGGGGATGATTTTTATCTCTGAGATGTTGGCTTAGGTCTCTAAGCAGCTACTGGACCATGAGGCTCTGAGATCTGTGCCAACAATAAGACCTGAATCTCCCCAAAATCATGTAATTCTGTGACTCCTGTGGCAGTGTAGCCTTCTACAGTGCTCACCACACATTCCTACGGGAATGTGCAAACTCCACAGAGCAGACCCTGGAGATATTTCTACTTTCACAACAGCAAGAAGTTGCATAAACTTTCCTGCATTTTACATCCCCCTCTTTCATTGTGAGATATTGAATTGTGACATCAAAGAGTTAATGTGGACGAAAATGTTTGATCTCATTCTACTTGAACTTATTACATTTTGAATTCTGATACTGTTACAGTGAAGCTGTAAATTTATCTTGAGGTAAGCCAGCAGAAAGGCACTATTTTCTAGTTAGCAGCAGCCATTCTGTTCCTTAAAAGAAATTTGGGACAGATGTGTCTGTCTTATTATTTCAGTGAATGCAGGGAGAAAATGTATTTTATTTCTTATTAAATAAATTTGCCTGTTCATCTCAGTATGTGGGACTGTCAAAGTTTATAAATTTGGCAGTATTTTAACATGATCATTCTGTTTTTCTTTAAACCAAGTTATTAAATTGATATATTTTTATAAAAAGCAGAGGGTGATGGAAAATTTTTTTTTCATCTTTTGACATTTGGTTGGCTGTTAGGGGGTTTTAAGTAACACTGTATCTTAAATCAGAAAGATAAAAACTCTTCCAAAGACTGCTGAAAACCAACCGAAAGAGTGGGATTCACTGGGTTGCAGTGCTGGTAAAGCAGTGTGCGTTTGGATTTTGATACTGGGATTTTTTTGTGCTACTGCATTGTGAGAGCTTAAGTGTCTCATGCTTTTCCCTGAGCTTCTCTCATACCTGGCTGCAGGGGAACCAGAAAGAAGCTGTTCTGTTGACATATTTACAAATCTCACTCTCACCTCTGCCAAGGTGGCTTTAGATTTACAGTCACCGTAAAGACCCTTTACATCGCTTTCAGCAGTGGTTAATCTGGTCTAAGTGCAAATAGGGTGCAGTCCTGACTGGGAAAAGTTCCCTTTTGTGTCCACAAAGACTCAGCTCCTACAGAAACTGCGGAGTCAGAGTTCCCATGCTGGAGTGGCCGTGCTTAGCCACAAAGTCAACTTCCAACTGGAGCTCCCTCTTGAAGAAAACACTTGGGTTTTGGGTCGTCTTGTGACAAGCAGCTGTGGCTGGGTGAGCAGGCATTAAAGCAAATCTTCAGACCCAGAGCTTAAAGATGGACAGACATTTTTTATCCCAGTTTTTGTAATTGTGATGAGAACTGGTTAAAATTCTAACAAATGGAACAAGGCATTTCTGTGGGGAAGGGTGAAAAAACTGAGTGCAAAAAAGTTATCGATTTATGGAAAGGAAGATGCAGATACGGAAAGGATGAAATCCATTTTCAGAGAGCAGCAGGTCAGCCCTTCTGCAAGGAAAAGCAGGAGCTCCTTGCTGCTCTGCAGCATGGCACATGATACCTGTAGAAGTATCAATATAAAATTTAAAAAAATTAAACAAGTGCATCGAGATTTTAATTTGTTCCATTGCTTTTGGTCAAGAAATCTGTTTACTTACATCCTCAGTTGCTTTGTGTCCTTGATTCTCCACTAGCCTGTCATGGTTCCACAGATAGGAAAGATCATTAATGGGGGGGAATTACTGAATTCTTCCATGTGCATGGCTGGGAATGGAGTCAGACCCACAATCTGAACATCTTTTAAATCAGATGTTGCTAAGAGTTTGCCCAAAAGAGGTCTCTCTTCCCACTTCTCAGGGCTGAACAAGTTTGAGCTTCAATAAAATTTTTAAAGTAATTTCAAGCTGGTGGGCAAGGTCAGTATTCCATCATTTGCTGTAATCCCAAAACAGAACAGTGTTTGCAAATGCTGACATTTTCCATGAGCAAAACCGTTTTAAAAATTGTTGATTCAGGGGCCTGGAAATGTTTCTCTAGGCATTTCTAATCAAAAAGTAGTGTTTCACATGGTGAGTAAAAAGGTCCTCACTGCATCCGAAGAGATGTGGTCTGGGCAAAGAACAAGTCCCTGAGTTACAGCTGGGTAAGCAGGGAAATCGGATTCTGTTCTTGGAGAAGTGAGCCAGGCAAATTAAATTAATGCTGCCTTGGTCCAAAGCAAAACTTCTCAGCCAGACTCCAGAACTAACCTTGGAGACTGAAAGCATTGCTTGCCACTCAGAATCCACCTCTGGTTTGTTGTGTGGCTGGATGAGGCTTTGGATCAATCCACATTCTAGCACTGGGAAGAGCAGCAGGATAAAAGTAGAGACAAGTGCTGGGACCATGGTAAATCACTGCTACCTGTAAAATGCAACATTTGTTCAGGAGCAAATATCTGACTATGTTTTAGCCTGAGCTGCTGACCTGCACATTGCCATTAAATGCTCTTCTGCTATCCTGTGATAGAGCAGCATTCTCCAGGAGCCGCTGGACAAAGCTTATCCCAGCACAAGCACTGCTTAAATACCTTTTAATGTTTATCTCATATCTATCCTGTGTAAAGTGGGAATAATAGTGTTTGTCCAGATTTGTGATATTCACTGACATCCTGTGGCAAAAGACGGTCTGGAAAGTGTGCCAATTTTTTTACTGCCCCTAAGAAATGAGAAATCTCTTTCTCGTTCTAGGACCTGCTGTGGGTCGGTTAAGGTGAAAACCAGAATATCAGGTCTGCAAAACATGGAAAAGAGCAGCTACAAACTGTGATGCCACAGACAGTAAGGAATCCTAACTGCTCTTCTGAGCAGGGAAAGAGTGAAGAGCCGTGTGTCCAGGCTCCCGTGTGCCACAGGATTGTATGGAACAGGGAACTCACCCAGGGAGGTGGGACGGTGTGTCAGGGGCACCCTGCCCGTGATCACTTCATGCCACACGTATCCACACCCAGCATTTGTTCAGCCACAAAAGCAAATAGCATTTCTGGGAAGACGACACCCAACTACTATCAACGCACTTCACTTTTAAGTGGCTGGCCATGCCACGCTGGTAATTTAAATGGAGAAAGAGTGATCATAGTTTAGCAGTGAGAACAACAGTTTTTCCACCTCTTATCTGGAGATAATGGTGGAACATTGCAGGGGTTTTTTTTCACCCTCTTCCCAGCACCTGTCCTTATTTGTTGAACAATTTATAGCTCCATCTGAAGTATTATCCTGCTAACAGTAGGAGGTATTTGCAGTGCAGCACAACATAATCCTCCCCTCAGAGATTAAGACTATTACCTCATTGATGCTCCTAGTCTCTGCCAGCCTTGGCATACCAATGTACAGCGTGAATGCAGGTTTGCTGCATAATAGCTCACTATGCTACCAGCTAAGCCACTGAATGCTTCTACAGTCATTCCTTTTATTAGGAGAATGACATGACAGTAATAATGGATAATGAATTCTGTTAATGAGATGACTTATTTCAAAAGTAAATAAAGCTCAGGTGTCACGTGAATGAAACATTTGAAATATCTGCAAATGTGATTTAGTCAAATGTTCCAGGGAAGGGGGGAAAAAAAAAAACCCACACAAACCCTCCTTTGAGGCAGCTGCAATTGAGTGGGTAAGACTCAAGCGAGAAAGGAGAAAAGGGAAGTTGTGCACGCAGCTTAACTTCATCCCTGGCGCAGGTGATTGATGGCACAATCTCTCCTGCTCCAGTATAGATGAATTTGGCCACGCTGAGGGTATGTAACCTCTGTCAGGTCGAGGTTGCACTCCTGCTCCCGTGTGTGATGGAGTGGGAGCAGCTCCCAGCAGGAGCTGCCTTGGGACTGCAGCTACTGGCACAGGGTCCCCACAGCTTGGTCTCTCTCTTCACTGAATTTATCACAAAAAGCTCTTGACTTGGTTGAACTAAAGCCAAGGGAAATGCAAATATCCACTGGCGTTTCCGCTGAATTACATTTACTTCTTTACCAAGTTATTTTTCTTCCACATCTTTTCATGTAACACAGAAATATTAATGTAATCTTCCTCTCCTCACATTTTCAAATGATTGAACTCTGTTTTGCTTCATTTTTGCAAACCAATTCACTGTCGAGCACAAACCAGGTTTGTAGTTTGGTTTATCATACATGAAAATGTTACCAACAACATCAGCATCACACAGAGATACAAACAGACATCGTCAAGGATGTGGTGAGGATGCTAATATTAGAACTGTCAGACAGCTTTTGTGAAACTCAAGGTTTCTTTATTGACCATAAAAGCATTAAAGCATCAAAGAAAGAGACTACTTGGTGTCTACAGGCGTATTTATCTTCCCTAAGATTTTTTGCCCTGATGTGGACTCTGACTTCTGCACATCTTTAATACATTTATCCTCACAGTATGCCTGTGAGACACAGAGGAGCTACTATTTGCATTCTACAGAAATTCTGCAGTTCTGCGAAACAGAAAGCTGAAACACTGAAGGAGAAAGCAGGCAGGCCGACCTCCTGCAGACATGACAGCAGGAACCTCCTCCAGAAGCTCAGCTGCCCAGGGAGCGGTGACCTGCCCCTGCCTTGGCTTCCTCTGGCCATTTGTTCCTGCACAATGGCTTAAAGCACAGGGCTCTGTGAGGTCACCTGTTGCTTTTTAACAATGCCAGGGACTTGTTTGCCCATCCAGCAGGTTTTGTAGATGGAGGGAAGATTTTTAAAAAGAAAGGAATGAATGAAGAGTCCAGTGATAGGTCCCATGGCTTTGGCCCTCTTCTTCAGTGATCCTCAGGGAACGGTGTGAGTGTTCCCACCTGGCAGCTCTTTGGTGCTCCGTGTCTGGCAGTTGGAGCAAAACCATTTTTGAGGCGCCTTGAGAGAAACCAGACTGTGACAGCTCCTGTGACCAGTAGAGGCTGGACAACTGTGGCATCCTGGTGGATATTGTCCCAAACTCCGAGTGTCCCTGAAGCATCTGGTCCACACCAGCCTCCCACCCAGCACAGCTGCACCACCACTGATACCCAAGGCAGCTGCTTGGATGAGGTTTGGAGATGGTTCCATGGGCTTCCCTCTCTGGGGACTCGGGACACTCCAGGCTCACACCTCAAAAGAGAGAGAAGCAGATCAAAATCGGGTGCTTATGTGGGATAAGGGAAGAGGGAGAGGGAAGGTGCAGAGAGATATGAAAGCGGAAATAGGCTTGTGTGCATGACCTGATACATTTTTCAGCTAAGCCTTATGGAGTTGTTCAAGTATTTCGCTGTAATCACAAAATCTGGGCTATCCTTCAGCTTTGAGCATCACACCTCTTTGAACCAAGGCAGGAAAAGTCTCAAACATTTAGCAAAGGGGAATCACCCTAACCAGGAGGGCATCCAGAGTGTTGTGAGACAACTCCATCGGGGCAAAGTTGGCGTGTGCTCCAGCCGGTGGGCTGAGCAGTGCTGCCAGCCCCACACCAGCCTTCCCAGAGCACTCAGGGTAGATCCAGGCTGCTGAGAAGCTGCCCCGCTGTTTGGTTGTTTAAGCTGTGGCTGCAGAAGAAAAGAAAAGCAAAACCATGGCTTGATTTATATCTCTTGGTTATTGTAAGTCATTCTCAAAAGAAACAAACAAACAACCCCAGACATTTTAAAACTTAACCATTTAAAAAAATGGCAAAGTGCATCTATCATTTTCAGTAATTAAAGCATGAACAAAAATTAAAAACTCCCCTGGCTCTTTCATTTGATGATTTTCAAGCGTACTTTTTTTTCCCCTCGCATGCTCCTTGCATATTTCATTCCTCGCAATCCTGTCCCCATTAGTGGTGATGACAAAGCTCCCATTGCTCCCCATGTGTGAGAGAATCACACTGTAAGTATGGATTTAATCACCAACCTTCAAAGTGACTAAAAAGGCAGATAGATGGGATTCCTGGGGAGATTTTCAAAAGTGAATTTTGACATCCTGGCTCTTTTGAGAGCGTCGCTGCTCTTTTCTAAAACATTTCGCGGGGCCTGCCCTTATGGGCCTAATTTCAGGTACCCCGAGGTACAGCTGCTTAAGTGGTTCCAGCCCTGGGGAGCTGGGCACCCCTCAGCACGGCGCTGCTGCCAAGCTTGGATTCCATCCCGCCGAATTCCCGGGCACTGCACACGGGTGGGAAGATTCCACCCTTCTGCCGATTCCCACGTCCGCAGCGAAAGGCGCAAGGAGCCCTCTGGAAATGCTGACTCTCGGTTTCCATGGGGGAAGTGACTAAGGCTCCTTCGAATGCCACGTTGGAAAGAGCAGATCAAACCTTGGCAATTATTCTCCTAAGCATCTCTAATTAAAACCAATAATGGGGTTAATTAAAAGACATGAAAAGCGGGATGTTCAGCACCAAGCCAGCATTTCTTTCTCAGCCTGGGCTCGGTATGTGCAGTTGGGTCCCTTCATTAGCCCCTGGCCAAGGCCTTCCAGACCACATACGCTTTGCCAGGTGTGTTGGTCTGTGCTCATAGCAACAAAATTAGCATCACAGATATTCATTTCCTTGATATTGGGCAGCTTTTTTTAAACCAGTGGCAGGTATTTTCAACCTTCTCTTACTTCTATGCACAGAAGGGGAAAGTTGTGAATAATATCTGCACAAAAGAACAGAAAACAGCTCCCTTATACTCATCAAAATTTTATTTTTATTTTAATTTACACATTTAGGAAGCTTATCTCTGAATACCAAATGAACCCACCTACTTTAGTTTGCTCATTAAGCATAATTTTATATGCATGAAGTGGTATTTTTGAGGCAATATTAGTATTGGCAGTTGGGTTCTGGATCCATATCTTTGCCTAGGGAAGTCAATGGAAAAATGTTCATTTATTTCAGCGACGGTGAGGTTGGACCTTAGTGAATAGTTATCTATGTGTGCATGAAAACACAGCAGTGCCTGTAAGGAGATGCGCAGATACTGCTCCGCTCACACTTTTAGGCAATCTGAAGAAGTAGTTTTATTCCAACTAAATTACAGGAGCACCTTACACTATACCAAATAACTTTCCAGAACTACAATAAAAATACTAATACATCTACTTATTAAGAAAAGTGGTGCTGCATGGAAAAAAATAATTGCATTTTGAGAGAGGAATTTTGTTGCACAGACCGTTTTTAGACTCTAGGGTTTAAAAATTAAGATGTTGTGCTGGTTTCTGTGCTGTCAGGGCTAGAGAAGGGGAGGAATCCTTATTACAGCTCAGCTGTGCTGACAGAACTGATGCAAGTTTAGTGGTCAGGCTGTGCTTTTATCAGCATACCTTTTATTCCACTTGGTGGTGGTTTCACTCCGCTGGTCAAAAGTACACTGCAGCCTTTGTGTATATTAGCAGGCCTAATTATCAGTGCTTGGCTGGAGGAAGTACCAGAAAGTTAATATGAAAATACAGAAGGGATTATTTAATTCTTGTACAGATTCCAAGGCACCAGTTCAGCCTGCACCAGCAGAAGCTGGGAGCGGCACACAGACTCCCAGTACACCAAGCATTGGCTTCCAGTACAGAGTCAGCCACAGCTTGGTTTGCAGCACTTGTGCTCCTAATAAGCCCGTGAATTGGAGACAAATGCAAATTCCTCAGTTATTATGAATTATCTTCACTTATTAGCTGCTTGCATGTGCCACGGTAGAAACTGGATATGAAAAGAGCTGAGCCTGTGCTTGTGAAGACAACTGTGTGGTAGCTATTTAAATGTCACTTCCCTTCCATTGACAGGGTAGTGCTTTTCATAAACAGTTTGGAAGTTTCTCTTTTTCATTTTTTCTTTTTTTTTTTTTAAATGGCTCAATGTTGATTATATCAGCAAAGCTATTATGCTGAGCCCCTGCAGTAATTTGTCAAATAATCATCTCCTGGAACGTGTTTTTTTGTTTTTTTTTTTTTTTCTACGACTGCGCTAATGATTACAAGTATGATTAATAACTGAACTAAATTGTTATTGCCGGGGAGTTTTAGTGCATTCAGGGAATCGTGACCTGTATAAAAAAAATCCCAAAATGCTGGGGACAGCAGAGGTTGGTCATACTTCACAGAAGGAATGTACGACCTGTACGTGTTTCCTTTTACCCTGCCATGGTTTTTTATTAGATCTTGGGATAGTAACCTCACGTGGGTCATTCCTCGGTCAACTGCTCATCTCCACTGTTGTTCCAAGCAGGCTTCCTGAGCCACTACAGGAAGGAAAGGATGATTTCTTTAAGGAATAGCACTATTTATAAAATAAATATAAAATCGGGTCTCCATTTTGCGCAAGCGACAAATTATGAGAACTCCAGCAGCTGTATATTTGTTGAACACCCGCCTCCTGTGAGTATAAATTGCACCTTACTGAGCAGAAATAAAATACAGTCCACCAGAGACTTTGCTGCAAGGTGTAGCTGCTTGTGTATGGGCAAGTAATGACTTGCATTTTCAGCTGCTCCTTAGTAAGAGCCTTAGTAATTGGAATCAGTTATTCAAAACATCTCTAAATGTGATTTAAATGGCAAGGATTTAATAACATAGAAAGAAGTCATTACAGAGGTTCAAGCAGGGGAGAAGGGAATTCCGTTTTTCAGAGCAGAGGGAGAAAAATAAAGCAATTACTTGATGTAAAGGCCAGAAACAGGACTCCTGCTGTCACAGAGAAATCAAATCTGTCAGCAATTAGTGGGATCTTAGGAGGCAAAGAACCCTTCAGTGTTGAACAGTGAATAAGGGGTTAGCAATTATATGAACTGATAAAAGTGTTCTGGTTTTCAAACAGCAGGTTAACAAGGCTTACTTTTTTCATAACTTCATGCAGATGTGATGAGTCACACTTTGTGACATTTTTCAGGAGGACTGTATGAAAAGGTAAGAAAATAATAAAGTGCACTGCATTGCTTTTGCATTTAAGATGCTGCTGACTTTTTAATTGCAAAATAACCCACGGCACAGTGATGGGACTAGCCTCGGTGTCTGTCCCTTTTCCCCGGGGCCAGGCAATCGCTTACTGAACTCTGCCTTTAAAAGCACTGTTTGTGTCCCGTATGTGAGCACTTGTGTGACCAGAAAAAAAAAAGCCAAAACCCACATAAATATAATCAGGTCTTATTCTATTTGACGTCAGAAATACTCAGAAAACCCCAGCAGAAGGTATTTATACCCTGCAAGATTGATTCTTGAACAGAAGGGTGCATAGAGGGAAACGGAAACAGACGTGATTATGCCTTTTTAGTCTTGACTCTATCTAACACTTTAAACACCGTATAGACATTACATGATTAATTGGCACAAGAAAAAGGGTATTTGTAGGAAACCGAAAGATGAGACTTTCTCCATATGTCAGAGAGGCTGAGGCAGAACTAGAGCTCTGAGCCCTTTTATTGACATTAATGGGGAACTTTAAGAAACAAGAAGCAGAAAGGGACTAGAAACTCTAGATATACAGCCTGTGCCTTCAATAACATATAGGGAAAGTGTGAGCTTTGAAGACTTCATCTTCATCCTAGGCTATCCTATTTGTTCACAGGCACCAAAGCCCTTCAGAGCAGGAAAACAAAGGAGCTCTGGCTGTTTCAAAAGGCTTTCTCTCTCAAAACAGAGGGATGAAGTGTGTCTAGACTGAGACGCAAAATCCTTCTGGAATGTCTAAAGAAATTAAGGCCATTGAGATTAGCGGGGAAAGCCTTTCAGTGGGATCAACATTCACAGAGAGCATTGCTTTACAATCATCTCTAAGTGCCCAGTTCATCCACTGAAGCCAAAACCTCACTGCCGTTATGTTGGCTGCTTGGTCTTTGGTGTGTCAGACTCCTAGAGGCAAGGACAGTGAGCTTCTGAGCTGCTCTAGACTGCAGAAGACACGGGAGCAGTTTTTGCCTCACCACTGATTTGTACTGGGGCTTTTTCCCAGTCCTAGCCAGAAACCAACCCAAGCACTGGCTGCAGGAAACACGTGGTGGTTTGAAGCTCCAAGGTGGAAAGGTGCAGCTGGGGCTGCTCCTGCACTGCCACCACAGTCCCTACACCACACAGGAAGGCATCATTTCCACTTTCCCATGATTGATTTCCCAACCTTTCATCAGATTCTCAAAGATCTGACGAAATGCACAGTTCTTCTGGCACTGTATTGTGTATTAGCACATTGCTGGGCATTGTGGCAAAGGTAAATCAGGAGTTAAAGTAAAACAGCAAAACCAAAACCTCGGTCCGGATCAAGATTTCTCTTACCTAAAAATCTTACCAAGGCATCCTTTGCTGGTTGGGGAATAGGGTCAATAATAGAAATTGCAACATTTCTGTTGCAATTTCTGAGAAGTTGATATTAGCTTCCAAAAGACACGCAAATCTTGTATCAAATCAACATGGGAGGAATGTCTCAGGGAAGAATTAGATCACCTGTGTATTCTAGTCACCTTGGGAAAGGAACATTTCAAAGCAAATTCAGATATATACCCAGAAAATTATTAAAAATCTCTTGAACTCCATTCATTTCCCAAGTGACTTAGATTTTTCAGTAATATGTATTTTAGATCCTAGGAAGGTTTGGAAACCACTTCATACTAAAAAAGGATTGTAAGACAAACAAACAAATTAAGCACTAGAGGATGAACCTGCATCATTAAGTGAATACATATTCTTTTTTAAAAATAATTCAAATTCTTTGAAAGACAATGCAAACTTCAGAAGTTTTTGTCATGTGAAATGTTCTGAAAAACCCTCAATTTTCCAAACTGCATTGCAGGTGAATTTATATGAGCGCTCCTTTTTGTGTCTAGAAAATGGTGGATGTACATGGGACAGAACAGCATTTCCTAGCCCTTAGCCCAGCACCATCTTTTTCTTTTCTGTGCACTTAAAGGACTGCTTGAGCTGAATATCACACTATCTGTGAAGAACTCCTTTTCTGATCCCTCGTGCTTTCTCTAGGATGAAGGAAAGCTTCCAAGGAGATTCACTTTCAAGTGAATTCATCAGGTTGCTCTGACCTGGGTAAATCCTTTGGATGTCATATCAAAACGCTTGAGACAGCTTCCCATTTCATCACCTTTTGAACCCAATCCTGAGTTGCTCTCTGATCCCCTCATTTTTGGTTCGTGGTGCGTGCGTTAACACGCAGTTACCGCTGATCACAAGAGCGATTCACGTCCTCATTATCTTGCCAGATCAGGCCTTGGTTTAGGTATTTCACAATCTTGCATTAAGGAATTACTAAATGGCAAGTGCCTGCTGAAAAACAGAAGCGTAAATCCCATGGAGGTGATTTTTACATCAATCTCTTTGCTGCAAAAACACTGAGAGGTGATGAAAGAGTGGTTATCAAAAAGAGAGGGAAAAAGAAGAAGAGGCGAAATCTTGGCCAGTGTGATGAACTTAGATGGGGCATAGTGATGATGGTTACACATTTGACACCTCCTGTTTTGCTCCCAGGATCTGGCAGTGAAATGTCTCTTCTAAATCCCAGTGCATGGAAAGCGCCCACTCCCACGGGAAGATCCCGCGGTGCTGGGGGCTCTCTCCTGTGTGCAGGGAGGGTTCCCCACGGGACATTGGAATATGGCAAGAGCTGATGTCTACAGGTTCAGTAGAATTTTTCTCTTTCTGGTCCACATCTTAGAATCTGGGAGTTATTTTAGGAGCCATGTACCCAAAATCAGCAAGAATGACATTGAAATTTCAGTTTGAAGTTTTGAGTTTCCTGCTTCTCTCAGATCAGAGATCCACAGGATTTACTCACGAAGGAGCTGCCAGAAGCCAACAATCTTGCTGGCAATCCAGCTGTCTCTGCCTTCCTGTCTGAGCAAAATTAGTAGTTTTTAAGGAAAATCTTTGGTGGAAACCAGCACGACTTCACATTTCTTTGAACTTCTTCTGTTTGGCTTCAGGACTGAACGAGGCACACACACCACGCTGCTTGCATTGCTTGCTGGTCATGGACAATTTTCAGATTTTTATGGTGACACAACAGCAGCTGTCATGGAGTTAACCCTCTGTAGGGCACACAGTGCCCCTTCTTTGGGTTGGAGAGTGCCTGCGGATGCTTTGGCCATCCTGAGCATGCTACTCAAATGCCTTTCCAAAAGCAGCTCCCTAAAAACTCAGTTCGCTGACTTTTTTCTTACTGGGCAGCACCCATCTATATGAAAATTTGTGTAGGTAGAGGGAGGAGAATTTATATTTGGGAAGGCGTTGTCTTCCTTTGCTTCTTGAAAGAAAAACGAAATTGATGTCCTTACACTAAACAATCTTATGCCAGATTCCATGGCTGCAGTTTTGGGATGAATCAGTTCATTCAGTGCCTTGGGACCTGCAGGCAGAGGGAAGGCTGGGCTGTGCCGGGACACAACCAAAGCAGGGCTGTGCTGGGACAGGCTATTTGAGAAATAATTTCCTGTGGGTCATACTGGTGCTGAGTGGCTGCAGGGGGTGCCCAAGCTTCCTCCAGGGAACCTGCAACATCCCCGTGGGGCCCTTTTCCCAATCACTCTCCAGATTTCAGCGATTCAGATCTTATCTGGGGCAACTTTCATCCTCGAATATCCGCAAACACTTTGCAAAACAGCACGCAAGGTATCCATAGCTATTTACCACTTGGTAACCTGATTGCATCAGACTGGAGGAGAAAATTTATTTCCTTGTGAAATATGATCTCATAAAAATCCCCGGGATGGCAGGTGTTGCGATGCACCATGCGTGGCACTGCTCCCTCTAACAGAGGCTGGAGATTTAGCTCAATTATGCTGTAGTTTGTCTTTAAGATAAAGGATTTTTAACAAATCAAAGTGTAAGTGTAGGAAATCGGGGAGTGCTACTTTGTCCCCATCTCACTGCACTGAGTGGGGAATTTGAAGGAGCAAGTTCCTTATCAGGAACCAGGGGAGAGGAATTCTTTTCAGGTAAGTCAGCACTGAAGTTGCAAAATAACCTGTGCTGTAGACAGAGGCCTCTCCATTTCCAGAATTCCTGTTTGCTTCGTTGCAAACCTTGTCCCAACTGCAGATTTGAGGGATGATTATTTTTTTAAAAATCACCTTCCCCTGCATGTTCCAAAACTGCTGTATGTTAAATTTTACTGTCCTTGCCAATCCCCTACCCCTGACTGTATTTAATCTGCCAACAAAGAGCATCGTGGTCCCGCTGCCCCTAACATATTTGCCCAGTTTGCATCCCAAAGCACCGGGCAGAAGCAGCGGGATTTGTGCCTCTTTCAGCGGCATTGTTGGGCAGAAGAGTCACTCGAGGGCTGGAGCTGGGAGCAGCGTGCTCAGCATCCAGCTGCTGGCAGCCCTTGAGATGTGAAAGGAGCACTTGGGGTTCATTTCACAGCACGGATGTGGTGGCATTGTGTGGCTCAGGATCCCGGCCACCTCTGGCTCTGCCACAAGGCCTGGTTTTTCTGCCTGGATGCTCAGGTCTCACTTTCTTTCCATTGTGTTGCCTGGTGTCCAGAAAGAAAGGATACTCAGCAAGTAGGGAGGGGAGTGGAATAAAGGAGTGTAATTTGTAAAGGAAATATTTCCACTAGCTAAAGGTTAAATTGACAACATCGGTGTTTAGTCAGCCAGTTCACTCTAGGAATTGTATTTATTATCTTACAAAATGTTTTAAATAACCTTCTTTCCTTCCTTCCGCGCCTTCCGCGCCTTCCGCGCCTTCCTCAGATCCTTATGTGTTTTCAGCATTTGTTGTTGACATGACAACCTCACTCCAAAAAAAAGTTACAATCTTCTACATAAACAGGAGCAAAACCAGAAATATATTTCTTTTTAAAAATGAAAGAAAAAGTGTTGTCATAATTATTTTGAGTTTGTTCTGGTTTTAAGAAGGTCAACAATTTCTGTGAGTTTTTAAATGAGTGATGAAAAAATGGTTTTAATCTAGGTTGTTTTAGAGTGATGCTCAGAAAGCCCTTGCTTATGTGAAAAGCAAGACAGAAATAGTTCAAAAACTATTTCAGAAATTCCTTTTTTTTTTTAAATTCAGAAGTAAAACAAGGCCATTTTTAATTAATGTTAACTTGTTGAAGAGTGTTAAAACCTACTAAAATTTTGGCAACCGTGCTAAAGCCACAACCATCTTTGCTTCCAAGCAGCCAGAAGACAGCAGGCACATCGCTGTGCTCCAGGAGCCCCTGGGGGAGGTACCCACATTCCAGAGCAGGGCAGGCACACAGCCACCTGCAAAGCAAAGGCAGACAGTCCTCACAGAAGTAACATTTATAATATATGCTGCTCGTTAACAAGTCAAGTATTTTAAATTAATACTTTGCCAGCTCATTTGTTTTCATTGTGGAAGAAACTATTTTACGGCTGTATTCACGTAAATCACCGTTTTTTTGATGGGTTCCTGATGCCACAGGGCTTGTTCCAGCGGAAAAGAATCCCCTTTGGCTCCAGTGATCTTTGCTCAGGTCTCTGTGTTTTTTAGTTTAAAACCAGGGCCCATCCATCACAATAAGAGTTTTTGTTCCGTGGCTGAGGGTACCTGCCGCGGACACATCGGCAGCCGAGCAGGTGGTGATTTCTGTGATTAACCACTGGCACTTACCTTTCGATTTCAGGCAGTGGCTCCGTTTTGGGACAACCTCTTTACTGCACTGCCTTCCCTGGGCATTCAGTGCAAGCCCACGTATCTGTTATGGGGGTCTTTGCAATTTGCAGACCCTTTCTGTGCACTGGATGCTGTTACTCTCAGATTTATACAGCCCCTCGTATGACCTGGTAGAATCTCTGTCATATATCTGCTAACTAATACCAGCCACAACAGTTGTAATTTGGTATTTTCTAACCTGTACCTGCAGTTACATTTTTCATCAGTTCAGGCACTTGTTGCACAAACAGAGAAATTTAACCACAAGCACTGTTCTTCCTCCCCGTTAACCTCAGGGCTTCCAGCTTAGCTCCTCCCTGCTCCTAAATCACCGTTTATTGCTATTTTTACAAGAGAAGATTAATGGCCTAAATGGGCACAGGTAATTCTGCATTGTTCGAAGTCTCTTCAAATAGCACCTGCTGTAAATTCTTTAGTGCTCCTTATCTCTGCAGCAAATCTTGGTCTTAAACAGTTTGTTCAGGGGAGGAGGAGTGTGAAGAAGGGTCACAGTGCCCTGGGAGCTTTGCAAAAGCATCTCTGAGTCTCTGCGAACGCCGTGCTGCTGCTTGGGAGGGTTTTGCTTTCGAAGGTTCAACCATGCAGGACCTGGTGCGTCTCTCCGAGCCCGTGGCCTCTCAGAGCGAACTTAGGTTGCTGCTCCAGGGTTCACAAAGGCTGTGGGAGAAGTGCCCGTACTAATGGCTCGAGACGTTAACTTTCCCTTTGTAATTTCCTCTTGTTTGGTACGTTCAGCTCTCAGCTGAGCTTTGTTCCAGTAGCCTGGGGGGGGGACGTGACTTCACCCAGATATAAAACACGCAGGCACAAAAAGAAAATGCTTGAAAAATTGCAATGACATGGTTGTGTTGGTAGCTTGTGATTTTTTGAAATGAAATGTGCCTAGACAATGAAAATTGAGCCAAGATACTGTATTTTCCAAGCAACCTTTTTAGCCTTCAAAGGGACTCCTTGGAAAAGCTGCACACCGGCAAGGCCACTTTTCTGATGCCATCATTTTCTGCAGTGCTAAGAGGAAAAATGCTCAGTATAATGGCTGGCAGTGCATCAAGTAGGTGTTGAAGCAGGTCGAGATGGATGGGTGGCAAGAAACAGCGAGTGGAAAAGCCAAACAGCAGAAGGCACGGCACCAGTGGGCGCAGGAATAGAGCTGCCTCTCCACCCAAAGCATGGCACCACCGAGGGTCTGGCCAGGGAACCGTGCCCCACACAGGCACCGGTGCCTCTGTAACTCATCCTGGTACTGGGGGATACAAATTAGCGGTGCCAGTGCAGAAAACACAAGACTTGTGTGTCTAACTAGTTGCAGGTGGAAAACCGTGGGCAACGTTTCAAGAAGTGGCTTTGAAAGTTGGCCCGTTGCGACCATAAACAAGAAACTAAAGAGCTTTACAGTGTGTACTTACAGCTTTTAATTTTCTCTCCCTGTTCACAGATATCCGAGTATCTCGCACACTCGCAGACAAGCATTTTGATTGTTCAGTCCTGGTTTTACATTTAATAGCCTTGCTACCTTCTCCCCACAGCGATCACATTCTGCTCCCACATGTGGAAGAGTTTACATTTCTCTTTTGCATAGAGGTGGGAGGCAGGCGGGCTCAGCTTTCGTGGTGAGGCTTTGTCTGAAGGCCAGCAGGAGCCCAAGCTCACCAGCGCCATGGCAGGAGAAAGGGCTGGGATCCAGGAGCACCACCTAAAAACAAGATTTCTGCCCATTCCACTGCAATTCCCTCTCCTGGTGGCTCCAAAGAGCCATCAACAATCGCTGCAATTTTAGAGCAACTTGTATTTACACAGAAGGACGAGGACTCGCTATCGTCATCATCTACATATTGTTGTTTTACATAACAGCTGCAGCAGAGCAAGTGCACTTTGGTCAATAGTTTCATTTATAATAAAGTAATAAATTAGGAATATTTTTCCCTTGACAATAAGTTTTATGCCAAGATTTTATGTAGCTTAAAGCAAGTTGTCAATTAGGCTACTTAAATTAATTTTTGGCAGCAGTTAATTGGAGCCTAGAGTCTTTTGTCTTTAAACAGCTAATCCTAAACAAGAAAATACAATGATTAAATGTTTCTTAGACAATATTATTCACAGAATTTAAAATATAGCTTTTAATTAAGATTTGGACTTGTTTTGGGTTTTTTTTTTTTTTTTTTTTAGAGAGATTAATTTGAATTTCTTCAAGTTGAATTGCTACCATGACTCTGATTAAACTGGCTTACTGCAAGGCTACAGCCAGAGACCTTCCAACACTTCTACCGCTCTTACAGCCAAAGGCAAATTATTTTGGATTACTTCCTGAAGAGACATATATTGTCCTTTCAGAGAAGCAGGACATTCCCATTTGGAGCTTTGGAACTCTAAGGCTTGTGTTCACAGGATAAAAATGCTGTTTTATTACACTCAGGTACTGGTAAATATGTTAGAGGAATAAAAGAATTCAAAAGGCTTTCCAGCATGGTTGGCTTCTGGGCAGGAAACCAAAACTTCTTAAAAACAGAAATCACAGAGGTTTACTTCAAAAGGTCTGTTAACCAAAAATTCAGTCCAAGGCTATGATTAGACTAGTGTCCTTCATATCAATGAAAGCAGAGCAGCTAGAGATCTCCCAGTCTTGATACAAAATCTTTCCTATTCTGGAAACCTTCTTTATTCCTGATTAAATGTACCATACGGTATCATGAATTGCAGAGAAATGAGTCCTGATAGACTAATACCCCTGATTGAATCTCTTCTTTATATCCACCATCAGTTATGGAGAGAGAATTAGGGCTCAGTTCTTTGGTTTGTTACACAGGAGTAAAGATTAGATCATTATAAAGCTTCCTAATATGAAATCCTGGAAGCTAATTTATAATTAATGAATTAATTAAAGCGCTAAAAAGATGATGCATTTGAAATGGTAAATGGATCCAGTCACCTTCTTTGTCAGAATTATTGTCTTCGGTGCTTGCTTTACTGATAGAAATGTACACAAAATCATGAAATCATGGATTCACGAAATCTTGGAATGATTTGAGTTGGAAGGGACCTTAAAGATCACCTGCTTCCAGCCCCCTGCCGTTGGTAGGGACATTTCCCACTAGACCAAGCTGCTCAAAGCCCATCCAGCCTGGATTTGAACTCTTCCAGGGATGGGGCATTACGCCTTCTCTGGATAGCCTGTGCCAGGGCCTCACTGCCCTCACAGGGAAGAATTTCTGGCTGATATCTAATCTAATCCTGCCCTCTTTGAGTTTGAAACCTTCACCCCTCCTCCAACTGCTACACTCCCTGATAAAGATTTTGTTATTTAAGAATATTCTGGAGCAAGAGGCTGTTAGTTAAGTACCCTGCACACACATAATCACAATAATGTGCCCAGCTTCAGGGCACTGGGAGACCTCACACCATATTTCCTTGTTTCTCCCAGGAAAAGAGGATTTGGGGCTCCAGACACTGTTTGAACTAACTTTCCGCACAGCTCTTTCATTACTACTGCCACTATCCATGTGAAGGGGAAGTCCATTGCTACAGAATCCATGGACAGCAGATGGAAGCAGCTGGGAGCAGTCCAAGCTGAGCTTCTTTGGTTTGAAACCAAGGAATTGCTTTTCAAAAACCATCTAAGTGACTTCTTTTGCAAGAGGTCTGCAGTACTGCCAGCCCCATGGCATTCAGAATTCGGTCCCACGTACTCAGAAAGTCCATCCTCAATTATGGATTTTCAGACAAAGAAATGTTGAGCTTCCTTAATGTATCGGAGCCTTTGAACTTTGCATTCTCGACCACTTCTTTGAAGCCAAGTAGCTAAAAACCCCTTTGCTTTAAAATAAAATTAAATTCAAATGCACTTAGGGGACTTTAGCAAGTGGGTCTTCAAGAAAACCGTCAAAACCCATGAGTCATCCTAAAACCACAGGGGAAGCTGAGAATGCTGCTCAAGGCCATATGTCTCAGAAAGAAAGAGCTTTGCTTTTGAACTGCGTTCACTGAGCCTGCTTGGGTTTTGAAAATTAATAGGAGAACTTCTCTGTTACAGTGGTCTTTTCTTATGCCTCAGTAGCACCCAGCACAGCAGTACTGAATGGGTATACAAAAAAAACACTCCAAAAACCCCAAAAGTGAGAATGACCAAAATCAAATGTGAAATGAAGGGGATTGTTTTCATTGTCCAAGCTGACTGAAACACAGAAGTCTTTTTCGTTTTTTAGAAACAATGTCACTCCTCTTGTGAAAAACTGGGTTTTGAGACAAAATTATTTAACTTTTAATGAAAACCCAAACATGGGAAAGATGGTAGCCAAATCTAGACCCAAAATATAGTATCAAGATCAAATGTTTACTCATGGGCAACTGCTGAAAAACCCTTGAACTACATAAATTAAAACCAGATGCTTTAAATTAAAACACATAAATTACCGATGCTGATATTACTATAAATTTCAATGATGAAAACACATCAGTCAAGACTTTAAGGGAGATTCTAAAGGTTACATATAGGAGTATTTTCCATTATTAAACAAAGTGTCACCTGAAGAAGTTCCCTGGAAGAATGTAGGAGGACCTGTGTAAAGCATCTCGGGTTACTGTGACATGATTCAACTATTCCTGTTTTTATTCTGAGTCGGTGTTGTGTATCTCAGGCATTTCTTTGGTTAGTTTCTGGTGTGTATTCAGCCTGAACAAGGTGCTCCGTGCATCTCTTTCTATTTCCAGCTGGGCATGGATTTTGTCCCCATCCCGTACCCAGAGAACACAGCTGGAGCCAGGAACATCTCTGCAAATGAACTGAACTTTTATGTTCAACCATTTGCATCATGCTTCAGGCTGCTTAGCGTCTTCCTAACACTAGTGTAATTTGGTATTATTCCCACTAAATAATGGTCAAATCTTGTATATGTGCATGGAAAGCTTCCATGTCCTCAGGACAGAACACTAGTTAAAAATATAATTTATCTGGAGTAAACAGTAAAAACAAAAGCTATATTTATGGCTTATTATTTTAGAAGGGTGACATTTACCTCCAGCTGGAGTATTAGAATTTTGTGTTAAGCAGTTTTGGTTTTGAATAGCTTGAAACAGCGCAACAGTGTTGAAAAGTGTATATAAGTATAATAAACAGATGTTATAAATATATAAAATATGTGTATACATGGCTAGCTGAACTATGTAAGTGCACAAATATATATATATTCTCACACATACATGCATGTGAATGTAGACATTTTCTTAACTACGCACATATGTAGCACATTTTATTAAGAAACCCCAAATTTTCATATATTTATTCTAGCTGTTTATATGAAAGCTTCTTTGGTTTCTTTTAAAGCCCTTTTCAGACTTTTCTGTTATGACTGCCCAATATTTGTATTTAATATTCTATATCTAGTAAACTGTTTCTCATCTAGGATTTTACTAGATACAGATGAAGCCTTGCTTGAAGAGAAGAAAAATCAACTCATAAAAAATGCACCTTGTAAATACCATAAAGTATTTGTTCATGAGTTTCTTTGAAATCTCTGTTTGTATTATTATTTTTAACAATGATGCAGTCAGAGGGAACACAGTATCAACACCTGGCATAGGCAGAAGTGGAAGAGGCAAAAATGGCAGAGATTCCCTGATATTTTTCCATGCTCTAATATTTGAAGAACATTTGAGGTACTCACAGTCCTTGATTTATAAACTGATACCCCTCTCCCCCACACACACCCCCAATTTCTATTTCTGCATGAAGGAGGATATTTTTTACTGTAAATTGACATTAGCTTTTCAGAGGCTGAACTGCCTGAAGATGATTTGTTGGGTTTGGACATCCAGCCACCATTAATTTATCATGGGATTGGACGTCAAACCCTACAGGTGTCTTTGGAAATATTGAAAAATCGTGTTACAGAAAGAGTAATTTATACACAGGTGTTTTTTCGTTCATTTGAAACACGACTTGTAAACAGTAAAATTAGTTTCTTTGGCAGTGAAAAATTCATTCACAGCCTGCCACAGTCAGCTCTGCTCTCTGTCTCTAATGGCAGAACTAAATTGCCCCAGCATGGTTTGCAAAGCTCAGGTGACTGTCCAGGATGCTTTTCTTTGTCTAAAAAGGGGAGCTTAAAAAATAGATTCCTGTATCAAGAAGTTCTACCAGATCATCTTCAATGATAGAATTTCATCAACCTGCCATATATTATGCTGAATGACTTCTGTAACTAAATCAGACCTTCCAGAAAATAACCAAGCTAGAGATTCCTCCAATTTTCCTGCTCATTTTTGCCCATAATCACCAACATCATTAAAAATATACGTCTTTCATGTAACTGAGGTTCACCCTGCTGTATCATCAAAATCTTTCTTGTCACTAAACCCTTTTTCAAAACACAGAAAAATGCTCAAGCTGCAAAATTTTGAGCCTTCCTCACACCCTGCCTGCGCTTCACCCTCCTGGTGACCACCATCCTCTGCAATTTTAGTAGAACAACCTTTTAAAAATAAGTCCATGTGTTTTCCTAATCCACATTTTGTCATTCTTCCTTTCAAGCTTATGCAGCAATTTGAAGCTGAGCTAACCTTCCTATGACCTTGAAAAGGTAAGTGAAAACCCTGTGTTAACAATTCTTCTCTCCCCTTATTTGGGTAAACTAGAAGCCATGAGAGCCTTTTATTGACTTTCACTACAGTTTTCACCCTTGGCAGTACAACTGAACCTGCCCTGACCTTTTCTGACCAAGCGCCTTTGTCCAACAAACTGTTCAAAGCATCTTGCAGCCAGATGTGAGCCCCCACACCCTGAATGTGTGTGCCTGACTGTACAGATCTCCTGCTACCTCCCCTGACTGCCTGTACCTCCAGCAGCTCCTTCAGCCCGCTGCCAGCTGGCCTGATCCGGAGATAAGACCCACTGGCCGGGTTAAGAAAATGACACCTGATCACGGGACTGGTCTTGTTCCCATGAGTGCACCCTCTCTGAAGGCTCTGTGGGCTCTGGAAAAGCTGCTCCATGCCGAAGGGAATAAAAGCAGCACCTTCCACAGGCCACGGGAGGAACACACGCTGTTCCTCCCTCCTGCCCTTCTGGCAGGGCTGGCTCTGCAGGTTCCTCAAAGGGACACAAGGCTTCATTTGTGATCACCCTGGCTACAAAGAGAGCACTGAGGATGGGAAGAGACGTCTGAAAGGATGGACCTGGATAATGCAATCTGTCCACTTGCCTATCACTGAATAAAATAATCTTCCTGCATGGACAGTCAACTCCCAGCCCACCTGGCAACTGCTCACAAACATCTCACCCATCATCCCATATTCTCCTGTATCAAAGATTGTCCATAACAAGCTCCTGTTGTCTTGTGATGTACGTGGCATGGATCTGCCTAGAGCTGGGCTACTCGGTTAGGCAGCTCATTTTGACCTCACGGCTGTAGGAATGCAGACCAAACAAGGTGAATGGAGTCAAACACGAAGAAACAAAACCACTCCCTCTCCCTTGACACTTGACAGGGCTTCCGCTGCCTTCCACTGTCTTTGGATTAGATATTTGGGATCGTGACTTGCCCTTATCGTACCTAAGGTTCTTTGAATGACACTTCTTGCATTCGTTGTCTCATTTTGTCCTGGATTGCTATGAACAAGTACAGTTGGTCCTGTTTTCTGTTCACCAACCTTTTCAATTGCTTTCCAGTCTTTGCAGTCCTATGGATGTACTCAGACCCCGAGCTTTAACAAAGTACTGCTTTCAGTCCTGTGTTGATCCCATATTAATCACTGGCTCCTTTCTCAATGCACTTAGACATTCCTGTGTCTGTCAGCAACAAATATTTGTTTATCACGTTTTTCCCTGGCTCAGTGGTGAAGATCTCCGCACTGCTCATCGCAAACACAGCACTCCTGACTCGGTATTTATTCTGAGGTTCTCCTTATACTTAGCTGCCATCTCTGCCTCCCTGCTCCACTTGACTCTATCCAACATCTGGAGAGCAGATCTATCCCTGAAGTCAATCTGACTCACATTATCTGGAAATAGCCCGGTTCCATTATAACAAGACCTTCACTGCCCCACTGCCTTCATGGCTGAAAGACATCTCAGCCAATGGGGGCATGGATTAATGTCCTGAAGGGAAAATGTGCAAACCTTGTAACAAATCTTTTCTTCCCTCTATAAAAGGACTATCAGCAACTGAGGCTTTCTTGTAATTCTTCAATTAGGTGTTCAAGATTAAAAGTGAGACTCAAGCAATAATAAGCCCACTCTAAAAATGCTTGTTCAGTAGCAAATCCACTAAAAAAGAAAGGGTTACTTCCAGAGAAAGGGTTGCTATCAGGTTTTATCTCTAAGTCCACCAAACTCTTGCCAGTAAATACTGCCATACTCTCACCTGGCAAAAATAACAGTGGGTATTTTTAAATTTAAATATTCACATAGCTATGAGATTTTCAGCCAGCTCTACAGGATGTAATATTGCTGATAGCCCTTGGAAAAAAGCAACCAAAATATGAAACCTTCTTTCTCACCCCTTCGACCCCCGTCAACACTGTTCATTTGGATCAGGTGTTTTTGAAGTTTGCACATGGCAGTCTCATTTGCATTTAATGTCCTTCAGATTACTTCCTTTTTGTTGTGCTAAACACCTCTCTCAGTTGAGTCTAATTTGATGAGGTCATGCTGTGACTCCTGACCCTTTGGGTTCTAAATGAAACCATCTGACAAAAAAAAGTAAGTGGAGTGAGTCTTTTGCCTGTTCGTGGACATTTGATATTTGCAGATGTGCAGCAAATTTTACAGATGACTCTTTTGCCAGGCTAACACTTGATTGGAGAGGTGGAAATAAGTGAGTTCCTAGAGAGAATAAAATATTCCAAAAATAAATAGGTCATGGCAATCCAGTCCCCACAACTCTACTAGCTAAAATAAAAATAAATCAGAAGTAAATATGACCATTACCTCAGCCAAGGGAATCCTAAATTCCCAAACAGCTTTTCTCCCCCCAAAATTACTTAATTCTTGGTGTTTTCTTCAAATGTTTGTGAATGGAAACACCTGCATGGCTTGGCACAGAGACCCTGGGATTGTTTGGTGCCTCCAAGGTAGCCCATCGTGTCCACCCTCCACCTGCTTTGGGCTGATGTGCCTCAAAATTTCTTGCAAGGGTGAAGAGGTGCATATTTATTCCAGTTGTCTCCAACGAGTGTTAGAGAGGAGGTCAGCCTGGATGATCCCACAGTCCTCATCTGGCCTGAAAAGTCTGGATCTGTTACCAAGGCTTTGAAATGCTCTCAAGCACTGATCGCTTCATTCCAGGCTAATTTTGTGTGGAGGGAGTCACTGGAATTTTTAACACATATGGTCAAGTAAGGAGCCAAAATGCTATTCCAGACTTCTCCGGCCTCAAAATAGATCAGTGTTTTACTAGGATATCATGATATAAAACTGGAAGAGGAAATAAGAAAGCATGGAAATTTCTTCAGAATACTTTATCAATGCTGAGCTGCTCATCACCCGTTCCTTTGAGAGGCTGGAAGTGGCACCATGCTTAAACAATATTTGGAGTTTAGCCAGAATACACTGAAACTGTCAGAAAGACCTCATCAGTGAACGTTAGATGAGGCCATATATCTCTTTTTATTTGTAACTCTTCCTGTGCCAGCCCTGCCCACTTCCACATACACGTGTAATTTCCCCCATGAACTCTTTGGCTCATTACTCAGCTGTCTGTGGTGTGCATGCCCTCCATAGCAAGACTATTCCAGAGTTATCTGAGTGTAGTAAATCATCTTCAGATATACTGTAATTAAGTAGGAATATGCAAAGCATCAGACAGATTATCTTTGAAATGCATCAAAGTACACTGTGTTATAAGAAAAAAATAGGAAAAACTGCAGGTCATATATTCACTAAACTCCTCTACCTTATATGAAAATGAGTCATTTTCCACCATACCCTGGGGGTGAGGAGGCTGTCAGATGAAGAAATAAAAGACACTGCTAGTTAAGAAGAGCAGACTATGCCAAATCACTAATTAAAATTTTGATTTTTTTTTTTTTTTTTTTTTTTTTTTTTTCTGTAGAGAACAGGTGCATATGCAAAAAGCTCTTCCAGAACTGGACTAACTTTAACCTCACTTTTTTTTTAATGTTATTTTACAAACCTGAGTAAGTGCCTCAAAGACCGCATGTCTTATTGAACCAAAGTTTTAGATGTATATACATAAAAATGGAGCACTCAGCATTGCATCCTAATTTTCACAGAACATCATTTCAATTAACCTGACAGCTTCTGAAAGAACAGGTTGAAAAATCAATTTAAGAAGAATTTTTTAAATTGTATCATTGATCACATTAAGTTTGAAATGTTCAGGACTGAGACACAGATATGTGACTATATTTAGTCACATCTTAACACAGCCTTATTCCCGCATTTTCAAGACCCCATGTCTTTCCAGTTGTCCACTGAATTAACTGTGTGCCTAAGAAGGGGTCAGATGGATTTATTATTGTTGCTGTATTCGTTAAAAGTTCTACGAAACTTTACCTACCCAAATCTGAGCTATGTTTTTCATTTTTGTATTAATTGAACAGATTAGTAGCCAAAATGGTTCTTCAGAACCACAGCAAGCAGTCCTAGTAATTAATTACCACCTCACCAGCACTTACCGAATGTGAACTGTTTGGACAGATCTATTTCTATCCACATACACCCAAATCCTCAAAGTTTTTTGGAAGAGCTTTACTCCCACTGCCTTTGTCAGGAATCACAAGAGGAACTGTACCAGGCTCTGGTGGGGGATGCTGAAAACCCCAAACTCCACAAGAATAAAAGAGAATCCGAAGAACTTCCACAGCCCTTGGATGTCCACAGTTGCACAGCCAAACCTGAGGAAGTGAGGTTTGAGTAGCAGCTCAGTCCTGGGGACATCCTGGAAATTCAAACAGTGAAAAAATTACGTGCATACATATTATATAAGCAGGAGACAATATTTTAGTGTCATGTTTCATGTTAGAAAGGTAGGAATCTAAACTTGCATCTCAGCACATTCCGGAATGACATGCAAAAATGCATATTCATCAGGATTATAGCAAATTTGGGCCTAAAGAAAGAGGGGGATTTTCCTTGTGTTTTCTACACTGCAAGAGAGGTGGGCCAGAAACAAATGCATGCCTGCTAGCAAGGGAAAACCTGCTGATACCTAAACCATCGGGGGCTTTTTCCAAAAATGATTTATCCTTATATTACTTGAAGATTACTCATGTAATCCTGTTTGTAAAGCTGAAAGAAACTATAACGTGCTTCCTACAAACATTCATCTGAATCCTTAAACGAATTTTTTTTTAACTATGTTCACAATGCCTTTGGTGTTTACTTTCTCAAGGAATTCCTATAAACTCATTGACAAGCTCTGAAAGAAATTTTTTCAGCAAACATACAGAAAATATTGGGGTTTTTGTCTCTGTTTTCGTAATTATTATTCATATTACAGAATCTTCAGAGATGCCAATCAGGCTATGAGCCCTATCACGGCAGATCAAATTATAATGACAAGAACTGCTCCAGAAACCTGGTCCTGTGTATAATATTCTCGATTACATGCATGGCTCTTCGCCATGGAGGCAGATATCAGCTGCTTCTGCAACACCCCCAGTTCTGGGTTGAAAGGGACACAAGACAACAAAGATTCATTGGGAGAACAATGTACGGCATAAATCTTACAAGTTTAAATCATTAAGTAATGTCAGCTAAAATTGTCTCAACAGATCTTCCCTGAGTATCCCCATAACTTGAAATATTGATGTTTTCATGTAGGTAGTGGATGGAGAAATTCTGTTGCTGGTAGATTATGCTGTAAACCAAAAAAAAAGAGAGTAGAGAGATGAGGAATTTAATAAAACTTGCACAAATCAAGGCATGCAGTAGATGAACAAAACCTGGCATCATTTTTAAATAGTCACGTTCTACTCAAGCATGTACTGGGGGAAAAATGGGGGGAAACTGACACAAAACCTCAGAGGGGGACTCCTCTCTGTACGTCCTGTCCTGGGAAGGGGGATGCCTGGCAAACCGAAAAGATTGTGTCACATGACATGTATTTTCCTCAAAAAAAAAAATTCAAATAAAGATAAAATTTCAAACAGCAAAGTTGAAGTCCTGAGGAGACTAAATTTGGAAGCCATATCCATTTCAAAAATCCATCTCAAAATTCAATATAGTAGGCAGCTAGGAACAATAAAATAAGACCATATGGACTCGGATCAATGTATTAAAAATGTGCTGTGCTGAAGGGCTGAAGACAGTTATTCATCTTTTATCTGCCTTTAGTGACCTTGAGATGTGCTCATTTGATTGCACCAAAGTCAAATTTTCCAGAATATAAACTCACAATCAGTGAGTTTATATCCTGTCCTGAGATGGCAGAGACTGAGGCAAACAAATTCTTACACTGAATCACTGAACCTTTGCACAAGCAAAGCAGTGAGTGTGGTGAGGAAAGGTGAAGCTTTTCTGCTTCATATTGCAAGTCTGGTTTAAGCTGTTCATTTTTATCAGGGTAACCGAACTTTTTATTGACTTCTGACAGCATTTTAGAAGTGATTTCACTTCTCAGGGGATTATTGGAAATGTGTTCTTTGTTTGAACTCTCTTAGAAAAAGGCCACCTCCTCTCCAAGTTCCTGCACTTAGAATCACATCTTGTTTAGGTCACACTCAAAACCAGCTACAGCCCGGCCTGTGTCCCTCTGGACTGCACAGCAGGATTACCAAAAATACAAAAAACAGCTCTTGTTTGAAAAAAAAAGAGCCTAAAAACCCCCATTGAGCTTGCGCAAAGTGACGGTCTCAGCTGGCAGCACAGAAGCCCCTTATTGTGGGGGCAGCTCTGCCACAGGGTGACAGCAGGGACAGCAGCCCCTGCCCCACTCCCAGTGCACCTTTTCTCACCCTCACTCATCCCAAGGATGTGCCAGAGGAAGATGGGGACAAGCTCTGCCCTCCCTGCAGGCACCGGGCCTGTGATGCTGTGGCCAGCCCTGGGCCCCCATGGAGAGAGGGAAGGAGACTCCACTCCGTCGTCCACTCCCTGCCAGCCCAGCAGGGTGGCAGGTGGCAGAGGCTGTCCTGCCCAGGTGGCAGAGGTTGTCCTGCCCCACAGAACCACGGGGGAGGCCCCAGAGCTCTACCTGAGGGCCATAGAGAGACCTCATGTTGGGAATTCTTCTCCTTGGTCTGTAACAGCCCTGTTTTGTCAACCCTCGGGACATGCTGCAATGCACATTTGTTTTCCCAAACGGAGAAAAACTGGGAGAACTCTGGCAGGAGATCACAAAGACTGGAAATTTCTTTTCATCTGCTAGGTTATGATTTATGTTAATGATTGGGCAGAGGAAGGAGGGGGACTCGAGAGCAGGCTGTCTGCATGGCAAGGAAATCTCTCCAGACAGTGGGAAGGAGCACTCAGCACCAGGCGCAGGCACCACCGCCTGCCTTGAAAATCAAAAAGCCTCCAGAAAAGGCAGGTGGGTGCATGGCAGACCCATTGGACAAAATCCTCTCTCTGGAGAGTGCAGGAGAAGCAATCGTTGCTACTCCTTTAAAATTGTAGCCGGAACCGTGGCAGAGTCTGCAGAGATCCCCTGTGCAAAATGTGTTTCCTCCCGTTTTGCTTAGGAGGCTGCGATTTGGCTGCACGACACAGCAGAAGTAAAAGTTCAAATGCAGTGGCAATTCCATATGATCAGAGTGAATGTCTTTCTGAAAATGCTACTTTTTTCATTATACACCAAGCTCAAATCCATGCAAGTTCAGCTGCAGCTTCTTTTCCTAACGTACGGACACCTAGAAAGTGGTGGAGGGAAAGGGGAGGGGAGGGAGAAGACGGGCAAGAGAAAAACACGATCATTGAAGCACTTCAGCTTTGATCTTCCATGGAGCAACAGCAGCATTCCCAGACTAGCAGCCAGTGATCAGTATTTCAGTTTCTACGTGGCTGTGCACGCCCTGACAGCCCCTTTTCACCAGCCCTAGCTCTGTATCACAGTGAGCTGTCACTGAGGGGTGCCTGGATGACACACAACTGATGAAAATCATGTTGAAGTTCTGCAGAGATTGAATGGTTGCTCAAAATCGACCTATCAATGATGCCACACACCACAGCCCCCTCTCAGAAAATGACATTATAGCAAGGATGACCTGCCACTTAGAAAACCCTACGGCTTTTCTTTAGTATGAAAGTCCCTTCCTAAAGCTCCTCGGAAAAAAGCTACAACAAACAAAAGTTACATCCAAGAATCTCGAGGCCTTTCTGCACATTAATTAACCCCACAGCTCCCAGAGTGGGACAGGGAAGTGTAGTTAAATCAATTAAGTTGCAGATGAAGGGGAGGAACCGGGGGTTAAGTGCCTTGCAGATGGAGGGATGGGAACCCAGGCTTTCTGGCTGGGAGTCTCACTTTGACTTCCCAGGAGTACTGGAAGTGAAACTTTCCCTGTAGAGCTTCACTCTATGAAATCAGCTTGGCAGTGTGTGACAGACATAATCCTTCTCCCATATGTTTTATTTTCTATAAATAGACAACTCATTAGCATTCTGTAACTTCAGGAGATAAGGAGAATGCACAAACAGACAAACAAACATCTGAACTACTTCCAGAGAACTGCCTGAAATTCCGGGCAGCCCTGGAGGACAGCACCGGATCTGGACTTCTACTTTGCAACTTAACATCACCTGCAGTGCCAGTGACTGGGAAAATATTTCTTCCAATGGCAAGGGGTGGTTGAGACCCTTCCAACACACAGAACCTCTGAGGGGGAATTGGGCCACGTACCACAAAGCAGGATATTGCCTGGTGGTATCACAGAAACAGAATCCCAATCCTAACCTTTGACAAACCATAGCCACAAGACAGGCAGGTAAAATATTTTCCATGTTTGGGATGTTCATGCCCCACATAATAAAAGGTGTAACGCTCCCTGTATTCCTGTGAAACAATAATGGCTTTTTCAGTATCATTTTTATGACTGATGTGTCTGAAACTACAATGCTGTTGGGGCTGTTATGAACTGTTTATCATGGCATAGCCTTGCAAAATAGAAAATTATCTTATCTGTCCTTGACATTAACATGTGATATACAAACTCTCTATTATTTCAGTCCCAATTAAAATAATCTTTCATGTTATTAGACTAGGGGAAAAAAAGTCTATTTTGTATTTGATAATTGGCTGAAGGTTTCTTAAACAGAATAAGAGATGTAAGAATGTCATGCTGAATTAGATGTGGAATCATATTCTCTAGCACTTTGCTCAACAGTGGCTGGTAACAAACACCATAAAGGAACACAAACAGAAACCTGATAGGAAAGACAAGAAAGCAGAAATTTAGTTTCAGCAGAAATTCGAATTTTCAGCAAAAGGTTTTTTTTCCAGCTCAGAATGAAAATGAATCTTATTGAGGAATTCAAGAATAAACAAAAACAGAAAAAAATTTCCTCGTGAAAGAGGCACTTTAGGTGGGAGACACTACCTGGAGCAGCCCTTCAACCAGCAAGGGCCGCATGTTTGAAAGACACTTCCGGTCACACACATGCAGTGATGTGGTTCCTTCCCATGGGAAGTGGGAACAAATTAGTGGAAAATGTCCCTGCCCATGGCAGGGGGATTGGAACTAGATGATCTTTAAAGTCCCTTCCAGCCCAAACCCTTCTATGATTCTGGGAATTTCAAGACATTTAAAGGATTCTCAAGAGCACAAAGTCCCACAAAAGAAACTTATTTCCATTCTAATGCATCAATGACTCATTTCATCAGTGATTAAAAATGACAGACTGGGGGGATAAATATATGCTGGTTCTTTTAAAAATAAGAACCCTATGAAAATCACAGGGAAAGGAAAAAAATTTAGCACACTGTCATACCAAAATTATATGAATGCCTAACTCCAGGAGGATAATTACAGTATAACACAACTTGAAATGTTTTTCATGTGTCTGTCAGGATCTTTTTCCCATAGCAATTTTTTTTTTTTTTTGCCACAGGCCAACAAACGGCTTTAAAAAACAAGCACTTTTTCTTCAAAGAGGATATCCATGATTACTGTATGCTCTCGAGAACAACTGCAGAAGCTCTGGATAAGATTTAGCTTTGTCACTTTCCATGAGCCCGCAGGGCTGGGTTTTGAAACCACCCCAGGCTCAGCCCCTGCAGGGATGTCAGGTCCCAGCTGCTCACGTTTTAGGAGTCTATTTTATACTAAACAATGTGGCACCTAGATCTACGTAAGTTTTACTTTCCTCTGTCTAAAGCTGTGGTTAATCTGAACAGTGAATCACAGCACCTTAGAAGATAGGAATAGATAGGAAAGCACGTAGGAGGATGGGAAAGTAGGAACTGAAGTGCACACAAATATCTTAAAATGTCACAATATTCTCTCTAGAAGCCAACACACAAGCTGGGCTTAGAGCACCAGCAGAGTATTCTCCAGAAATGGTTAGATAATTAAGTATAAAGAGCATCTCTTGGATACAGCTAAGTCTTGGAATTAAGTCATTAAATATCTCAATAGAGATGCACAGTTATAATTTTTATTAATTGTTTCCACAGTGGAAGATTACACAATCAAGAAAGCTCCTAAAAAATTTGGCTGTTGCACAGAAACTTTTCCATACTTGAAAGAAGTTCTCTGAAAGACAATCTTTATTTTGGCTAGCAAATAAATTATAATAATTCTTTTTAATTATTAAAATAATTAAGCAAACCACAAAACTTTCACTGTTTATTCTGAACCAACTACACAGCTGGTGAAAAACCCTCCATCAGATTTTGGGGGGTTTTGCAACATTTTTGCAGAAAATCACTTCACTTAATGTTGTCCTTCCCTCTGTCTTTTGTTTTATGGAGCTCAGTCTATCACCAGCCTTTGAGAGCGGATCATAACCGAGAGAGGGCTGTTTGTACGAAATTATGAACTCCAGTTGATATTATCTGTGGGACTCATGTCTCAGCTTGCCCAGGAAAAGCCTATTAAACAGCATTCCAGACAGCAGCTCTGCCCAAGGGAGACTCTTGTCACTTCTTTGGAGGACAACCCCTGGGAGACCATCAAGTCTGTAACCCTGAGCCACCCTGAGCCACCCTGAGCCACCCTGAGCCTCTGAGCTGCCTCTGAAGGAAAATAGTCCCTAAGTACGAGGTACCCAAAATGCTGAGCAGGTGAACAGGATTACAGGTAGGCATTGAAGCTTGTGGCAAGGAGAGAGGATGAGTTATGAGCGAGGGACTGTTCTCATATGGCCTTCCAGGAGTGTGGATGGGGTATATCCGGACTAATTTTGGATACTCAGATTAGCGTGGGGTGTGCTCTGATTGGGTGTCAGTGTCCACTTCCCATGATCTCCAATTCAATCAATACCATGTTGAACAACTTCAAGGAATCTCGTCGTTAAGAGTCATGTGCTAAGCTCATTGTTAAAAAAAAAAAAAAA
>VZRN01002991.1:652806-701640 GCA_013397935.1 Dasyornis broadbenti
TCCCATGCTAAATTCATTGTTTTCCTGTAACATCATCCCAGAAAAAGCAGAAGTCCAGATGATGCACAGCCCCTGCGGAGCCTTGGGAATGCACATGGAAATGACTGGTGGGAGTTTGGGTGATCCGAGAGGTCACAGCTTGGGAGGACCCCAGTGTGCCTCAGACCTGAACCTCGAAATGGCAACTAAATTGTAGCCAGACTCGGAGGAGTCAGCAGGACCACCTGTTGGCTCAGAGATTGTGTGTTCAGACGGTGATTAAACACCCTGAGGAGCAGAGCAGCCCAGGGGTGAGTGCCCAGCCTGGCCACCCCCTGCAAACCCAGGCGGTGGAAGAGGCATCGCCTCCGCAGCACGCAGGGCTCAGGCTCAAGGCAGCACTTCAAAGGCAGCTCTGACTTTGATAGAGAGTGAGTAGGGGCTGCTGGAGAGGGACCTGTGCTGCAGAACAACCAAGCATGTGCTTCACATTTCAGAAATTGTATGCAGAAAAAGGCTTCACAGATGAAAAAAGGAAAAAAAAGGAAGGCGGGGGGAAAAGGCAGGGTACGAAAGTCCTGGGCATCAAGACTCTTCTTAAGGTAGTGTTCCTGAGCCCCATGCATGCTATGACATTGCTCTTTGAAAACGGCAGCATTTGCACTCAAATAAAGATTATTCTTTTTTTCTTTTTTTCCATTTGGAGTTATTTAGCAACACCTCTCCTGAGATGTGAAAGAATGCAAATGAAACAACCAATGTGATCCTTACCAAGTACAAATTACATTAATTTGTCCTTTAGAGAATAACTTTTAGCCATCACAAAATATGCTCTACTGGGTTTCTTGCTTTCCCCCCTCCTCTTTTACTCTTTTCTTGGACTTTTGGAGCAGATTTTTGTTGATAGGTCACACAGGATTATACAGTTGTAGTTTGCTTTCATATATTTCAAAAAGAAAATCATAAATATGACCTCATATGTTAATAAATCAATTATGGAATGCTGCTTTACACATATGCTCAAAACATGACCTCTTCCAAGTTTTCTTAGAGCAGAAAGTTGGAGTTTAGATTCAAGGCACTTTAGCTTTAAAGATATTGGGAATAACAATATCTGGTAAATATTAAGTAAAGCAGGTTTTCTGTTAAGGTTTATCTTGCCTTCAGTGGTTTATTAAAGCTTGCTCAACAACACAGTTTTAGTTACACATGAATAAACCTTAACTTTATTTTTCTTCGATAACAAAAAGTGGTGTTCAGTAGCTATAATTTATTTAATCACTTTTGAGTTATGAAGGGGTGAAGCAGAAGCAGACTGAGTTTTATATATGCTCTTTTGCACTCTCAGAGGCAATTCATCGGTAAAACATTTTCATTTTATAAAACAAAACAATGCTGGTGACTCATGAGGACTTACATAATTGCTGTTTTGGGAGTTTGACAAGAAAAAAAAATGTGTTGCAGCCAATCCACACAACTTTAAAATCTGTGAAACAAAAGATGCACAGAACACTTCTCATTCTATTTTAGGTTTAATTCTCTGCTAAATTTCATCATGGGCTCAATGTAAAAACTCTAGTCTTATTTTTGCCTGCCTGAAGGAGATGAGATAATGTTAAAAACTGTTTGATAGAAAATAAAACCTCCAACAAAATATCCTTCATTTCTTTCTGCAGTTCCTTTATGGCTTCCATTGCCCTGATATGGAATAAAGTAGCATTTTTCCATAGTGATTCCCGCTCTGAGGCTGTGCTCCTCTCCCATTTTGGAAAGTGATGCACAGAGACTGACAGATGCAGGAAGGGGACAGAGACCACTGCAGGCTTGGACAGAGTGGAGGCTCTGAAGTCCAGTTTCTTGAAAATGAACTCAGGTGAGATGGAAGGAGTTCACAAACCGAGTTGCTCTTCCCAACATCCATGGATATTTTCCTGTTCAGCCTCAAAATTCCCATGTGCCTACAGCTGGGTGCACACAGGCTGGGACCTGCAGCAGTTATACAACCCAAAGGATGTGAGGTTGCACCTTTGCCACCCAGGGCTTGCCCTCACCAAGCTGAAGTCGGCATCTGCTGGGGAGAAACGCGATGGAAGCATTTCACCATAACCTCTACCACACATAATGCTGTGGAGAATGGGCTCCCGAAAGTGCAGAGGATCATGGAGCTGAGCAGAGCCATGCCTGTGCTGAGCAGAGGGCAGGATACCCCTAGTCCCCTCACCCACGCGATGGATAGGGCAGAAGTTCAACAAAACAACCGACCAAACTCAAACCCCTGGTTTTATCTGCCTCTCCTGCTTTACGAGCACCCCCTGAGCAATCAACGCCATTGTTTACGTTCAGCAGACGAGAATTACTCCTTTTGATAAGAGCTACACTAGTTCACATCAGCCAAAAGTCCTGCTTCTCCACCTCAGCACACCTTCCATCAACACACCACCCAGCTGTATGTAGTGACAAAACACCTTCTTTGAGCTGAATTTCCTCAGTACCTGGCAGGATATATGTCCAGGTACTTAAACACCCTCCTGCGACCAGAGCTAGATGCTGAGGAAATTAAAATGAGCACGATGGTATTGCTGTCAGGGCCCTCGTGAGAAGTAGAGAGCCTGTTACTGTGTATTTCAGAGAAAACAGGGCTATTAAAGGACACAAATGTGATACTTGATTTGGATGTTTTCCCATGCAGATGAAAGGAATCACTCCTCATGCAATTCTGAAAGAAACTGATTAGATTTATGTAGGCAAGTATCGGCTTGTGATTAGCGTTTAGGTGAGGATGCAGTTATGTGCTACAGGAAATGTTGCTGTGTGCATTTTCTGTTTACTTTCATTATCTAATGTGCTCTGTCTTAGGCTAGGAAAGGCAGAAGTGGTTATTTCTGAGGTTTTTGAGCACTTGTAAATTTATTACTCTTTCCTGAGGCAGGAATTGAGCACACTACTTCTTTATGACACAATCTTTTTGGATGGACTGGTATAAAATGCCTTCCAAGCAGTTTCAAGCCAGGCTGTTGTTCTGCTTGGAACAGGTACAAAAACGTTTTGAAGAATCAGTTTTCCCCAAAGAAAATTCCATCTCACAAAAAATATTTGTGCATGTTGGCCTTGCTGAAAAGTTCAATCACGGAAGCATGTGTGGGGTTTTATATATACATACAGATACACATATGTATATGCAAACACACGTATGTATTGTTTTTCAGTTGAATTGGGATAAAAGAAGTCAGAGATTTTACATTTTTCATTTGTCAAAAAAAAAAAATCTGTTACCAAAATGCCTCATTTCTGGCAACATTTGTGTTGAATCCCACAGGGACATTTACCTTCAGGTAACCTCTGTGTAATTCATGTCTTCATTACAGCTAAGGGGAGATAGACCTGTTAGTCACTGCTTAAAAAAAAAATTAAAAAAAAAAATAAAAAGGGGGGGGGAAAAGCAGCCAAGACTGTTGTATAAAAGCTCAGAAATCCTTTCATGCACTGTCTAGGCTTGGAATATAGAAGGAAATCACTGCCAAGAAGCAAAAGATGTTGAAACAGAATCATGCAATGTGTTAATGCCGCAGGGCATTGGAAGTGAGATGCCAGGGACTTCAATCAGAAATTGAATGATCTTTGTGATATAGCAAAGAGGATGGAATAACATCAGAGAACTGTGCACACAATGGAAAGAAACAGCAGAATCATTTGTCATCACTCCAAGAGAACGAGTGCTGGCAATGACGTTTTCTGAACCAACCTATTCATGTCATAGTTTGAGGTTCAAATACCTTTCAGGAGCAGATACCACCAGCAGCATCCTCTGACGGCATGGAAATTTGCAGCAATATCCACCTCATCTGACACTTCAAAGGCCTTTTGCTCTGGTCCTCAGACAGTTAAGTGTGGATACGCTAAGGTGGCTATGAAATCAGATTAACTTAAAGAGCTTGTATAATTCACAGCCTATTAAGTTAACCCAATTTCAAAACTGGTTCCACTTTGCATGAGAATGGACATCTGTGGCCTTCAAAATCCTCTACTATTTTTCATTCTTTGTGAGGTATTCTGCCTTCCTTTATACTGCTGCTGATCTCTAGCTGTGTCTTATAAAAAACTCAATTAAAACTGGTCAGATACCTAAAATGGTCGTGGCCTGCTACATGCAAAGTACATAATTATACTGAACTGTTATAGAAAGAAAGGTGTCTAAATGTTCTGCACACAGACAGAACTTGAACCAGAAATTCTTGATTCAGATAAGCCATTTGGTCACCAGTATTGGTCAACTTTCTACATATTTTTGACAATAAAGTTGCCTGGTTTCCAGTGCTGAGAGGTCTAAAGCTCAGCACTGGAGCTTTAGATCCAGCTCTCGATAGGATCTAAAGGCATCATCATATGGTGTCCAGCTCTTCTGCAGAGGGCCCTACACAAATATTTGAAAGAAAAAAACTCTTAACTTCAGGCTCCTGCTTCTGAAAATCTTGCATTTAATTTAACATTCAACCTTCACTCTCCTAAAAAATATAATATTACATCAAGTAAACCAGGTGCTACATACTGGAAACCGTCCCTATAAATATGTGGAGCTGTAAGACACAGGCATGAACACTGAGCAGAGAGCAGGACTTGCAGGCTGAGGAGCAGTCAACAGTTACATTTAGATGGTGAAACTAAACTCTAATTATAAGATATCATCTCGCCAATATAACTTCATATTTCAACATTCAATACAACATAATACAGTCTAATTTATAAGGTGCCTTATCATGCAAACTTCCATAGGCACAGTAATTTAAAAGGGATTATATATAAGCCCATCTAAAAGCAAATATCAAAAAGAAAATATTCTTGGTCTTGCAATATTTCAAAAACTTCTATTGAAGGAGCTTCTCCATTTTTGGGGTGGTGTGGAAGTCCAGAGAGAAGAAAGTACATGCCAAAATTGTTAAAATTGGATGCTTCACTCTGGTACTTAAATCTGTATCTAGCAATCAAGGAAAGGTCACAAATTCACCTTTCCAAAGGGCTGTGTCTTAGATCTATGGCAAATAGTGTCATTTCATCAACTTACAGCAGATAAACCTTAAACTGATTTTAGGAATGTTGTGGGAACACTTGGTTTAATTCTTCACATTCTCATGTATTCCTAAAATAAAGAACATTCTTCCCCCCTACATTTTTGTCATCTAAGTTTCCAAATTTCACAATCTTGTAATTTCTTTCTCATGGACTTTCAGAGCACAAAGTGTTCCTGATTTCCATTGCTACCAGGCATGTGTTGCAGGAAGGGAAGCAGAATTTACCTGTCCAAAGCCAGGACAGCCAGCAAAAGCTCCTCAGGCAGTTTTCAAAAGCATGAATGGCTTGAAGATTTTTCAAGCAAAATCCACATAAGAATATAACACTTCTATGCCCTGCTATCTAACTCTGCCACATAGACATCTTTTTCCCATTCTCCTAATAAACAGGGTTCATGGATAAATTCCAGCTGATTGCTATGCTCTGAACAAAGCAAGAGCAATGGAAATGCTGGAAAGCACATTCTCACCAAGATTTGCATAAGTTTTCATTCAGGATTACAGGCTTCATCCTACCCAGATGAAGATATTTAACATTTTCTTTGACTTTATCAGTAATTGGAGAGTCATTAAGATGGTTAATAGGCTGCCTCAGGAAGCCAAGACTCCACTTCTTTTTTCAATTTTTGTTTTAAGGGGGGTTAGCCATTTTGTAAAGATGTTAACTTGTGGGCATTGCCTGCTGCTCATACAAGTGGAGATATCTTTGGTCAAACTGAGATTCCTGGGTCCTTTAGATTTTGTTTCCAGGTACCAAGGAGATGCTTTTACCAAAGATTTGTTACTTGAGATACTGCAAGTACAGACAACCCACAGAAACCCTGGCTTCCAAACAAGATAGAAAGGTAGTTTTCATGTAGACCTGTGCACACATAATATGATCAGAATTTTGAACAATTTGAATACTCGGGCAGTCACCGAAAATGGTGTAAATAAAGATCATTCCATGACCGTGTGGTTGTCTGCCCATGCCCCTCGGAGAAGGGAGGTGAACAGCTACCATGAGAATGAAAAAGCACACCCAGTGTTTCCTCCAGGACATTTATCACTGAAAATGTGCCTTGGGATCAGCTTCTGCACACCAAAATTCAGTTCTTGGAAAGGCATAAAAAGAAATCATCGTGTAATACCCCAGGTTAAAAAGGCAGACACATCCGAACAAACCCGACTACCAGATGCTACCTTTGGATAGGATTCAATCTTGAGCTATAGTTTTTAAAAGGCTTTCCCCAGGAGATAAATATAACCTATCTCAGGCCTATCACAACCTGCTTGATGCTCTTTACCCAGGAACAATCAAACAATTTATATAAAGTAATCGAAATGACCTTTTCTGCGCACTGAGCCATTGTAAGTGATAGTGTGGAAATGCACCAACGTGTCACGACATCAACTGCAGCGAGCTCACGGAACCCATCCATTATTCTGAATAGACGCCTTGCAAAATGAATGGAATGTTTGTTATTATGAGAAAATAAGACAAAAGCACTCAATAGCATTAATCAAATAAAAATAATGTGGAAATTTAAACTTCCCAAAAAAAGCAAGCAGTGAATCATCTCTGAACTTGGCACTGTATCAAGCATACACCATTCATCTTCACCCTAAAGGCCCTTCACGACCAATCCACGCTCACCTTATCATTTTTTTCTACGTTATCAACATGTCAGCTCTCTTCCCGGGCCAGCCAGTGGTGCCTGCCATCATCCCCTCTTTGTTCCACTTCTGCCCTTTCTCCCATGCCAGCCTTCATGCATGGAAGAATCTCTCATAAATATCATCCAAACGTATTGTTCTCTCTCAAACACTGCTGGAATTGTTTCCTCTCCTGGAATAAACATAGGAAAATATTTGATAGTGAATATTAGGAATTTTTTTTTAACTCTGGCTATTCTTACCTAATTATTTCCTTGTGCTTCCCTGTCTGTCTGGTACAACTTCCACTATTTTGGTTCTACATCTCCTACTACTATTTCTTAGACTAGAAGTGACTAAGGGCAGGAATTTAGTCCTTGGTTTATATTTACAGAGTACTGAGTATAAGACGTTTCTGTCTCTAGCTGGGACTTCTTAACCATTACTGCTTTATTAATGATAACTTCTCAGCAGAGATGTACATTTTTATGAAATAAAACCTAGTGGCAACATCCAACCATATGGACTCTGTCCTCTCACTGTTTAAAAGTGAACCATCCTAAAACTTTCTATTTTTCCCTATAAATAGGGCATTTACTAGAGAATACTCCCCCAATCAGTCTAAAATTAGTCACAATCTCTTCAAGTTGTTTTTAGGAGAAAAAATTAACATGAACAGAAGATCATAAAGACTTCTAGCCACCCAACCATCCATATAAGTTAATTTCCGTTGTGATCTGAAGATGCAGGTTGAAATCAGCTACGTTTGGATATGTGCTTGGTGAGCTGGACAGTTTCAATGTAGAGAGACATTATTGCCACATCATTCTGGCAAAGGCACTGCAGTCTGGCCCTTCTGTTTGTAGTGCTTTACTTTCATTGCATATGTCCATCATGGAAGAAAACTAATTTATTCCTAGCTTAGGAAAGTTTTCTTTGACCAGCCTTGGAAATACTTGGTTTTCATTTAAATGCTTTTGGTTCTATCTAAACCATATTTTCAGACCTTTTTCTCCTCTCACAACCCTAATCTCAAGTAATAACTTAAGAAAAGCAGCAGAATTTAATATAAACCTTTACTGGTAAGACAGGTAATAATAATAACACTAAAAAGTGATTTCCCCACCACCACCATAGTTATTCGTCATTCTCCAGTGCCTGAGGGAGAAAAGGTGAACTTTCTACATGTCTGAATGTCATGAAATTCAGGCAGTTTCAGTGCAAGAAAGAATGAATTCCAAAGCTGTGAATCTGTTCTTTCCATTATGGTTCCAAAAGAAATATAAGACCTTCCACAACATGTAGGGAAATAAAAATGTCTCGTGGCTGTAGAGTTTGCTAAACCCCAGACACTTGGTATTTGCACTGAACAGGTTATAGCAAAGTGTGTGGCGTTGGTGTCAGGTAAATATTCCTTGTTGTGCACAGTAAGAAAGACTCTAGAAATAATCAGTAGCAACTAATAGAAAACAAAACAAAAAGAAACCTATTTTCTTTTGCTGCGTTTGTTTGTTTGTTTTTAAATCATCCTTCATTTTGAAGTTACTTTTCACCACTTCTCTCATGAGCTTGTAGCTGGGACATTTGTATGATGCTACGTGTGCACGTACATGGTGGAAACGAATGAATGGCAAACACCCCACTGACCAAACAGGCACGAAAAGGTAACTCCGGAATAAATGAACAGCACCCATGTTTTCTCAAAGGAAAGACACCGGCAGCTTGACTGTGAGCTGATGTTTCCATAAGACCTTGGAGTGGCACAGGCACCCAGCTACCCCACAAAATCAGTTTCTGTGAAAAAACAAGCAACCAAATAGATCCTAAGCCTCTTAAACAAGGAGGAATGAGAGTCTCAGAGGTAATTTCTGTGTTTCTCATCACAGGTGGGAAGAAGCACAGGTTTGCTTTGTGGGACACACAGCTCTCCCAGATGGAAATGTAAAGTCCAGCAGTCCAAGCTCACAGCTGTTCCTGCTACATTGGCAGACAAATCCAGATGTGCAGGGGACAAAATTATTTGCCTTCTCTAGCTGGAGTTAGGAGACCCTCATGGAGTAGGCACCCAGACTAAGAAATTAAGCAGAAAGTTTTCAATACTTTGAGCAATTTTAACACCTTGTGTGGCAGTTTTAAGGCAGTTTTCAGGTGAGGACTTTGTCTTCATCCTCCCGTCACACAGACTGCTATATTTAAGTAAGGATGAACAATTATGCGTTTTTGCCAAGGCCCAGGATATCACATCAAACCTGAACCCCACTGTTTCACACAGCACTCATTCTTCACACCACTTAAAAGCCTTCTGTACATGGCGTGCCAGGGAACAGATGCAAAATAGAGCTCAAGATTCTGCACTAGACTCCTCTCACTAGACAAGCTTTTGGCCTCCTAATGAGTGATTTTTTAATTAAAAGTGAGGTGGCACATGCAGATTGTCATCTCATCAGTGGAAGGTAGAGACACTGAGCTTGGAGTAATGGTTCATTGTGTGAAATTTCACAAAGTCTTTTTATTTCTTGTAAAAGCCCAAGCAAACACAGACATTTTATCAGCATCACATCTGAGTGTAGAACATACTAAAGAGCTTATGTGTCACAGGAAAATGTAACAGCCTCGTGTTAAATGTCCCAATGCAGCCCCAGCCAATTCTTCCCACAGCCACAGGCTCCTTCTCTCCTGGCCTGGGGATCCCTGGGAGCTCCCTCCAAACAGGTGCAGCCCCACAGACAGGGCAGGCACACACTCAGCAACATGCTGGAGCTTTCTTCAGCCCCTTTCTCCTCAGGCTCCCAGCTTTATTTCTTCCTAGAACAAAATACATAAAACAAATTCACCTCATCAGCCACATCTCCTTTCTTCTGTCTGCCAAGGACTTTGCAGACCCTCCAGTGTAACACCTGACAAACTGCGTTCTCTCCTACTCAGGCTTTCAATACTGCTCTCCCTGTAATCGTACCCACCGCTAGGGTATTTTTTAATAGCCACCTGCTATTCTTTAAAGACCTGACAAGCAGGTGGAGGGCTTGAGAGGCCAGATGAGCCACCTAACTCCAGCTAGGATGTTTCAACTTACTGCATTTCAGAGCAGGGCCTCACGCTTTTGTAAATGCCAGCCTTCATCACATGAGTTATCTGCAAAAATCGTCCCTTGCTATGGTTGCACATCATATTTCTACTGAAGATGGGCTTGATTTAGAGGAAGGAAGCAGAGACAGAGCCAGCAGAATTCCCAAAGAGCTCAAGGGTTGCAGATCCTGAGTTCTGTTGCTGCAGCAGGATGGCTTTCACCTCCCAGAAGAATGGCTAGAGAAGGACAGGTGAGAGAGCAGGAACACCTGGATTTGCTTCTTTCAGATTTCAGTATATTACTTAGGCTCTCAATGCCTTTCCTCCCCATCTGTAAATTCACCATTTGAGAACCTCGTCCTCCAACCTCATCTGGAGATATCAGTTCTTTCCCACTTCATTGAAATACTAAATATATAAAAGGTAATGAGGTTCTCAGATGATGTTTGAGTATGGTGATACAGGAAACACTTCAAACAGGCTGATTATATGTCCATTACAAAAATTTGTTTTTCACGTCATCAGGCAAGGAATGATTTGAGTCCTTAACAAACCTTTCCTTTTGAGTGCAGCCCAAAGTCATGGCACAAGCTGATGCTTCATTCCCTCTCCCGAGTAATCCCTGAACTTTTCAGCCATGTTCTAAATGCATTGTGTCTGGTTTCAGTAAGATTAGATGCACTTTGAGATGGCACACTATGAGATTTTGATAGGTTACATTATCAATCAAACTTTAGGGATGTTGAATCAATGGCTCGGCAGCACGTATTAAATCAGCTGGTTTTTTCTGGTTTTGCCAATTTTATAGGAAACATCACCTTTTTATTACTATTACTCTCACTAAACACAGAAATCAGTGAAAATCTTACTCTTCTTTCAAGTTTTGCCAATAACTTATTAAGACCATTTTGTAACAAGCTTTTGTGAATTTTCTCATAAGAAATTAAGTAAAGAAATTGAGTAAAGATAAGAGAGGACTGTAGAGTTTTGGGAGCAATATGACAAGCACGGCTGTTTAGTCACCTGCAATAAATCCTGCTGAAGCTCAGGGGACTGCTTTTATCTGCAAATACAAGCCATGATTCTGTGGCACAGCTCACAGTTATTTCCAAAGAAAAGCCATGTCTTACAAACAGGGATCTCCTTAACCAAAGAACGGATGAAAGAAACACTTCCAAGTTGCGCCAATCCCACACTGAGTTTCTGCTGAAGGTGTCCATTCCTTGCAACATTGGGCCTAATCCTGCTCCACTAAAATTAATGGAAGACATTTCCTGTCAACCCCTTCCTAAGAGGAGTGCAGTGGCATTACAGTGTTGAAATGATATTGCAAAATACTCGGTGTGTTTCAAAAAGAGTTCTTTTTTTTTTTTTTTTTTTTGTAATTGCCAGCAATTAAGCATGTTTATCAGATTTTAGCCTCTCTCCATCATTCAGAGAGGTAATTAAAGGTTTAGTCATTGCATACTGGGCTGTTTTTCTGTTTCATTAGCTGCAGTGAGTCTCTGAGAATGGGGCTGAATGCTCTTTCAATGTTGCAATGCCACGGAGCTGCCCGTGGGCAGGCGGGAACCACTCGCTGCACCTTCCTTCTCCTTTAAAAACCCACCTCCTGCAAAACCCATTTCACCCAGGGACCCAGGCTGGACTTTCTGGGGAAAAAATTACATGTTCCAACCTCTTTGAAAATTAAGTCATTTGTCCAAGTGCCAAAGATGGATTTGTGACCAATACCGCAATATTCTGCAGGGTAGTTAGGCACTTAAACATGTTACCTAAGGTTTTATTCTTTCAGATGCCAAAAGGAAAACTGTTGTTGTTTCAAGCTAAACCCAGGTTCACCTTTTGTCCTGGGTTTGATCAGAAAGTCTTTCTGCTCAGGTGGCTGCTGGTTGAATCTCCATCCTGCTCCTCCAGACCAATCACAAAATCTCACTATTTCTGGGAAAAAAATTGATACTACTACTTACAAGGCTTAGGATCTTGTTAAGGCTGTAGTACAGTAGCCTTGTGCCTCTTGGCACCTCCGGTTTCTGCTTCCCCAGAGCTGTCAAACCAAAATTACAGCGAGTAGAAAAACCCAAGGCACTTTAGGATTCACTATTTACTTTCGATTCTGCACTGCAAAGTCTGACTCCAACACGTTCGGGTATCACAATTGCAATTTCTGAAGCTATTTACCCTGAAAAGTTTGTATTACAGTGCTAGCGGTGATAAATGAAAATAAAATATTTACTCAGTTGTGGGATTCACTCCTCAGCTCCAGGAAGAGGTTTGCCTCAAAAGAGACTGAGGGCTTTTTACTGACCTAGAGGAGTGCCATTATAGCCTGGAAAAATAAACATGAGTCTGTTGCCTACATGAAATTATTCTCCACTGCATAAGAAATGTCTTCAAGCCATTGACTCCCCACAAAGGCAATGTTGTCATGTTGTAAGTGAGCAGACAAATAATAAAATAATTGAGTAATATTGTTGGGAGTCATTACAAAAACTTTTACTTTGCCATTTTTTGAAATGCCTGTATTAAGCTGACAGCTGAGGAATCTGGGCCATGGGATAGAAGCAAACAAATCTGAATTTCAGTGATAGATATGCTGCAGAGATTGGTGCCATAATAAACAATAATGGGTTTAGTGCACTCTCAGCCTCACACCTGCCCTGTTGCTCTGCCCTGATTCTGCTTAAATCACCCCTACCACACCATTATAGAGACCATTTCTCATGACGCATAAAAGAGAACAACCTCTATGCTGAACTTTGTGACTGTGTTACAGAAAAAAAAAAAAAAAAAGATAATTTTGTGCATGTTATAATTTCATACTTTCCCAGGTATGTTTTAAAATTAGTAAGTTTGCAAATGATAAATTAGGATGCCTGTAACTGTTGCTTAATGGAAAAGTAACGACATTGTTGCTAATACATGTAAACATGAATGTCATGGGTTAGTACACTTGTTCATATTAATTATTTCCTTCATTGCTTAAGAGGTTTCACATCCATTCTCATATGAACGTTTTCAGCATCATTTTCTAAGCATTAGATGTCACTGTACTTTTTTTGCTAAAATCCTGGATTTTGAAAGCAGTTGTTTCCTCCTATGCAGACATTCCATAAATCGCCTTTTAATTATCCTTTGGATAAATAAAGCAGTATGATATTTTTTAATTGGTTGATATAAATCATATTTTCCAGACTATGAATCACCCAACCGAGTAAATGCAGAACACTTTCACTGTGACATTTTCCCCCTTGACTTAAAAATGCACTTGCTAACTTTTACTTCCACAAGATCAAGATTCTACTGGATTCAAGTCATCTTTTCTCTGCAGTTGGGTTCTCTTTGTTAGCAGAATCACTTTTCAGTTTCCATTGGCCCTGTGAGGAAAGAATAAATGAGCTGTATCCTGAATAGAAACGTTCTGCAACATGTTTTTGGGCAGGTAAATATTCTCACAGTGGCCAATTCTCACAGCACTTGTCTTGTATGGCGCAGAATTTTCTCCATACTCAAATATGAAGATGAGATTTAGAGTCAGCCTCCAGGATGTTGTCAAATAACTTTGCTGCTGTTGCTCAGGAAAGTGATTTGAACCCAATCCAGTTCTACCTACAATATTTCTTCTGATTTCTTCACACTTTCCCACATCATTAACGTCGATCACAGCTCAAGCACATTCGTCTTTGGTGTTCTCTTCTGAACATCCCTACCCCTTCAGCTCCTGTGTTCACGTCGTGATTTCTGCTTCACTCCTGTTTTACTATTCTAACTGTGTTTTACTTGGTTCTACAGACTGCTCCAGCTTCTCAACTTCATCCATTTTGTTCATTCCTGGAACTTCTAAGCCAATACTAAGGTTCTTTCTCACTGTCCAGCCCTAGTTCTTCAGCTGTGTGTGCTGGACATCCCAGCCTGACTGCTCACAGCAAGCTGTACACCCTTATGTAGATTAGTTATCCAAGTTTCTTTTCCCTAGCTTTCAGATTAATTTAATTCCTAATCATTTAAGACAGCCCTTGTCCTTGAAGAAATTTAGGTATATTAGAAAATAATGGTTTGCATGACTTGGATGGACCTTTAACAGCTTCTGAAAAATATGTCTAAAGGAATTATATTATTGCTAAATTAATTTTAGTTAAATGCTTCTGCAGAGCATGCTTCAGGAATTTCTATAAGTTATATTTATCCCACCAGTGAGGATTATCTGACTTTTTATAAGCTAATCCTCTTGAGTGCTATGTCTCAATCCTATGAGAAAGCATGTAATATTTTACATTACAAGTGTTTTAATTTTATCTTCATTAATTTCCACTTTAAACACATATAAGCGTTCCCAAAGAAGGGCAGACAGCAATCCAGATGCAACGTTCAGAGGTTTTGGTATTCTCCATTATCATGCAATGGCATCTCGTATTTTTGAACAATTCCTTTGTTTTCACTCTTATTTCCATTGCTTCTTATTTCACAGGCCATCCCCATTTTTTCATGTCTTGGCAAGTATCAGCTGCAAGACTGATTCACCTTCTGATGATTTTTTGGTCTCACTAGAACAATCGAGTGAAGAGAAGGCAATTCTTTAGTATTTATACTGAATTGTGTTTATGTGAGGGCCAAATTCTGCCCTTAACACGGGTGCACAGCTCTTCCTGTGAACCCAGGAGACTGAGTTTGATGTGAATTATGAATTTAATGCGGTGATCCTTTGTGCTTTGCACAAGGAAATTAATATTTTTATGCCTACAAAAGGAAGTAGAAGGTAATTCTTCCTTCAGTTCAGTGAAGTCGTACAGCAGCTATGGATCTGCTCTAAAAGTAGGGATGGCACTCATTCAAAAGCCATGATATGTGATTTTTAGTGGTCATGGGGCCTTTATAGGAATGTACAGAATTATCTGCCTGGATAATTTTTCCAACACATAAATTTGCAAACAGGAAGCATTACAGCTCTTAACCTGCTCATGACTGTGCTCATATGCCACACTGATTTTCCTTGGGCAGGCTGAAAATACTGAAAAACGGATCAGAAGTGTGAGTAAGCAGTAAGGCAGACCATAAGAAGGCCACCGAATTTCAGAAAGGACATTACTGCACACCAGGTGCATGAACAAACAGAAAGTCACAGTCACAAGCTGGAATCCTCCTGAAGTGTTTGGTATTGAGTCAACAGAAAGTCTGACAAACCTGGATCACACAGGTGAGGAAAGAATGACACTTCAGTGCCTCATAGTTTTTTCTGGGTACAGCAGAAGAGTCACAGCTTTGCACTTCATGAGCATCCACCACTTCTGCTGTGATTCTCCATCCATTTCTCTCTCTCAGACGGTGCAGTGATTCCTGAGATAAAGAGACAGCTCTGTACAGACAGGTGTGTACGATTCTGTGCTTTGCATAAGTCTCACTAATGCTATTGCAGGGCTTAAGGGACTTTTAAATCACGCCTAGACTTCCAAAAACGGTGAATTTCAAGAGAAAACAAAACAACAGTTTGAAAAGACACAGAACCCGTTACATGTCACCTCTATTAACTACAGAATGTTCTGGATTTTCAGTGGCTCCTTTGCATCCAGGGGCCAAGCTCAGCAATGAACACCAATGGATGCCAGTCAAAACCCAGTTTGAGACACAGCACTGACAGGGGAGGACACTGAAAGCCACAGGAGAAGAGAAACAACACCACTGGACATGCCTCAGTCTGTAGAAACACTCCTGAATTTTATAGACAGGTGTTTCTGTTCATTTATAATGCTGTAAAGGCTGTTTTATCTACCTAATAAAGGTTTACAAGGCAATACCATTATCTATTTATATAATACAATAACATAATTTGTTTCTGCAGAATCCATTTGTCTTGGGTGAAAACTCAAGTATTTCCTATAGAAGCTTCTCAGCACATTTCCCTTCAGAGACACTTTCCTCCCTGTAAAATTGCAGCTGCAGGTCTGAGAGAAACAGAGCAATTTTCTCTTCCCCAACTTGAGCAGTATTGCAAACAGCCTGTCCTCATCAGAATACGAAAATGTTCCAGTTACATCTGTGACTCTCGCTGCTCTCTACACCACTGCTTTTCAGAGGGAGAGACAAATCCTCCCAGTGTTCCTGAGCAATACATTTTGCATTTGGAGTTCTGACTTGGCTGACACTTTTTAAAATATACATATATATTCAGAGTCAGACAGCTCCCTGGTGACTATTACACAGCTGCAGATGCTGAAGGGCACAAATTATTCCTGCAAAGGTCAACATTACCTTACACTAAAAAATTGTCTTCCTGACCATTCATTCTTTCTTGACTTCCACGCTGTGAACAAGTGATGAATTTTTATGATTTCACCACCAGCCATTGGTCATATTATGTACCTCTTGGGGAGGAGAAGTGAGGAGGTGGAAAGAGACCCCAAACCGCATATAGACACCTAAAGACGTGTCCTTTCTGTTTCACAAGATGACATTAAACCAGAAGAGCCAAAGTTTCATTTGGAAGCTGTTACGGGACTTAATAACAGTCGGTGTGAGTGCACCACAGAATGAATCTTATAAAAGGGATGGAAGGATGTGTCCAGACAGCCCAAAGTTAAACTCATATTCAAGTCTACTGTTTCCTACTGGCTAGCCAGTTCAGAAGGCAAGGAGCCAAGCAGCAGATCTGAGACCTTTGTGGAAGTTAGTTAGGCAATTTTAATATCGCCCAGAGCTGCTTAGCAGTAAGTGAAATTCCCAAGGCAGAACCTGTGTGGAGGATAGACATTCTGCTTCATGAAGGAATATGCTACTTTAAAAGATGATTAAATTCAGATGTGGGATGAAAGACAGAAAAATTAGAAGTTCCCCATGACTTTCTTTTAACCAACTGAAATATTATATTCACCTACATTGAAAATTTTTAGTTTGGTTATTGCAATACTGAAAGCAGCATAAATTTAAAAGATCTCCACTTCAAAAATGAAAGCTTATGTATTGCAAGCTTTGTAAGAATCCCTCCTTACTTGTTCCTTCTGCTTCATATTCTCTCTAAAATTGATATCATTGCATCAAATGTTTTTATTTCAGCTGAAGTTGAAAAAAAAAAAAAATTGTTCCCTCAAAGAGTTTGTTATTAGCTTTTCCCACTTACTACTGCGCACACTACTTTCTCCAACAGACAAAGAGGAACAAAGAATTGGCTGTTGTTTAATACTTTATTAAAAATGCTCAGCTCCTCTAATACCAGAAGAGGTGTAGAACGGAACAGAATTCACAGGCTGCAGGCAAGAACTTTCCCCCCTTTTGTCAGAGCAGGCAGCATGTAGAGTCTGGCCCTAATCAGATTAGGTTGTGCATATTTATAAACATCTGAAGACCATAAAGAAAGACTCCCAATTAAAAGATACTCTGGATTTGCTTCTGCAAGAGTTGCAGAAAAACATGGCCATTAACATTTCCATTAGAGACTGAATTTGGCATAAACCACACTTGTTGAACTGGGTCCTCTGGAAATCTCTTTTTTACCGGAACGTATCCCTGGGTTCTTTTCAGATACATTTAAAAAACATGTCCCATTTGATCTGGGTGTATGAAATTACTCAACGCCATGTCACTGCATGGGATGTAACCCCATGTAATGTAATGCACATTCAAGCAAAACTCTCTTCCATTACGGGCAGGAGTAAATTACAGATAGGAGTTTACCATAATTAACCACAAACTGGCAATAAGGCCTATTTTCTGTCTTTGTAGATTACTATCAAGTTAGCTAAGCTTACTTTTAGAAGTAGTCAAGAATATAAAAGATATTTAAGATGAATCCATTCTCTGGATAAACATGTTGTTGAACCATCCAAGTTATTAGGAATGGAGAATGAATCCAAGATGCTGCTTAGGTGTGGTCTGTTTGGTAAACAGCCTAGCCCTCACTACAGTTTTTCATAAAAATGTTTAACTTCTTTTTTCCCCAGCTATTCCTCAATTAAGAGCTGTGCTGTTGTTACCTCTTACCAATAACACAAGGCTGAACTCATGTCCAGCAGCTGCCCTCAATGTGTCTCCTCCAGCTGAAATCACTTCATCATTTATTATTCCAAAACACTAAATAAGGGCAGACATTTTCCTAAAGAATTGATTTTTAAGGGCTCAGTATCAATCAGTTCTTTTTGCCTTTGATCCTCAGTAATCAGGGAGACAAACATTTGGAGAATTCAATATGCAGCCCATTTAAAGACATTCTAGACTTTCTGATGCTCCCATGAAACACCTATTTGCTTTAGACAATCAACAAACTTTTGAACGGGATGCTTTATCAGCACACAAGGCAAACTCACAGCAGTGTTTCTCTGAGACAAATCTAGAAAAGTAAGCACCTTAATTAAGCCATTTGCATTTTAATATTCCTGCAGCCTCTCTGATTAGAAATATTTTGTTAAAACACAGGTGCTGAGCTTTCCCAGTGCAGAGTCTCCACTGCCACTAATGGTCCACAGTTTCATTTTTGCCTGCTGGAGCACAACCAAGATCTGATCCATCTGCAGACCACATCCATCCAGCTCTGGGTTCAAGCACTGGAGAAATTCCAATTAATGTTTTTTGTAGTGTTTTTTGTGGGTCAGTGTAGCAATGAATCCAATCCTTTAAAGCAATCTGTTTCCAAATCCAGTTCTTGTTGTAAAATGGACTTTTCTAACTTCTCAGATTTTTTGGTTTTTTTTTTTTTTTTTACTTACAGTGTCCTAGTTTCAATTGTCTCTTATTTTACTTTATTAAATGAAGTAATCTTCAGGCACTACAAAATGTTGGCATCATTTATTCAAATGCAACCTGTCCTGTGAGCAAGAACTAGAATCGCACAAAAGCAGCTGCCTCTGTAACAGCATTTCATTGTGGAAGATGCACCTTGACTCTCTTGGTATGTGCTCAAGTAGGGAGAGGAGGAAGAGGGATGTATTTATAACCAGAATAAAGAGCAAAATCCTACAGATAAAAGTTCATGCAGAAAATTTTTAGAAGTCTGACTTGAAAAAAAAAAAGCCTTAAACTGTGGACTTCCCCATTATTATTATTATTCCTATTACTGGAATTACAGTTCTGGACATGCCTCAGGAAGGAAGCACATATGATCACACAACACCTGCAGACTGCTGTGTCAAACAGGATGGGAAAATCACCTGCTCACAGCACAAAAAGACTTTTCCATCATATATTGTAAAACAAGATGCTGTAAGTGCCCTGGAGGAACTGTGTTTTCATTGCTGAGCCCTGTTACAACAGTGCTCCTCATGTAATTCTCACTCAGGCTAATAACATACGATTTCAAGTCATATCCAGGCTATAATAAAAGTGGGAAAAGAACGTGAAGTAGCGCCAGAAAGATCCAGTGGTTTTGTGGACCTAAGGTGTTGGACCTAAGGTTGTGGAACACAACCCAGAATATAATGAGCGAGTTAAAAAAGAGAATTCTTCAGGCCAGTTTTGATACAAGAATTGAGCACAGTCAAAGGCAATTAAATAATTAAAATTTTAGTAGTGACTTATAATATGTGAAATACGTATCTCTCCTTACATTACTGAAAACATTAAAAAAACCCTGCTACTTTTCAAAACAGCAATTTTCAAAACAGTTTCTAAGAAGCGCACAGAAAATCAGCAGAAAGTTGATTGGTCTCTGCCCCAACCTGTTCTCAGCAGAATACCAAGAGCATAAATCAATGCCCATAAATCTACCCCTTTTCCTGAGCTGAACCTCATCAATAACAAAAATACAGCCACAACCTCAGTTTGAGCCCCATGGGCATCTCTAGTGCCTCCCCAGCATCTCTCCATAATCTGTGGATCCATAACTCCGATTTCTTTTATGTTAGATGGAATAAATAGGCCAAAGCAAGGCTGGTAATTGTGTGCAGGATTCTTGAGGCTGTGATGGGATGGGGTTGCCATCCAGTTGCTTTCTGCATTGGCTGTGTTTATGTGCTGGGTGTCTTTCAGAGAAATCCAAATACCTGTGAGTGAAGACACATCCTTCTGATAATGAGTCTTCCCAGAGGAGGCCTGTTTGGAGATTTAAAGCAAATTCTTCTGACTGAATCATCCCCGTTCAATTGTTCTCCATTAAAAATAATTTTATTATGTAAACAATTAAGTTCAATTATATGGATTTAGAAAGCTTTTAGTCCAACCTGCTCTTGCAGTGACACGTTATAACATAAGCCTTAACACCACTTCTGAGAAGACTGTACCCAGACAAACACTTCTCTTAGGCTGCCATAATCCTTTGGGTCTGTACCTGCACTGCCATGAAATCTGGTGGGACACGTGCAGAGAGCATGCATGTGTCAGAAACTTCATCTCTTCCCTGGCTTTCCAGCCCAACTTCGGAAACAGCAGCACCGAACGCAGCCAGAGGCCTCTGGAAGGCACAATGGAGCCTGATATGGACAGGGTTCTTCCCCCCAGGCTGATCATGGCCACCAGCCTCCCACCCAGAGAAAGCTCTTCATTCAAGGAGCTGGACTCTGCTCAGTTTTATTTCATAAAACACAAACAAAACAAATCAGTGTCCTATTCCCCGTTTTAAACAACTGGTGTCAGCCACATGGGAAGCTGAATTAACGTGGACTTGCTAGGGCACTCACACCAATCCCATTTCCTGGGGTCTAGGAGCTGCTCTCACTTGCCAGTTTGACCACTCTGTGCTTCTCCTCTCACAGCATGAAGGACTTTCTTAAAGTTAATTCAAATTGTTCTATGTTTGCACAAATATTTAATTGACTAAAATACAATATTTTCATAAATACTTCCAGATCGAAGGCTTGTTCTCTCTGACTTCAACTAAAAGTTCTTTTCTTAAAAATGGGTTCCACCTCTACCTAAATTAATTTTAGCAGCCTCCTTCTGGAGACAGGAAAAAAAATTAATGTTACATCTGTGTAAGTTACTTAGCTAACTTGGAGATAAGTCCTCCAGCGGACAACAGCTGCTTTCCCTCCTCTCTCTTTATATTTAATATCATTGTATGTCATCTTAACAGCTGTATTTACTACAAATTCCCTGTGAAGCTCCTGGGTCATTCACTTTCTAAAAGCATAACCCAGAAATGCACACTCAGGGCATTAATGCTCACCCTGGCTTGACTCACACGCATAATGGCTCCTTGGGTGATTAGCAGTTTTCATCATCAGGTCCTACATGATTTAAAAAAAAAAAAAAATAAAAAAAAAAAGGGGGGGGGGAAGGAAAAAAAAAGAAAACCTTAATGGCAATAAAAATATTAGGAGTCAGCTATTTCATACTAATGACTTGTTAATGTAACATTACTGCTGGTGCTTTAAGTACTGTTGTCCTTAGATGCTGCACTGCATTCATGAAGGACTTTGGGAAAAAAAGGGAGTGTGGTGTTGAGACTTATTGCATTAAGAGATCGGTTTAACAGATTGTTTAGTTTTGGTAATATAATTTGACATCTAAACATAAGCTGAGAGGGATCTCCCACAAAACCTTTGATAATATGATTCATTGTCAAATGTTTGTTTTGCCTATCTGGTACTCATTAATTAATTCTTTTTAATATATCTTGGATTTACTGATTTGGAAAAAGAGAATTATTCTTATTGATGTTGCTAAAATATCCAGGTGGCTTGAATTTCACCAACTAGATGGTATAATCTAGCACATTTGTGTAGACCTAATCAAATCTCTACTAACAGATGTGAAGAGCCCAGCATGGGAGCAAATGTTTGTGTCTATATGATAATTAAATTACCTCAATAAAGAGAATAAATGAACAATGATGACTATAGTTTTTTTAAACCTAGGTTATCTTCCTCATGCACAGCCTCTATTAACCCCTTTAGCAATTGGTAAAACTTGCAGATTTTCAGAATGAACCATGGTTTTCAGGCAGTGCCTTTGATTAAATCTACTGACCAGGCAATGTGAGTAACTTAACTATTCTTATGCATCACTGTTAATGGGTATCAAATAAATAATAAATTCTGCATTAAAAATATGCTATGTACAGTGTATTTAATTTCATATAAACAGTTGTGACACACCAGCCTGTGTTTTAATTAATCTTTTAGTTCTCTCATTCTTGGGGAATTGCTTTGATGATTTTCACAGCATTCTTAATCTATGTCTAAATTTTAAATGGGCTCACATCTTTAACAAACAGGCTCCTGTCCTTCATATAAGCTGGATGTGGCTGTATGGGCATTTCCGAGAGCCCCAGTAGGCACTCGAGTGACCCAAGAGCTGCGAAGGATCTTCAAAACCTGGCCCTCTAAATCCAGTTTGTGATACAACCAGACAGACAACTTCATTCCAGCGCCTATAAAGTACAACAAAACCTTCTATTGTAATCCATTCCTGAATATTCATTTCCCTAGAATTCACTTTAGGGAGACCTATGAAAACAAGATCCATGAGATAAAAAGATATTTTAAACCTATCTTTGTTTTGAAGGTGGCCTTGTGGCAGTGAGATGCTTCCACAAGGAAGGGAAGCTAACTCTTAGCAGCAGCACTGCTGGGCTATCACCGAGCAGGCCGAGCTGCAGCTGGAGTTCAAATCACTTCTGCCCATGTTTTTGCTACAAACAGGGGAACAGTTCTTTCTCTGTTCACTCCACGGCGTGCTCTGACCTTGCTGGAGGCTAAGTAATGTCACCAGCTGCATGTGTAACATGGTCATTGGTGATGAAAAGTGAACTGGCGTAGCTCGCCTAGGGATGCAACCCCTTTTAACATATCTAACATTCCTGCAGGTGTGGTGGCTTTGTTTGTGTGTTTTACTGTGTTTGTTTATTTGCCTGACTAACTAACTCATGTCCTCCTGCCCAGTGCAGATAGAGCCTTCTTATTTAACATTCCTGGAACTCTGAGTGTTTAGGATATAGATTGTTTCCAGTCTCAGGATGTAAAAGACATGGGATAGAAGTAAGAGAGATTAGGGCTCTTTTCCTCAAAGTTAAACAACTGGATTGGTTTTCAGGCAATGGGGCCCTGAAACAGCTAAATAAAAATAGTCCTGTACTTACAAGGAACCCACAGATTGTATTTCTAGAAGATCCAACCGAGGGGCTGGTTTGACCAGCAGCACATGGGAATAGCCCAAACACATAAAACAGTTATCTCCTGGAGTCAGAAAGAGATCTTTAGTCAGCTGAAGGGAGGTAGCAGCAGGGCTGGAGTAATTTGGGAGGCTAATTATATCCTCTTTGTACTTAAATGAATCTTTCTACTGAGCCTTCTGTGCTGTAGGAGAGAAACAAAGTGCGGTCACTCCCAGTTCAATACATCCCAAACTACAGATGGTTTCTGAGAAAACCTGCAAAGAGAAGATGGCTTTTGCTGGACTTCACTGCATGCACAGAACAACAGCACCGCTGGAGCTTGGTGGAAAAGGGGCAAAAGACACTCAAAACCCACAGAATTTGAAACAAACAACTCCCCTTTCAGGAGTCCCAATCAAAAATATTTTCTAATTATTCACATTCACGTGAAAGTCCATCTCTTCCATGGAATGTACACATACAAACTCTTATCAACCAATTTCACTCTTTTCAATCTTTGTAACTCTAACAGAAATACATCAACAACTATTTCCTCCTTGTCTACCTATTCAAAGTGGGCCTGATAATAATAAGGTTATTCTCTTTTGAAATATTCCCTTCAAGGAAGGATTCGGGGAAGTTTGTCCTGATCAGCTTTGGATTCAAGCCCACAAAAAAACAAGAGAGATAGAATGGTCTTTTGCTGCCCCATAAAATTCCCAGGCTTCAGGGCCAGAGGCACAGCTAATCACCACCAATGACCTGTGAAAATTTATCAGAAAATAAATCGTCTTGTAACAGGGAAGAGGAAGGAGAGCTTCAAGTGTGTTTGTGTCACCAACACAATTACTAAAAGTAATTGTTCAGTTTGGCGGATGGGAGCAAAAGGGAGAAAGTGTTGCTGTGGCTTGGTTTGGTTTAGTTTTGCTCCTTCTTGGTGGTTGTAGATGTTTTGGGTTGATTGGCTGTTCCACACCAGTGCCAGCTATAACACAAACACTGGACTATTCCCACTCGAACATCTCCTGCACTGTAAGAGGTCACCAGCTCAGAACCTGTGGTCACAGGAAAAAGAAATACGTTTGGAATCCCCTTGTTTGTCATCTGAACCCCACTAGGCCAACCAGGTCTTGGATTTCTCTCTTCCACATCCCATATCAACAACACTTGCGGAGATCTGTTTTGGCATGGAAGTTTGCTGAAACACTTCCTTCACTTCTATTTCTGCCTCCGTATTTCACAGCCTCGGCACTGAGAGCACCCCAGGCCCTTTCCTGAGGGACCAAGTCTTAGCAGTGCATTTTGGGGTGCAATTGAAGCAGAGACACAGCCAGATACCTCTTGAGACATCAACTCCCTTTCTGTCCTTCTGTACTCATTTCAGTGGCTTGCTTCGAATTTCTCAGACAGGTTTTTATCTTTTCACTTCCATCCTGTCTACTTTCACACAGGTTTATGTTGTCATGAACACTCAGAAATGTTCTCAGAACAAAAACCAACTTCTGCTTTTCCCCTTTACTCTGCTCAGAGTTCCCCATGAGTCACTCTGTGTTTTCTTTAACCACCCTTCAAGGTTCCTCATTGTGCAACCAGGTTTTAGTGCAGGTTTTCATAAACACGTCTGAGTTACACAAGTGGGATTTTTTTTTAAGTGGAAACAGGCTCAGTAATTTGTAAATATGCTTTGGTTGAAAAGGAGTTAAAAATACAGTCAAAGAGACTTTGCTTCCCTCCTTTCTCCCATGGTTCATGACCTTTGCTTTTTTCAACTTCCTCAATTTAGTTTCAGTAAATTGTCACAGAATGGCACAACACCTGCCTTGGGTACTTGAGAAATTGACTTTTCCTGCAAATTACCCTGATCAGTGACCTTGTCTGGCTACTAAAGGGGTTTGCAGAAGCAGTGCAGCTTTATGTGTGGCCATCTTCCATCTTCTGATTGGTATTTAGCCCTTTGAAGTTCACTTATCTCCTTAATGTGCTGCTACCTTTTGGGGGGACAAAAAGAAAAAAAAAGAAAAAGAAAGAAAAAAGTTTAAAAAGGCCATGATACGCTTGTCATGCCTGAAACCAAAATACTAACAGTAAAGACAAAGTGTACTCCATCCTGGAAGGTGCACACAGAAATGTAAGCTGAAAGGCTCCAGTGATCCCCTTTCCAGAAGAATGTCTGTAATTTCTTTTCCTCTTTAGCTGTTAAATGTTCAAGTTTTGGTTGATATTGTTTCAGTAGTGTTTACTAGAAAGGATTTAACAAGGCTGACCTTTCCATCCTATCCTTCCCTTTTTTTTTTTTTTTTTTCAATCTGTTGTAAAACTCACTACTCTGAGGAAAAAGCAAATATCTGCTCCTCCGCATACTGCACAAGCGTTGGGGCAGAGGTTACTTCTGGAAACCTAAAAGGTAAAATTCTTTTTTGTGCTGAAGCTTTGATTTCGCAGTGACATGTAAAGGGGTTATTTGTTTAATTAATTATTAATTGCTGTGGTGTCCAACAGGTGCCAGGTCTCAAGTGCGGTCCCTGGGGCAAGCAGCCCAAGGGGAAGCGCGGTTCACAGCAACCTTGAGTAAATTGGCCCAGGAGAAAGTTCTGGAGCTACTTCCCATGTCCTTGTCAAATATCAAAGAAAAACAGTTAAAATGTAAACTTATATTAAGCATTGTACTTAATTCTGACAAGCTTTTAGGATCGAATTGCAGACTTTAGTCAACAAAGGGGAATTAGGCCTGGCTCTTCAATGGAGGTGAAGGTGGGACAGCTGTTTCAGAGCTCTGTGCATAGCTCTCATCTTATTTTTCACATCTGTTCTGTTTAATTTAGCTAAGCACTTTGAGTCACAACTTGTGGCTGAAAATTTGAATCCTATTTTACCTGGGACTCGGACTGATATTCTAGATCTTAGAAGGAAATTAAAAAATGCCTGAAAGATTACATTATCTAATAAATTTCCCCCACCCCACTCTCTTTATTTTTGCAACTGGCGAAGATTTATTGCTTAATTGCAATTTAAGAAAAATTTTAATGCAGTCAAATGCAAATTCTGTTTGTATATGTGGGAGGATTTTTCTTCCTTTCTTTCTTGTCCCCTTATATTTAAAAAATATTTAACTGAAAAACAAAAAACCCAAATAAGTTTTGAGTAAGGAAAAAATAGCAGAGAACTGTTTTCTTTATTTATATTGCTGTCCTTATCCTGTCTTGCCTGATCCCCCCTCAAGATTTGCGATTTTAACCTTCTAACATCATCCTGAAGGGCGGAAATATTACCCTTGTTTTAGAGAAAGGGAAATGAAGACAGAGGGCTCCTAATCCAAGAGGTCCATGGGCATGGACACGCTGTGTGCTTGGATCAGGAATGACCTCCAGTCTGCTGGGCCCCAGCAGGGGATGGTCCCAGCAGCTGCAGGAGCAAACCGGATCCATCATTCCCCACAAAAGGACTCCCGTGGGCTCCGTGGCAGCACAGAAGGAGCACCACAAGAGCATCATGACACCAGCACCAGACCCCTCCTTGCCATTCCCTCTGCCCAGCGCTCCCCAGCCACCCAGGAAGCTGCTGGGATGCTGCAGGCTCTGCTGCTGACACGGGTTCTGCCCTGCCACCTCCCCGTGCTCCGGAGGTTGCGGTTGTTCCACTCGCTTCCCCTCAGCACAGCCTCAGGACGTTCCTTGTCTCTGTTAGGGCCTCTGCCTGAACCCAGCACAGGCCCCCAGTGCTCCAGCTAATGGGAGCTAATGAGAATAACAAACCACGGTGACACGGGGCTCCTCTGCTATTAGAGAGGGCAGGCACATGAAAGGGTGCAAGGTAAGAGAGCCCAAAAGCCTGATACATTTAGATCACGGGGATTTAGCTGTGATCTGCCCTGCCCCAGGGTCAGGCATGGCACGTGAGCTGTCCCTGCTCTGTGCCACTGCAAGTGGGACTGAGCTGGACTGGGAGCCGTGTCCAGCCCTGCTGGGCTGGCCCTGCACCCCCAGCACCTGAGCACAGCGTGGGATGCCAGGATTGTGGTGCTGTTCCCCACCAGGCACCACAGCCAGGCCCTGAAGTCCTTAAGGTGTTTTTTAAAATTGGCTGAGTAGCTCTGCTCAGTAGGTAGCTGGTTTGACCAGACAAAAAGCCAACAAACCTCAGAACAAACACAGGCTTGGACAGAACTTTGCTTCAAGAGTAGCTCAGTTTGAGAGACAATTGTTTGTAGTTCCTCGCTGTCTCACAATGGAGATCAGCCGCTCAGAAAATCAGTATCCAACACCATGTTTTACCATAATTTAAAACAATTAAAACACAAATCACATCTTGGATCTGTTAACTTTCAGATAAGTATAATTAGACCCCAAAATGCTTTAAGTAGTGTTTACACATTTATTTACCAAAAGACAATTATTAAAACAAAGAAACATTTCCACTTAATTGATGGAAAGATAGGAAAAAATGTAATTAATCATCATTAGAGTATGCAGCCCTTTATTGTTCAGTGGCATGTCGCTGTGGGAACTGCAGGCTGTGACACCACTCCTGTCTCTAGGACTTGCTCCAGGAGGAAAAGGGAGGTGGTGGCTGTGAAATGGGGTGGATTTACCTTAGGGGTGCTGGTGCTTTCACATCCAGCATGTCCTGGAAACATGGGGCCACGTGCCCAGGAGACGAGTGCCAGTGGGGACCACAGCAGGGTGAGACCAAAAGGACTCAGCGCAAACAAATCTGTTGGAAAGCAGAAGAAATTGCACATGTCAATAGAATTACAGCAGCGAGGGAAGAAGAAAGAAGCCCCATATCCTTAAGCTATTTGACTCTCCAAAGCACAATACAACAATATTAACTTTTGTAGGATAAGAGAGTTTTTTTATTCCAATATGATGTGAAGTAGCTTTGCTTGAAAGATTTCTTCTGTGTTTTCAAAAATCCTTCTGGTTTCCCAGAAGGAAAATGGGGATTACACCAGTAAACCCTGAGCAAGCATGCCCATTGCAGGAGCATTTCTTTAGTGCAGAAACAGCACTGATGGTTTCCTTTCATTGCAGCAACTTGGACAATTACTTTACTCACAAAGCCTTTTGGAGCTGCATGAGCTGCCTCCTGCAAGACAGGAACCTTTGGAAACTTGGGGTTTATCCCCCAAACTACTTTCTTGTTGTTACTGCTACAACTTTCTCCACTGTTCAGGAACAGCTTGCAAGAAAACTCATTCTTTAAAGTTCAAAACTGTTAACACTTTGCTGTCATAACCCTATTTTATTATTAACTGAATTGGATTCCAAAGATAGAAAATACGTTGGGTTTTTTTAATTTCAGCTCTTTTCATCATTGTGGTTGAATTTCACCAACAATAATATCTAAGTTTGAAATATCTTGTTCTTTGTTCAGCTGTAGATGTGCAGGCATTATAAAATACTCTATCCAAAAAAAAGGCCATGTAATTGCAATATAGATGGTAATAATATTTTTTCTATTCTCTATAGACTTCTGTTGGCTAAGAACAGGATACATCCCCAAATCTATAGTTTTCTTTCTTTAAATAAATTTCACTTTTTTCTTATTTTCCTTCATTGATTCTTGAGATATAGTCTTTAGTCTTACACCTCATGACACACCAGTTTTTATTGAACCTCCAGCAAAAGCCTTTTTTTGGTAAAAATTATCTATAAATCACATCTGAGACACAGCAGCACCCAAGACAACTGACACATTCCTACAGAAAACTTTTTTCTTGAGGAAAAAACCTTTGGGATTCTTTTATTTGAGAGACAAAATACATCTGTAAGCCCTTAATTGAAAAACAGATACCTGGTCTGGCAGTAAAAGGCTTGCTAATGCTCCAGAAGGAATAAAATCATTTTACCTGGCTGATAAATTAATAAACTGATAAGGAAACCACCTGAGCTGCCAGCGTGGGGCACCAGGCTCTGCACAGGATGGAGCTCTCACTGTGATCACTTCCACTCCGTGACAAAGTAATGAAAAAAGGAAACCATAGATAAAAGCTTTGGCCTGTCCTCCACTGTAGCAAGTGGTAAATGAGCTGGTCCTAGTTAGACAGAAAAGGAGGAGGAACTGAAATGCATTAGTAGTATTTGATGTGAAAAGTTTGATATAATAAAAAATTATGCTTTTTGTCATACAAATGCAGCTTTCCATAAACAGCCTCAAGAACAGGAAGCACATTGTTCAGATTTCCTGCTCTTCCCGGGTTTGGATGATCTGGTTTTGCTTTTTATTAAACGCAAATGATTATTCTTAGCAGTACAAGCTATTTTCACACATAAGTAGTAAAGAAGAGGGCCCCCATATATGCAGGGCCTGGAAGGAAATGCAGTAAAACATGAACTACATTAATTCTAAATACTGCTCTGAAAGTATTGATGTTACATTGAGACAGAGTTCTGCTGAGTTACTTGAACATCTTAATCACCAAACTAATTGAGGACTTGAGTCCTTCCCATTTTGTCAGTTCTTTCATCCTCAGGAAGCACATTTCTGTAGCAGTGGGTCAGTCAGGCCTGAGCACTTTATTACATTCGTCACCTGTGGAGTCTACATTCCATGTACAGCTCCTTTTCCTTTGTCTTTTAAAGTCAGGCTATCCTTACTCATTTCTCATGTAACTGTTTTCAGTCTGCTTTTCCCAGCTTGGAACAAAGCCTTAAAAAATGAATCCCCTAGACAATGCTGCATCATCATCATAGAGGAAAAAAACTCCACAACAAATGAGAGCAAAACATGTCACGATCCAAGGAGCGTTTAGAACCTGTAATAAGGAATATTTGCTAAGTGGGGAGAAAGATAAAGCACCACATGATTGAACATGCTTTGAATTTACAGTCCTATTTATAGCCTTCTGCTGTGATGCAGACCATGCTGCCAATTTTACCTATTTTAAGCAAAACATGAATATTCTGTCTGTCTAGCTCCTGCTGACTTGGTCTTGATGGGACCAGAAGCTACACTTTCACCTCTGCTTTATCACACTTGACAGCTATATATATATATATATATATATATGAGAAGGGACTGCCCACTAAAATGGAAAGAAGTATTTGAATTTTGCATTTTGTCAGCCTTGAAAACTCATATTGTGGGCCAATTGCTTCTCTTTTACTAAAGGGCTCAGCTGATTTCGGAGTTGCTCTAGATAGAAGCCAGTATCAGAACTGGTTTCTACTAGATTTGCCTGGTAAGAACAAGCTGTTCTTAACAGAAAATTCAAGAAAATATTCCCCCCAAGATGTGTGCGGAGAGGCTATCAAAAAAGCAAATTGAACTATTTAGCACCTCATCCCTCAAAATATTTTTAGTTAACAATGTGTATCTATCTATCTATATAACAATATATATCTATCTAGAGATAAAGTCCATGTTTCAAATCTCCCAACTAAAACCAGATTTTAAGGGGGGGGAGGTGAATGAGGCAATCCTGTTTTTTCATTAAAATATGCATCATTTTAATAAAATAAAAAATGAGGATCATTAAGCTATATTCTATTTTAAAAGAATTATAGTTTAAAAGCCTCAGTAGATAAAATTTTGTCAGTTCTAGTCCCACCTGGCTTTTTAAGCAGAGACAAAACCATTAATTTCTCCTTCTCTCTGAAACACAAAATAGCATGTAAATTTGTTTCTCTTACAACGGGGTCCAGAGCAATTCCCTTCAAGGGCTGTGTAAATCAGCAATCACCCTGAGATCCATTACTTATAGCTGCCATAACATTCACATACAGACCAGCATCCAAAAAGCCATAAGAGAACTAACTTTTTCATATCCACTTGCTGGTGGAGGCAAGAAATTGTTTATTTGATGCCTGAGGGTCAGGGATGGATCTGCTCATCCCAAAGGCATGGGTGACCCTTTGGGCTGAATGCATTCCCTGTTGCCCAAGAAACCTCAAATATGGCATTACAAAGACAGCAGAGACTCCAGAGCTAACACAGCAGTGGTGAAAGGAAGTTCAGAGTCCATGCACAACCTTGCACAAGATTTCTCCTGACACTTTTCCACTCATTTGGCCTGCAGCACAGAAATATTCTTAATTTTTACATATGGGACTTGCATCCATCCCCACAGCCTGGTATATTGATAATAGCATGGTTCCTGGCACTCAGCTTGAATTTTTGGCACTGCATCTCAGCCGTGTGCCAATGTACAGCAGACAAGGCCCTGGAATTCCACTGCTGGAGGTGCTATCCATTCCCCCTAGTGGGGATAGGTACAGAAACTGTTCTATGTAATGAGCTGAGCTTGGACAGAAATGGGATGAGAAGTTAAAGAAATAAAAACTAAAGACAGAGCTAAATGAGGAGTGAGGAACCACAGGAAACTGAGTTCTAGTCCCTGCCGCAGGGAAGATCTAGCACCGAGCATCAGCCTTCAGGCTGAAGCAATAAGCCCTGTTGATCTCCACTGGCTTTGAACTCGAGTACAATTACAACTGAAAAAGCACCTGAAAAGCTGGACTGTCACGCAGAGAGATTTGGAGAGCACTCCAGAAAGCATCAGCTTCAGGATTTTACTGAGATCTCTGGGGTGAGCTGGAAAAAGAGTAGTTTTTTTCTAGCTAGAGAAAAATACTCTTAGGGTTGTTTTGGCAATCAAGTAATTATTACTTCTGCAAAGTTCACTCAAAATCTACATCCTCTCTTGTGAGGAACCACACACCATTAAGCAACACCTGCCCTGCAAAATCCCTTGCAAAAACACACAAGACAGAAAAAGTAAACTTCGCTATCTTTTTATGCATGGATAAATGCATCACGCCTTCAGCAGTGAGTGAGCCTCTGAATATTCCTGTAGCTGCTGAGATATTTTATCAAGAGAGACCCCTTACATTCTTCCAGTCCCAGTCCTGAAACCAGAACACGGTGGGCACCGAGGCAGTGAGCCAGTAGAAATACAGAAGGGAAATATTGCCACATCAGGGACACACCTGTGTCCAGCCCCAGCTCAGCCTTGGAGTGACTGCTCATTAGACTGGTGACAAAAGTCTCAAAGGGCTGGAAATACTTCAGAAAATAAATTACCAGATCTACACCCTGTCCAAAGGGAAGCCCCAAGCTGGTCACCCCAGAGGGTTAGGTGAGAGTATCCATGTCACTTGTGAATCCCTGTTCCAGGGCGGTGTGCCCTACAAATCCCGTCGGACCCTGCACAGCTGATCCTGGGGTCTTTGTAAGGAGGGGTTGGCGGTTTTGTCTGCTCTGTGTGGTCTCTTTAGAGTCAGGACAAGGGCAGACAAGGCCAAGATTTCTGGGCTAGGGGGAGAATGCTGGGGTTGGTCTGTCCTAGTTCTACACTTTACACTATTTGAAAGCACAGGAACTGCACCCCAGCAAACACTGACTGCTGACCTGAGGGTGCTGCTGCTCCCACAACGCACAGACACAGAGGGTCACTCTCAGTAGAGCTGTTTTCACTAGGTAACGAAAGAAAGAGCCTTAAGAACCTTTCTAGAATGAGGATGTTGCCCACAAGCCAACCTTCAACCCAAATTATGCTGGAAAAGGGAGGTAGAATTTGGCCCGTGTCTTTCAGAAAATAGCAAAAGCAACCTGCAAGTGCCTACGAGATGAGCCAGGGAACACCTTATATTTTTATACAATGAACTTCATTCAAAATTCTGGTTTTCAGTTCCTGAGTGAGAAACAAAGAGCAACATGCTGGCCCTCAGGGCAGGGTTTTTCTTTTTGCGTTGTTTTTGTCACAGATCATTAAAAAACTAGCTCTTACCAGGCCATTTTCAAAACCACAACATATTCTTATGCGTCACAACATATCCCTACTCTTTCCTCCCTCCTGTGACAGGTATTTAATTGAGCTAAAACTTTGTTTCTACTAAGATGCAAATTCGGAAAAACAAGATCACCGCTGCCTGGGGCTTGGTTAGCTGAAGATAAAAAAGCAACACCTGTTTTAGGTATGGCTATGTGGAAACGCAGGTGCTCCTCAGGCAACATACCCATGGTAACCAACTGCAAAACTTGTCCTTCTCGTTTGCTTCCTGGAGACTACAGCACAGATATGGGTTGAGAAGTCTGCGTGTAACACGGATTTTTATTTTTTTTTTAATAATATTGCCTTGTGAAATGTTGCTCATTATCATTTTTAATGTGACACAGAAGACAGCTTTCCATTTAAGTTGCCCGTTAGTCTGATTAATAACTTATTTTTATTTTACATTTTGTGTTTTATGCTGCCTGCGAGGCAAATATTATCAGTGTTTTCCTACAAGAAGTAAGACAATTCACATAACACATTTTATGCCCTGAGATCAGAGAAATAAGTTTAGATTTATAATACCCAAGGACTGTGGCTTTTTATGAAGTGTATAAAGAGGGCATGTTTAATTATGTTTTGTTTATATCAGTGCTTTGTCTGCAAAAATAACATGAATTAGCATATTTTCCTATCGTTGGCAGTTATTTCTAATGATTGATTAAATTTCTTAAGTGCAGAGTGGATTAAATCACAATTTCTTGCAAATAACTTGGGAAAGGAAAGATAGAACTAACTACCCAATTAAAGTAGGAGAGATCAGAGTCTGACTGCTCCAGGCAGAGTCCTGTCCATCTTTTATAGTGACAACAACAAAAAAAAAGCAAAATGGTAATTTGAAGCTGGAGCACTAAGTATGGAGAGCTAGACCCTAAAACCTGTATTTTGCAACCTCTGGATGTATTCCCAGGGGTGGCCCGGCTGGAATTATTTATCATTTTTCTTCCAGCATCAGGTCTGTCCCATTTGGGTTCCTGACCTGCTCTGGCTGGGGCAGGACTGTGTGTTCTGCTTGTGCTCCTCAGCACTGAGCTATGCAGCTTTTTTAAAAAAAAAAATAAATGCATGGAATATTCAGAAGTGGCAGAAGCCTTACACCAGCAAAAGATGATGCGGCTGGGATTGCCATTCTCGAAAGGACACTCCAAAATTCTTTTGGTGTAAAAACCTGACTTGGTGCCAGAAACACTGAAGGGAGTTAGAGGTGCCAGCGCACAAGGTCAAGAACCACAGCATCCAACCCTCCCAAATCCTTTACTTTGTAGCAGCATCTCTTTTACCTGCACGTTCTTACTGGAAAAAATATAAATAATAAAAATAAAAATTAAAAAAAACCCAAAAAACTCAAAAAGAATTGTATCGGAAGCGGGGAGCGCCCGTCGGGCTCATTTTGAGGCTGGAAAAGGCTTTTTAGGGGCCGCGAGCAGACGTGGTTGACAAACGCCATCTAGTGGTGGCCGCGGGTAGTGCAGGCGCTCCGGGACCGCCTTCTCCTTCCCCTTCTCTTTCCTCTTGGAAGGGTCCTTCCCCTTCGCCTTCCCCTTCTCCCGCCCAGGGATGCCCAGTCCTGTCGGACCTGGCTGTTCCCCACGTCCCGGGATGCCCTGACGCCTCCCCGAGCCCCCCACGACAAACACCCGGACAAGCAAGGAGAGCTGAAGGCACAGAGCATCTGCCTTGCCACAGCCAGGAAATCACTGGGATTTGCACTGGAATCACAGAATATTCCGAGCTGGAAGGGACCCAGAAGGATCATCGAGTCCAACTCTTAAGTGAATGGCTCACATGGGGATTGAAGCCCCGACCTTGGCGCTATCAGCACCGTGCTCTGACCAACCGAGCAGGGCTCTCACTCCCGAGGGTGCCTTTAGGGTGCTCAGTGTCTCAGTGCTGGCCTTTTATGCAGAAACACTGAAGATTTATTAAGCTGACACTCTTTTGTTGTTTCCCTTATGAATCTTTTTACATTGGGAAAAGAAGGACAATGTGAGCCACACATGCTGAGGTTTCAATGTTCTTAGCTACCTACAAATCCCAGGTAGTGACAGAGACTGTGGGGCTTCAGATTTAATGTTGACACCTCAACGTTTAACATTCAACTTGCCTCTCACCCTGTGGGCAGTGGTTTTCTGTGTTTGGGCCAGATTTCCCCATTTTAGTTTTTATATTATTTTTACTATGATAATTTTATTTTAAGAAATCCTTTCTGTTCAAAATAAATAAGATAAAATCACTCAGGACAGAGTGTCCTTGCTCTTTAGCTGCTTTTGGTTTGGCTTTGTTTTTAAATGCTCCCCCTGGATATCATTATTTCCACGCATTTCCGAAGTACAAAAGGAATGCAGGAGTCAGTCTGTGTTTATATGTGCTTGAAACACTCAAAACTCCCGTGCAGGAGCTGGATACCGCAATGACAGGTGCAATATAAGAACCACCTGTGTAGACTGCTTCACACTTACTCATTGAAATGCTGAACTCCTTGTATTTTGCGTTCAGAAGGAACTCTTGGGCTGTAATCCAGTATTCAGCTGCAAAGTTGATAATTGTGGCATAGTTAGGGAGAGGAATTAATCAACACAAGCACAAGGTCACCACTGCAGATCTGTCTATCTTCAATGCCAACAGGGCAAGATAAGTGGCCTTAGCAAAAGCACCAAACAATGCACCTGCTACCAGGAGCTGAAGACAGGGCTGGTGTGTGAGAGCAGACACAAAACCAAAGGTTTTATGGAGTATTTTGTATTGAATATTTCTTCTGCAAAGAATTAGAGATCTCTATTTTAGGATCGCTTTTCTACAAAGTGAAACCGGTGGGAAAATCATCCACAAACAAAAATAGGTATTAAAAAAATTTAATTTGCTCATTTGCGTTCAATTCCTTGCAATACTTCGGTTTGGAATCTCTAAAAGGCACATTAAACCATACCTCATAGCCTGCAAATCAAGTGCTAATTAAAACTGCATTAACCCTAATGGATTGGAAAGAAGAAATCTAATTGCAAAAACTTCTGTTTACCTAAGACACGCTGGAAAAACAAACCATCCCATATTTCTCTTCAGTCTGATTTTTTTTCTTTCCCTCAGCATGCACACAGAGAGCTGCTTCCCCTTACTCCGTAATTCACTAAATCAACCTTTTGGGGAAGGTTTCCAGCATGCCAAACCTCTCTCACCGTGCTTTGTAACCAGCCTTGTGCTACCACAACTTCAAAACATATCCAATAGCTCTTAAAATCCTGCCTGGAACGAGCCTGTGCTAATCAGTCAGAGGTGCTGACTGCTACCCACCCAATTACTTTATTATCTTCCTGCACTCTGAGCACCAGGATGCATTTCCTGTCCAGGGTGTAGCTGTTGCTCTCACTTATTGGGACCGGGTCTGCAATTCCATAAATTCCCTCTAGTTTAGGGCAAGTCTTGTCTTGTCTTCCTTGATTTCCCACATGGATGGGGCAGAAGCATCACTGTGGAATCTGCTTACTGACGAGAGCCCTAGAAGCACTGGTGATAAATGACCTGTTGTTTAGGGTAAGAGGAGCCAACCACGTATTTTTTTGGTGCCCTGATGTTTGTTTTCCTTGCGTTTATTTTCCTTTTAGGTCCTCACATCCCGTGCAATGGGAACATACCTAAAACTGAATTGCCAGCAGAATGTGGGCTTGAAATGTGATGGGAAGGGGGCAGCTAAGCTGTAAGTAGCCCCCCGAGGCTTGTTGTCCTAATGAATACCAGGCCACAAATTAATGGAGGCGGTTTTAGGAAAACACTGTGATTTTTTTAGCCTTTCAAGCATCAGCAAATCTTCTAGAAGTCCAGACAGCTGTTTACAGCTTGTTACGATGTTGATTGTTTACAAATTAGGTTGTCTTTGAAAGCTCTGCACCTATCAGCCTGCTAGTGTCCCTCATCGATGAAATAAGGGTCTTTTTCAGCCAAAGAAGAAAGGCAGTCTTTGGTGGTCTAGTCTGTAGGAAGTTTCCTTGATTTTACCTTAGGAATAGTCAGTATTTTTCTAACCTCCACATTTGAGATGGTTTTGCCCTGGATTTGCTTCAGCATTCACAAAGTCATTTGTTTGTAATTGTTCCTAACGGAAACAGTTTCAAGCACAAGCATTGCCTTTGCTTTTTTGGATATGCAAAATAGTTTTCAGCTTTTCTCTAGAAACAAAGGCTGGTGTCTGGGGGGGGAAAAAAAAAAAAAAAGGTATAAAACAGGAGCTTCTGTATGAGAAGATTTGTTTCCTCTCTGACAGCTGTACAGCCCCACAGGCAGCACAAATTGGCCAGGTTGTGAAGTCAAGGCCAGTGCCTTCAGCATTCGGCAGCTTCCTGTGTCTTAATCTTTCTATTTGGGGAATGAACTGCAATTTGTTTTCATTGACCCATAGCTTCAGTTGCAGAGTGTAGGATTACCCTAATGGACCAAAACTTGAGGCACATCCACTCTATTTTTAGTCCCTATCCTTTCTTGTGCCATTCATTCCCAGGGTGTCTACCCACTGTGCTCGCTCTGCCCAGGAGAGGAGGATCTGGAGGAGAGAGGGAACGAATGCTCTGGGATTGTCTGCACAGCCAAGCGCAGGGTGGGCCAAGTGAGTGCCCAGCACCATTCCCCTGTGCCTGTGGCTCTTAAGCACTGTTCCCCCAGCCCCAGTGCATCCCAGGAGCCTGCTTCAATAACAATTAGGAACCGTGACTCAGGGGCACGATAAATCAAACCCTGAGCCCGCAGCAAGACCAATTTCCTGGTTGCAAGTGAACGTGCTCCGTAATTTTCTGTGTGCCATCCAGACCTGCCATTTAGCAAAGGCTGCAGGTTTTTCTGTCTCGTCAAGGAATGGTATTGTTTATCCCTGTACACCAAATCACTGGGTGTTTACTCTGAACATGCACCACAGACACCCTTGTGAATTACCCAGCTCATGTAGGATTCTCAAAGCTCTTTTGGCTAAGATGCTCTTTTGGCTAAAGTTACACACTTGAGGAGCTGCAGCTCTGCTGCAGATCTCGCCCATATTACTTCATCTCTTTGTGTGTCAGGTACTAAACTGGAGATAAAATTTTCCTTTTTTTTTCAATTAGATTCCTATCTCCATGGCATAGCTTGTATATTCAGCATCTGCTAATTTGCCCATAATCATTGGAGATTCCCAATGCTCCCATATCCCATCAATAATACCATATTTTCAAAAACTGACACATTGCACACAATCAGGAAAAGAAGTGGAATATGTTTCTCGCTTTTGAAACTCAAACTACAGTCAGCAACTGTAACATCATGGGGTACCCTAACAAAACCTTGATTTTATTCCTTAGGATAAAACTTCCAGCCAGAGCTCTCCATTATAGTTAGGCAGCAGCTGGACAGACCTGCTTCAGCTTCTTGATGCCCTTGCCCTGCTTAGAAGGCAGATTTGGAAAAGGTCTTTGGATTCCTACAGGTATCAATAGGTTCTTTAGAAAATACATTGCACCCTGATGGGGAAACTTGAAATCTTCTGGGTCCCTTCCAAAAACCCATGAAACCCCAACAAGTCAACAAGCACAGACTCAGGGGAAGCTGCTATAAAACTCTGAAACTGAGCCTGAAGCTTTTTGAAGGCATCCATGAGTCACTAGACTTGCACTGACTGTTTCATGCTCAATAAAAAACAGGAAAGTAATTAACAAGTAAATCAAAGTCTTCACCCAAACATTTTAAATAACTTTAAAATTAGAGTCCCTTATAACTGCTCCTGTCAGTTGTATTAGCCTTCTGAAAGAAACACACCAAGATTAACTGATTCCCAGTTCCCTTGCTCATCTGCCATCCAGCTCATTATGAAATTGGTTCAGCAGAGAGTAAGAATTTGTACTGCTTTATTCCAAAAAATCAGGAGGCAAAAGAAATTATAAAGAGTCATCCTGGGACTTTATCAAATCTCACCTGAAAAGAAAAATTTGTGTCTTGATTGGGAAGTTCCTCTGGCAGGAGAGATGCCTTCTCTGCCATTTTGGAGTGGAAGCCAAATGATAAAGCATTTTATCAAGGCAATTAGCGTATCAACATGCAAATCCCTGTTGAAAAATGCACTGTTGACAAAACAGCTAGAAGGCAGCTCATCATGATACAGAAAATGGAAGAAAATCAAACCCCAGCAACTTGTATCCAACCAGTCACTGTGTTGGAGAGACACCACAGAGGCCAAGATTCACAGGGTTTTGGACACTCCTCGGTCAGAATTGCAAAACAAGAATAAAGTGTGTTAGGAAACAACTTATCTTGGAAAAGAACCATAATAATAGTTCTTCATTTCTGTCTAATAATCAAGGAAACAATAATCAAGATTTCCTTGCTTGTTGCCTGTTCTAAATCAGAAATGTTCACACCAATTTCCAGCTTTTCTTTTGCTTTGCAGGCCAGTGGGGAAACTGATGTCACACAGTGAGAAATCTCTGAGATTGGCAGCTGTAAGACAAATCCATAAAACCCAGGTTTTGTCAGCAAGAAAGAAAAATTTATTTGAGATCCGCTGTCTTTATTTACAAAGGGAGAAGTGGTTGTTCTCTTGCTTGTCAGACAACAGAAGAAAGTGTTCTGTGTTCAGTTGCTACCCTTAGGTCCTGTACAATCAGTACCGTGGATGAAACAACTTCCCAGCCCCAGCAGGAGCAGGTGGCTCAGGAATGCCAAATATTTTGAGACCATCTATAACTACCACAGAGGAAGAAGTCCTCTTCTCCCTCAGTTGTCCTTGACACTCTGCCTATTCTCCACCTGCACTGCTCTAAGAAACTTTATTTTTATTAGTTGATATTTAAGTTCCCAGTAGAAAAGTGTTTTCCTCTTTTTCCCTCACTTCCAATGAGGAAACTTCAGGTGAAACATATAAAAACTGAACAAAAGATCAAAATTTCCCAGACTGGATAGTGATTTAAGATGCCTCTGCTCCACAAACAGCTTTAACACATCCAGTGGTGAGTCAGAATGAAATATTCACTGAGAGTGCAAGCAGGCCTCCCAGCACTCAAAGGATTTGAACATGCCTTCAGGGAAAGAAAGAGTTAATGGAGTTACCTTACATTGAGTAGTCATCTTTTTTTCAGCTTTGTCAGGTAGCAGACAACAAGCCCAGGCTTGACTTGGAGCATCAGCTCTGTACTAGCACAGTCTTGTGGGTAGTCTAATGTAATATTAATGGAATTGGCATCTCTGCTGAGATCAGTTACAAATGGAGGATCCAAAGTTACTCAGTAGTTGGTGCAACTGTATTTGAATTTTGATCATGAAGACACATGCCGGGTTAACAGGGCCACAGGCAGGGCCAGAATCCCATAGAGGAAAAGTGACCTGGGACTCGTCTTTTTAAGGCAGGGATTGTATAGGGAAGAAAACAGACTGTTCCTATACATTGTCCAGAATGGATATTCTAGGGATAAACACGCCACACAGTCAACATTTAATCTTAAAATGGTACTCATTTATGACCAGGGAATGTGAACAGCAGAGAAACATCTCTGAGGATCTTCTACAAGCTGGCGTAATTTATCCTTCCTGAAGAAAGAGATCTGGACACTGGGCAAACCTGGGCGCGTCAAAGGTCTTCGAAAGGGGAAAAAGATGAGGATGACAGTCTAAGTTGCCTTATAGCACACGGCTCCAGAGCTGAATCACTGAGAATTCACAGGGAAGTGATCTTGTTTCTGTCCAGAAATTGCTTCAAAGTCTCCAGATTTTGCCACATGCACAAAACTAGAACTGAACATTCTTGTCTGAAGGGTGAACAACCTTTCCATGCTCTTAGTAAAACATAAACCCCACAATCCTAAACGTCTTGTGAAAATTTCAGTTCTAATATTGAAAAAAAAACCCAGTCTGTATTTCCCTTCGATTATATTTTTTAACTAAATCTGCCCTGAGTTTCACTAGGCCCTCTGCTCTTTTCCCCTCAATCTTGATTTCTGGAAGAGACTTCCATTGTGAGTGGAGTTTCCACCTTCCTGGACTGCCCAGGACCCCTGCAGATACTCACAGAGAGAAAAACAACTTCTTCACCTGAGAATCTGTTTGCGTACTTACCTGTGTAAGTAAAAATGTATCACATGGGGGAAAAAAAAATAGAAAAATCATACTTTGCTGTATATGGCAGTTGGTTTTAGGCTTTTTGGGTTTTTTTTTTTTAAGAAATCCCTTAAAAAATACGAGAAAAACTGAATTAATACCCACTTGCTCCAAAGCGGGTACAGTCAAAAAACATGGCAGAGTGAAACAGAACAAGAGCACTAAAAGATTAATTCCTTGTGCTGCTGCTTCCCTGCCAAAACCCCATGAATTTAAAATCCAATCCACTGCAATTACACCAGTCCCCAGCCACACACCATGCATCTGTAGGAGCACAGTGAGCAAGAATTGGATTTCCCTCAGTTAAGGTGTCAAGGGAACAGCCAGCAGGTTGGAATTGTATCCAGACATTTGCTCATATATACAGCAGTGAAACTAAAAATACTTTCTGCCCTCCATCAAGATCCAGCTCACAAAGCTTTGTGATACTTTATCCTGATGCCATTATAACACCAATACTTTCAAATAAATAATATGTTGCTACACAAATTCACAAAGTTTACCTGTGGGAACATCTTTTTACTGAAGTAAAAAAGCTCCACACAGGCATGTTGCTGTGCCTTGGTGAGACACGTGTCTCAGGCTGAGGTGAACCCCTACAGTGGAAGTCTGTGGAAAAGTGAACAGTTTGGAAGTTGCATCTTCAGACCACAGGCAAGAAAACCTCGTGGAAACCTCATTAGCTAAGTCGTTGCAATAGATTTAGACACTGGAGGAAGCTTAGAGCTGTCTGGTTCTCACTGAAATGGCAGAGCAGAGCCTCCAAATGCTGCTATCAAACTAAGGTACTCAAGGGCTGGCCCCAGGAGCCTGAGCAGCTCAGCCCCCACAAGCAGAGAGCAGCTGGCAGAGCAGGTAAATCACTGTCAAATTGCTCCAGCGGATGTTGCAGCCCCCATGTCTGCAAATAAGTAAATAATTGTGGGGGAACACCTGGTTCTCATCCTACCTAACATACCTGCCACTGGCGCTCGGGACACAGAGGCACATGTGCAAAGCAGAGCGAACATTTATTTAAAATCACTGCAGAGAACATGAAAATATCTGGGGCCAGGGGAGCCTATGGTGCAGAGAGAGCTGCAGGTAGTTATTTATTTTGTGAACTGAAGTGCTTTTGCACAGCAGAGAATGGAACAGAAGCAGGCGGCCTGGCAAGGCAGGATTCCAAAAGCCTATTTCCAGTCATAAGTTTCAGAGTGAAATATAAAGACACATTTCAGTCAGTTGGCTGTAGCTGTCCTAGGTACGTGTGTAAGGGATAAACAACTGCTCCTTATGTCCAAAATCCCCCATTTCAGTGTCTTGTTTAATTCTGAACACCCAAACACTGTGGTCTGTGGTTGTGACTGGCATACAAAGGGATGCACAGCCGTGCTGCTGAGGCTGCATTTTACATTTCTGGGATCTGCTTCACAGCAGCTTCTAGATGATCCAGTGAAATCAGATCTGTATTATCCAAACACAGGAGAAAAGCCAGACCCACAGGCACACAGAGGCTCATCACTTTCCATCTTAAACTGGAGCACGTCTGTGCCTTTTGCACAGTAATATCTTCCCTTGCAAAAAAAAAAACACAAAAAACCCCTACCTTGTGCTTCTTGCACATCACACACACTACTGCTGGTCAGAGAGCTTGGATCCTTGCTGGCTGAAAGGGTCTGTGAGCCTTGCCAGGGAACTGATGGTCTTCAAGTTGAGAATTGTAATTATCTGAACTCTCATCTGCTCCAGAAATCTGCACACTCATCTAAGAGAAATGTGGCAGGAATATCCAAGGTTCTGTAATGGAGAGAAAAAGGGAAATATTTCTGGTGTCACATTATAAACACAAACTCACTTGCAAGTGCTGCCAGCACACGCCTGTAAGAAATGAGGATATTTATGCCATGTCAGAATTCACTGGAAATATATCTCATACATAACATATTTGTGTAATACATGTAACTTTTGTTATTGTTGCCCATCATTGTAAAGCCCTAAGAGCATCCTGCAAACATCTCCAGTATTATTTTGAGTTCCTTTTTTTCTTCTACAGATGAAAGCATGAGAAAATTTGGGCAAATTTCTGAGTTTTGCTCCCACTACAGATGTAGTATCTTCACGAAGGACCATATTGTCATACAAGGTTCCCAAACCTTTTGATAAGCTCTTGCTGCCCAGAGAGTGAAGTTTGTTTTACAGCTAACTATGCACTCTGATAGCCAAGCCCACGTAACCTGGCACAGCTCCACTGACTTCTGTGGACTGACCACAATTTGCATGTGGCAAAAACACAGATTAAGGCTCTTATTAAAAAGGTTTGGACTTGATTGCACCAGGGAGTTAGGCTACCTTTTAAATAAGCTACCTGGCTACCTTTTAAAATCTGATCACTAAAAGCACTCTTAGGATCTTCTTATTAGAAAAGCTAACTTCAGATAAGAAAAGAAGTCACAGTTATTCCCATACTGGTAAAATTGTGCATCATCCTTTATCCGACTGACAGCTATTGTCTGGAAATTATGAACAGCACAGCTGCAGGGAGGGTGTCTTAGTCAGGGATCATCTTGGATCATGGACAAATGAGGGAGTGGAGATGCCAAAGTAGTCTGTGGCTTAACTTTTCAAAGAAGGCTCTCACCGGACCAGAGTTGAAGGAAAACTCAAGACGTGAAGGTACACACATTTCTGCACTTTAATGTGGACGAAACTTATTCTTTTATATGACCCAGATAAAAATCACACTCAATTCTCACTGTATCTGCTTTCCTAATACTCATAAACAGAGCTTTTATAGTGCTTTGAATTAGATCTGTGATTTGTGAGCGACATGTATAATAATTAGACTGTGAAGATGTACAGTTAATCCATTTAAAGGTGTAAAGAAGTCCATTTAATGAACATTATAGTCACATTAGACTTGGAAACATCTAACTCTTTTGTTGAATAAAAAGAAGTTCAATGAGATTAACTTCTCTTAGTTGGTTTTAAAGAATACTCAAACATGTCCTACTCTGATAGTGTACTATTCCTTGGTGCATGGTTTCTGCATACCAATGTCTTCAGAGTAGAAGAGTAAGACGGGGAGACATTCTATTTCAGTTAAATAATTACAAATTAAAGAGGATCACTTCTACTTTCTATACTTACTGTAGTATGATAAGAAGCTGAACTTGAACTTGTAATTATATAACAGAAATGTTAATCTCCTGGTTCGGTATTCAGTTCTACTGCATTAAATGTATTCTTACTATTATCAAGTTTACTACATGGCACATAGACATTTCTATTGGGAAACCTATTATTTGATCGTATCAGATTTTGACCATAAATACCATAATGGAATTCTGTTTTCAAATCTCTCACTGCCACAAAACGGCTAATGAGGGTTAATACACCTATGTAGCTTGAGAACCTGAAAAAACATCTCTATAATTTCTGATTTTCAATTTGTAATGCTAACTGAGTTTCCGATTATTTTTCTACAGCTTTGTGCAATTAAAAAAAAAAAAAAAAAGATTTAAGCTAGAGAACATATAAGTCCAAAATACGCTAAGTAACTTGTAATAAAGAAATTTAATTTTAAATATATGTACTTTAAGCAGCTGTTCTCCTCTTAGGAGAAACTCATTTAGGCTTAAGAGTTACTGGCCAGAGCTATCTTCTTTTCACAGCATATTATAATGTGTGCCATTGGCTTTAATAGTTTGGAAGTACAATTTACATCCTCGTCCATTTAAATACATAAAACTATTTCAAGGGGTGGGGTAGCCAGTTAGAAAAGAAAACAGGAGCACTCACTGAGTTCCATTTTTTAAGGAAGAAAAATTTATCTTTTCAGCAAAATTCTGACTCCCAGTTCTTTAATGAAGCTGTACCCGTTAAAAACTGAAATTAAGCTTTGTAGAGAGTCACTTCAGAGAGATTTTAGCCAGCGAAATTCTTGCTTCCAGTGGCGATTCGTGGCTTGCTGCATACATCAGGCTACATTCTTTTGCAGTTTGCAGAGCAAAACCTGATAAGATCAAGAGACAACATAATCCTGGCTAATGAAGGGTGACTTTTTATGTACTATATGGGACGCAGCTGAACATTAGAAAGACAATCCTTCCACCTGGGGAGGCTGGGGCAGGGGAAGTTCTCTCTTGAGGGCTAACCCTGGACCTAAACTGATACACAGGTTTCACCTACCAGGCATGTTGAGCCTTCCTGCCATTAACTAAAAGAAGCATTTTTCCTGTCCTAGGAGCTGTGCATTGGCACCTCACAGCTCCCACAATTTTCTGCTGCTCAAAACTCCCACAGCACCATTTGCAAACCACTGGCATAGACACATCAAAACCCCCCAAAATTTTACTTCCCAAACGTCCCTTTGAGTTTTACAAGTGAGACATTCAGGCAGAGGCTTCTAAAGGCAGAAAGGCCAGGAGGAAATAGAAGCACAAAAGAGCAGCCCATTCAAGACAAGATTTGTTGCTGAAGTTCTCAGGAACTTATGCTGCTTTTGACATTTCCTGGATCTTCTGTGGTCCAGGGATTCTGCAGACCCCTGGGATCGAGGTAACTGGGCTCTCACTCTAAAGGTGAAGCTCAAGGTGCCTGTGCAGTGCCCACGTCCTTTGGCTTAGCAAGGAGTAGCACCCAGCACCCCAGGGACAGGCTGTGCCTGGCAGTCCCAGGGCTGATTCCTGCTAACCTTGGCACCACCCCTGCCCCCTTTGGAGCTCAGATTCCTCAGCAACCGTGCTCTCCTCAGGCATTCGATGCTCACTGGAGCAAACATCTGAGATAAGGGTGAAATAGACTTTGATTGCACTGCATAGAAAATATACTTCCCTTTAAATTTCCTGCCTGCCTCAGTTCCTGGCTGCACACACAATACCCTGGCTAACGACTCAATCATGCAAGCCGAGCTACCCTGGCTGACCCACAGAGCCTCTCACCCAGCCCAACCTGCCCTCTCACAGAACCTTTCCCTTTCCCTTTTTTCAATATTACTTCTTTAGCCCTTTTTTTTTTTTTTNGTTCCCCCCCCCCATCTTTTTTTTTTTTTTTTTTTGAAGCGTACTGTCTGTGACCATGTTACTTCAGCTGAGGCTTTACTTCCCCTGGGCAGACCTGAAGGATAATTTAGTATGTCCTACAGCCTCTATTTTTGATTAGTTAACCAATAACAGTGGTTGGTATTTCCACCAGGCACTTTGACTTCCATTCAATGTGTATGCTGAGGAGCATCAGATCTTTTCTGAAAGATACTAAGTAATTTTAGTAACTTGTTAAGGTCAGCATCCAGCGTCATGAGTTGTAGATGTCAGACTGTTTTCTCAGAAAATGCACATTTATGATCTACTTCTATTTGTGCCACCTTCTAGTACCCTCCTTTGTTCAGAAAACACCTGAAAAACTCACTGACTTTTATTCCAGGAAAGGTTTGCTGAGATCCCAGCTTGTCTGAGTCACAACATTGAACCAGCTTGGGAATCTTGTCCATTTCCTGCTGGGTTTTCTCGTTTTGCAAGTAGCACACTTCATTCTTTGGGGCCAAGTGAATTCACAGGTCTGAGCAGAGCACAGGACAGGAACACGCTGGGGTGGCTGAGACACTGTTGAGGCCATGAGTAAGAAAAAAAGGTAAACTGGAAGTGGATGATTCAGCACCACTACAAAAGGGCAGAAGTTCACATCAACTTTCCAAGGTGAAGCCAGAGCCTGTCCCCTGCCAGAAGCTGCTGAGGGAGAGATGGCAGGGAGCAGATCCTGCCCTCCACCAGGACAAATCCTTCCCTGCTTAGTCAACAGGGACTCATCTTCAGAGACAGACAATGTCAGCACTCCAGTTTAGCAGAGTCACATCTGGCTACAGCCCTGTGAAACTGAGTTTCCTCAGCAGAGCCCCACACACTGAACAAAGAGCAGCAACCAGGCAGCAACAGCAAGGCAGCCGATATTTGTTTGTAAAGTACAGTTAGCAAATACTCAGAGGAAGTATTCCAGTCTCATTATCTTGCAATAAAACTCGTATTTCCTCACACACACAGCCTTACTGTAACATAAATATATCTAAATTAGGTTACAAAACTGTTGAGATAATTAAATAATGCACATAAATGTGAGCTGGCACGTTGGGAAATATACTGCACCACTGTTTAAATATAGCAGATAAAGCCCTGGGAATGAGGCAAGAGAATATACTGCTGTAAGATTACAGAGATAAATGCAAGTCCTCTGCCGTGGTGCCGCTAGAATATAGGGAGAAAGTTATTAGAAACAAAATGAATTCAGTAGCGCCTTGAACTCACTATCATAGTCTGGGGCAAGTTAATCACTTCATCCTCATCCACTAACACATTTATCCACCTACTAATTCTCCACCTAATTAGAGAGAAATTCAGAGCTCTACTGGTCAGGGAGGCAGGGATTAGGGTTAAGAAAACACTTGTATTTGAAACCCCCTACCTCTGCTGGTTAGTGTGAAAGATCCTATAAGAAACTCCCACCCTAGCTAATCCATGACCCTCAGCAGGGAGGAGTGTTAACAATTTGGTTTAAAACTCACACTCTCAGACAAATGCATCAAAAACGGCTTTTCTTCTTTGATTTATAGGTATTACTTGTTTTTCCAAGCTCCATTAAGGACTCTTCATCATGTACTGCAAGGGGCATTAAGCACTGAAAGTTGTTCCCAGCTCTGTATTATTCAAAGGCAATTTACACTAATTATTGGAGTCCATGGTGTTACCCATACTCATAGAACGATCCATCTCAGCAGGCTAAAGTACTTTTGAAATGTTAATTTATTACTGAGGTATAAAAACGTCCTTACATTAAAGCTCAATTCTTTCCTAAATGCCAAGAGTTTTTCTGTTACTGATATATTACATACTTACTGTTTATCTTAGATACAAGAATAAAGATATCATTTAATTTACTATATAATAGGGCCTATAAAAGCCACTATTAACACAAATTGCGCAGCTTTTAAACTCATTTACGACACAATATTATTCTTGTTTTTCTTGTTCAGTGATTTTCCCTACACACATGCAAACAGAGCTGCTTCATGGAGACGAGCTTTTCAGGCAAACAGCTGCACAAGTGAAAAAAGTGTTCCACTGGAGAAGTATTCCATCGATTCCAAAACAATGTCATTCATGTTAATGGACAGATATTGCTATGATATCACTGCTCCGAGGAAAACGCGTTCACGAACTGGCATGAGAGCGCACCCGTGTATCAAATGCCAACAAAAGCCACTAAAAGTACCCAGAGTTCAGTTAAATTCTGGCACAGAAGCTGCTGATTTTAGCAAGAATTGTTATGCCTGTGCTGAGCCACCGCTTGCAGGTTTTGTTTTTCTTGGTCGCAATGTGTGAAAATAGAGCCACGCCAACAAAAATTTATCTGACCTTGTGTTGACAAAAGCCCTTGAACAATCAAGGGGATTATTTCTTAACTAGCTCAATCAACAACTTCTACTTCACTTGAGAAGCCACTGGATTGCAGACAGGCGTTGGAAGGATCCCTGCCTTGGAAGTGTCAGCGCCTTGGGATGCACAAAGAGTTTGTTAAAATTTTAGAAAAGCCCCCTTTGCTTTCTTAAGTTCTCTCCAGGGGTCCCTAAGATAGTACTCACCCATTAAATGAACACTGTTGTGAATTAAGACCATCTGCTTTATATCTGAAAAATCTAAATAATATCACATAAACAAAGCTTGTCATGATAGGCTAAAATCTTCTTTATCCAAAATTTTTTGGCAATTTAAATTTTGCTTGTGTAGCTGAAATACAAAACACAGCTTTGTAATAAGAACAGCAATACTCTTATTCCCAAACTCTGTCAAGAATTCATATGACCTTGCCCCAAATTTCATTTACTTCTCCAGGTCTCTCTCTGACCAGGGGAAGTACTCCTTCCTTGCGCATAGCAGTTCCTGAAATGCACAGAATTATGAAATAAAGTTTTATGCCAACATAAATCTTGTTTGCCACTGGCACAATCTGTTTACCCAAATAGATCTAAATTCCAGAGGAATGTCTTGGCTCCATGAGCTGGTCCATGCACTGTAGGTGCTCAGGAGTGAGACGATTTGCAAAGCAGGAGCAATTCCATATGGGAAGCATTGTGCTCCTTTGCATGCCTCAATTCCACATGCAGGGCTATAATTTGCATGCACAACAGTTTGCATACATTAAGGATTTTTTAATTTTTTTTTTTTTTT
>VZRN01002991.1:701661-726661 GCA_013397935.1 Dasyornis broadbenti
TGCCTGGTAGATGCCAAAGCAATGACTTGTGTACAAAACCACAGTAATCCTACCTGCAAGTCAGACCTTTAGATAAACAAGCCTTATTTATTTAAAGCAACTCCTAAACTATGAAAATCTGCTTTAAATGAACACATGTTCTCACAAAGCATGTAACTGATCGTGAAAATAATTCCCATCAGAAAAGGCAACGTCCCACGAATTTCTCCTCTAAAATTTGTCATGAATTAGAAGTGCAGCATATTATTATTTTGCAGCACAATCAGGAAAAAAATGACACTTTTCAGTAATATTTAGTCTTCATTTAGTCACAGGGTGTGTATTACCTGTGGTGTCTCTTTTATTTTGAGAATAGGTGGGCACAGCTAATCCCAAACAACTGATGTATGGATGACCAGACATTTTTTGGAAAGAAGTCATCCTGATATAAACACTCATTTTACAGAGTAATCCCATTTTTCCATAACATGCTGACTTTTTGGTATGCAGATAAGCCTGTAGGTTATTCAAATTTCTATTTTATTTAAGCTTGCCAGCCCTTGACAATTTGGACCATGAGTTATCTCCACACAGAAGTTACTTCCAAATGTGAAAACGGGTTTGTTTCCGCACCCTAGCCCAAGCAATTTGTAGGAACCCCGCCTCCCGCAGAAACTGACTCAATTCTCTCCAATTAAGGAACAATTTGTGAGATAAATATAAGTGTTAATTTAATCAGTGGAGTGAATTCCAGGCTGCTCCAGACTCACCTTTATTCAGAGTCCAGTAAAAGAAGTTTCATGAACTTTCGGTAGTCACTGGCATTGGGTCAGCAGCACAAAAGGGCAAATGAAGCAATTTGTGATGAGCTAGACAAATTTAGGACCCACGAAAAACCTTCTGCAGATCTCTCTGCAGGAAATAATTTCTGCTTCTGAATTAGTGGAAATTCCTTCAGAAAATGGCAAAACCAACACAGAACAATGTCCAACCAAATCCTCAGCTTTGCTTCTAAAAGTCTGATTTTAAAGATAATGTACCTTGTTAACTGGGAATACATTCAAGGTGTGACACACACCTTGGGCTGGCTAAATATTCTGCAAATTTGTGACATCTGGGACTTAGGGAATTTTAAGTAGCAAACTAGAAATCAATATCCTGTCTCACCCTATAATTATCATCCACAGTTCGATCTCCACTTCCCCCCCTGCCCCCCCCCATTGTGTTTTTAATATCAGCAATGGCTTAAACTCTTCTTAGAAACACCTTCAAGAAAACAGGATTCAAGCTAAACAAAATGGAAAATTCTCCTTATTTCTCCAGAAAAGCAAGGAGCTTCTCCCAGACCTCAAGTTTGTGCACTCATCACAAGTAGTGGCTCACCAGTTTTGAATGGCCCTGTCTTCATACAGAGTAAAGATCTCATTGTAAGGCCATATGAAACATTTCAGGAGAGAACAGACACAGAGAGCAATCTCACCTAGATTCCAGTCAATCAAATGGCTGTCAGATCAGGTGCCTAAGGAATATATTTTATCTCATTAGACAGAATAAATTTTTGTAAATAGTCGTGGAAAAAAACCCACAACCTATTAGCCATCTTACTTGTATTAATTTAATTTTCAGCCATAGTAATATATTTTATTAAAGGAGTACATTTGCCTCAGACTATATCAACAGGTTTACCAATATTATCAAGCCACATATTGAGTATTTTGTAAATTTATCAGGATACTGCCATGCTGCCATTCAGATCACATAGCACCTGTGCATTATATATGCAAGGCTAGTGGCACCAGGCAGCTCTTTTTCTAATTAATACATGTCAGAGCAAATTGTTCGGAGGAGGGAAATAAACGAAAAATGAGAAAAAAGGAGATTTCTGCACAATTGCCCATTGCAACATGAAAACTCACCTCATCTGCATAATATTAATGATATGGAATATGCAAACAGATGTTTCTCTCATTAAATGCTGTATGCAAATAACACTAGAAGGAGTGGTAATGTTGTTTCAGGGTTGAGAGATCATGGGGGGTAATTAAAGGTTAATCCAGTTTTCAGTTCACAGACTGTAAGACATGAGTGGTTGTAAAGAAAAATTGTCACTTAACCTTCATTATCCAGAGCATATGGATTTTTCCTCTAGAATAGCAAAAACATATATGTATTTATCTGTTCTCCAGTGCCAAATATGGTGCATATCATTAGACAAGAACAGAAATTATTTGTTGAAATGAATGTCATTAAGGAGTTGCCGGAATGCATTAATTAGGGAAAGCAGAATTTGATCAGAAGTTCTCAGACCGCAATCTAAACATTGAAATCTCACCAAATATATTTCAATTGCTGAGATGTTGTCAAATGTTAACAGAAAACTATCTGAAGTACTTGTGGAACAAGTTCCCTAAAATAATTAAAAACCTAATGTCTGAGATCCCGTCAGCCCTGTGAGGTGGATGGGTCCATCAGCAGCAGGCTCACAACCCTCTTTTTCGCTCAGAGCATCCTGCTGGGTGGTTTGGAAGCAGTAAACATTTTAGCACTTAGATCTGAGTTCAGCACGCCAGATGAGACATTCCCACTCCATGCTCATAGGAGAAAATAAAGTGGTAAGTGCCTGCGCTGCAGTCGAGCCCTGTTCTTCAGCAGAGAGGATTTGTGCCGAGGGAGAGGCACGGCCAGTGTGAACCGCAGCAGCCACAGGTGGGAAGAAGTAGAAAGAAGCAAAGAAATATCTTGATTTGTGCAAACCTCTCTATCTAATATCTGGGTGAAAATCGATGTAGGCTTGGGATAGTGAGAGTGAGAAATCAAAGAGGAGATGAGAGCTGGTTCTGCTCAGCCTCAGATCCAGGGACCACAGCATTCTCTGCTTCCAAGACTCCATGGGATGTTGGGGTTTTTTGGTGTTTTACTTGAAAATCTGCTTCCAGAAGTCTTGCGAATTATTTCCTTTAAGTATGGAATTAAGAACGAGGGTTTATGTGTTTCTCTGCAGTGTGTCTTTCACCATCTGCCTGTCCCCACTGGCTCTGACACTCCATCCCAGTAACAGCACTCTAAACCTTCCATCTGTGCCTCACTGGTTCTTTGGGCTTGAAAACCAGTTTTCTTCCCTTCCGACCTCTCAATCTCCCTTTTGTGCACTACATGACATCAAAGAACCACGACCACACCAACCCCGCCTCAATATTTACCTTGGTTTCCTGGGCTGAATAGCTCAGATTAGAACATAGCCTCAACTTAGGCTATCATCACTCTTCTAGCTCTAGAATTTCACTACAGAATTCAGTTTTAGATCTTCTCATTAATTGAAGGTACAAAACCCCTCAACTTTTAAATTATATTATATGAGATAAAAATCAACAAACTTATAGATCTGTTCTACACTCATGTGGCATCCTGTGTCACAAACTCTGCTTTGTAAAAATTCCCCTTCTCAATGATTTTTCACAGTTATTTACAGTCTGCTCCCATTTGAAAAAGGTCTGATGTCCAATAAAAAAAAGCCTGTCAAAATAGTGAAAGTATCACTTTTGCTGAAGTTAAGCACTGCAGAAAGATTTTATTTTACTTTATTTTGTCATGAATGGCTGCAGCGAAACATAAATGCTGTCTTCCTTCCCTTGAGCGCACAGGAGCCGTACTTTCTCTTGGGTAGTAAACTTCGCAAGGCTATTACATTTAGCCAGCTGAGAATTTAAGGGCAACACAGGGCGCATCTACAGCCCCACGGAAAAGACTTTTAAACACCGAAAGCCCACAGCAGAAACAAGGCACGGGGCGGAAACCCACCTTCCACCCTCGCTCAGCGGGAGCCGTCGCTGCCTCCAGCTGCACGTCCATGGCCGCCACCGGCAGCTGCTGCCCCTTCCCAGCCGCCTGAATAAACAGCCGGGGATTGAGGATTACCCTCGTGTGGGAGGACCCTCTGGCACAGTCGGTGCTGTCACCCCGGGGTACGGGGGTGTCGGGCAGGACGTGGCAGCGGCATAAAGGAGCGGGGCCGGCAGGTGCAGGAGCCCCGCGGGATCTGTTGCAGGCTGATAGCATTGAATCAGCCCCTGCTCTGAGCCCAAAGCACAAAGGTGCTCCCACGCCTTCCCCGGCACCCTCATCCCTCGCCCAGCGTCAGGTCCTGGAGAAACAATTCCGACTGGAAATCTCCCAGTCCCTTATCTCCAGCCCCCATCAGCAGAAGGGGCCGTCAGGGTCTCATCTCTGGCTTATCGCGCCCAAGCGCTGTCCCGGTGCCCTGACTCCGGGAGCCCGGGAAGATTTAAAGTTGCACCCATGAAGTCTGAATGATGTCCAGCAAATGCCACCTTATCCTTATTAAAGCAGATTACAAGTACCCCCTTGAAATGTCACTGTGCATTTACAGAGACAGCCGTACAAAAACACCCAGCCACCACATTTTTCCTTACAAAATGTACGTTCAGGGCAAGCGAAAGCAGGTAACTGTGCAAGCAAATGGGGCCTGCAAAACACGGAGGACCAAACTGAGGATTTGGTCTGAAGCTCACAAGAACCTAACGCAAAGTCTAACAAAATTTGTATTTAAATGGCTCCGTGCAACCCCTGACAACAGTGTCTCACACACATGCGTGCACACAGTTCCTGACAACTGGAAATACATTCCAACATCTCCAGTTACCTGCAAGGACGTGTGGTTGAAGGATGCAAGGCCTGGGATTTGGGCCTACAAAAAGAGAATAAACAGTTATAAAAATCTGTGGATCGCAAACAGAGTTTTAAACGTCTAATTGCTGCAGTTTGTTAGAGGAACAAAAATATCTTCCCTGGCTTCAGCCATATCCAAGGGGATTAATTTGTCACTCTTCAAAAACAACTCATTGGAGGAATGCCCTCTTTGATTCTTTATTCTCACATTAATTAGGAGCAATAAGTACACTAGATACATTCAGTACTTTAAAAATTAGTAGAAATAAATCTGCCACACATCTCAAGAGGGCGACGAGGATCTGGCTGTTCGGGGTGGAGCCTCCAAAGCGAATCCTATTAGTGGGACAGCCCGTCCAGGTTCCATCCCCTCCAGCACAGCCAGCACTGCCCCATCCCACCCGCAATGGCCACAAGCAGGACATGACTGTCCACAAGTGCCCATGGTGGGGGATAAAGGAGGCAGCAAGGCCATGAGTGAGACCCAGCTGGGATCTTCACCATTTTTAAGGAATGTGCTTTTTTCTGCACTGAACCCACAAGCTCCACACACTCCTTGTCCAACCTCCCAGCCTGCTACTCGTGCCCACGTCCTTTCTGGTGGCTTTGCTTTTGTAACCAAATTCCCCATTAGCAAAAGAGCTGTGTCTAGGAAGACAGGGAAAAACAGAAAGAAGAGTATTTTGTGCTGAAATATAAAATTAAAGCGAATTTGGTCCTTATTTAAGAAGCAAAACACCATACTGAAAATTAGATGACTGAAAACTTCTACAGAGAATTATTCTGAGAGGACTGAACCAAACTCTGTCTTCTCCGCAACTGATTTTCGGGATGCTTTGTCGTTTCTCTCGCTCAAGGACACCCTTCTCAGCAGTGGGATCGCTTACCTGAACACCTATGTCCTGCAGCATCCCAGCCAGGACTGCTGCCCACAGGAGAAGGCTGGAGAAGCAAGGGGATGGCAGATTTCCAGCCAGTTGTTGTGGATGACGAGTGCTGACACCTCAACCTTTGCTCGTACCCTTCAAGCACCCGCCTCGAGAGGCGGCTGCCTTTATCTCCTGCTTGTTTAAGGTAATTACTACTTGTATTTCCTCCCTGCTGGTTCTGCTGGAGCGGAAAAGGCTTTGGCCTTCACTTCACTATACATAAGAAAGAAAAAAAAAAAAAAATCTGGTTTATAAACAGCACTTTTTCTATACTTTCAAAGGCAGGTTGCAGGGTGAGAGTCAGGAGAATGGTCCCTATTTGGAAAGCAAGCTAATAATAATGATGAAGTTGCTGCAGGGAAATCTCTTGTCAAGCCTCCCTGAGCACTCTTTGTTCCCATGGTAGTAAACAATTATCTTTTAAAGATGCTCTGCTGTCTCCACCACTTACCCTGCTATAAGATATTAATCAACCCCAAAAAGCGGCCCAGTTGTGTGCAAGGAGTGGATTTCCTTTCAGAGAGGGTGGGAATTTGCGACTCTTTAAAGACACTTAGTGTTAATTAAAACCTATGCAGCCCAAAGAGATATGTAGCACCGTTTTTCAAGGAGGGATGAAGTCAGTGTGATTAGCAAGTGTTTTGTCACCATGTTAAAATAAGCTTTTTGATTCTTAAAATTCAGTGCTTAGTATGGATGGAAAACAATTGTTTGTGCTCCTCAGCAATGAAAATTCCAGGGACTTTAAAATGCAAAAATACCCCACAACATGCTAAAAACTGCACCTTCATGTTTTACAGGGAAATCTTAATAATAAGACATTTTTAAAAAGTACATTGAGGAGGAAAACATATAAGCAATAAGGAATATGGAAATTCTTCATTTAAAATCTACCTCACAGTCAGCAGTGTGTTGATTTGACATGCTTTGCCTTTCTAACTGTTCCCCTCCTCCTAATAAGCACTGCATCCAATTTGTATGTTATTCTGATGAAATGGTTTAAGCGAGAGAAAATGAGTAGTTTGAAAAATAAAGGAAAGTTCTACAGAAGAAATGAAGTGCTATCATTGAAATCTTTATTTATGTGAAAAGAAAGGGCTAAAACATTACCTCAGAATTCAAGATTACAACATCAGTAGGATATAAAGTAAATCCATTCTCGTAGTGAAACATCAGAAACCATAATCCTTTTTCAAAGACCTTTTGTTATTTTAATGTCTGACAAATTATGCTTTTTTAAAGGAAGAAAAACACTTAGATTTAAGAGGTTTCTTTTACTTCAGTAAAAGTAGTTTCACTATTTAAAAGTTTTAATTTTCTGTAACCAATAGTATTTACTATGCTGGCTAAGTATCAGCACAAGAGTAAGGTTATTTTAGCCTCAATAGGACCAAGTACAAAGTTGCTACCAAAGACTTTTGCATCAAGTTGTTATGGCAACTTAGTGTCCTAAAAAGTATTAAGTTTGAGCAAAGGGTTTTGTTTTGTTAATTTGGTTGTCTTTCCTTCAGGTTTTGAAGTTGTTGAGTGTTATAAAAATGTTACATCATTATCATTCAAATTATGGGAGGTCTCAGAACATATTTAAAACTTGTTTACGTCACAGGACGTTCCAGGATGATGTCCAAGGACCCCCAACCCTGCCTTTAGGGAGAAACCCTTGACCTCAGTATGAGCATAGGAGTCATTGCACAGCGATCCTAGCACTAAGAAACAAGGACAGAAAGAAACAAACCGCATTATCTGCCTCCAGTGTACTAAAGGAGAGACAGGATGGATCAAGGGTGAAAGAAGGGACCCTTCCCTTGTGCATCCAGCATCTCTCTTCCATGGGTTCATGTTTAAAAGCATAAACAGTAAGTTCCTCATGGGAATTCTGGGCTCTTGACATCACATGAAGAACTGCAAGAGTGCAATAAGCTCCTGAGAGCTCTGTAACCAAAGGACAGGTTTTGACTGGTGCAGACATGGCAGGAAATTGCTGAAAGGAGCCTATTTTAGGTCCTGTGCTACAGGTAGGGAAGAGACAGAATTATGGCCTTAAAGCCCCACAATGAACAAGAGCTCGAGATCACAGATTGTCACAGCCATTCCTCTTGGAACGTTCCCAGTGCTGCAAGTCCCAGCTCAGACCCTCAGTTCCCAAACCCTCACTTCCCAGACCCTCACCTTACCACAGATCTGCAGCCCAGCTTCTCACATACCCAAGTGCACGGTGAGCTCTAGCATCATCCTGACTCCAGGATTTGTCCCACCCTGCCAGTCTGGGGACTGGCATGGCAGCGTGCAGAGTGTCCTGGACTGATTTGCCAGGGCAGCTTCATGGGTGCATGGCCAGATATTTCTGCTGGCTTCATCTCAGACTGGGTTTGAGGGCTTTCATTTGTGTGTGTAAAAGACGGGGAAATAAGAGAGAAGATGAATTCTGTCCCTCATAAAATGAATCCTCTTTTTCATATTGACAAATTTTCTGAGTTTTTAAATGAAGCTGGAAACTATGGGGAGATTTTGTTGCTTTAATTAAAATTTTGACTTACTGTTTTTCCTCACTAGGCCTCTCAACCCTTTCCTCTCCTAGTTTTCCTACTTGTCTCTTCTTAAAGAGAAAGGTGGATGGAAATAAACCGGGGAAATTGAAAAGAAAACCAAAAATCTGACATTCATGTGACCATAATAGATTTAGAGGACAACAAAATTAATTTATTTCTTAAATCTGAAATTATTTTGACACTCAAAGCCATACTTGCCTTCTTTTGCAGAAGGGGATCAATCTACTAAATACCTACATAGCAAACAAAACAAGAAGCTTTGCCTGCCAAATTCTGCCGCAGACTTCTTGGATGAACTTGGGCAAATCATTTAATTTGCCCGTTTCTCAGTGCACTGTTTGCTCAGTGAGAACAATACCACTTCCTTTTTCTCATCCTTTGTCTTGTTTATTGAGATAGTCACTACTCCAGGGAGTACACAATCTCTAATTATGAGCAACCAGCACAATAGTACCCTGATCTCTAGGACCTACCGCAATACAAAGGACTAATAATCATCACAAGTCTTCTGTTCTGATGCATGGTCTGCAAGAGTTATGAATACTAACATATGCTGGAAAGTTCTGTTTCATTTTATGTCTTTGAAAGAAAATAAAAGTCTATTTTTCCCATTTATACAGGCTTTTACTTTCCAGGAAGCTTCTGCCTTTACATGTCTTCCTTCTCCCTTTCAAAACAGAAATAAAAGTCTCACTAAATAAAATAAAGATTATGAATGGCCAGTCTTTTCTTTCCTTCCTACCAGTTATTGTCACCCAGGAACATGCAGCAAAGGATGTCTACGTTATCATTTAGTTTCACACAGATATGCCAGCTGCTGGCCATATGCTAAATCCTAGAAGGAATTATCCATGTTCTGTGCTGTCTGTACATGTCTGATTCCCTGTTTATGTATTTTTATTTGATTATGTCATATTATAAATCCATCTAACTTAACTTTTATGGTTAGAATACAAATCCTCCAGTTTTTGAGGGTGGTTTTTTATTCAAGTGAAATTCCACTGCCACTGTGGAAAGTTTATGCAGCAATAAATGGGATGAAAACAGATTTCATACAAATGCATCAAACACGAAACAAAGTCTGTGGGGTTTAATTTACAGTGACAGCTCTTCTTTAGAGTTTGCTTTTTAATGATGTGATAGCATTTCATAGCAGACAGAATTTCCCATCAGCTTCCCTGGCCCTGTCCAGAACCTCTGTCCCCAAAGTGACTCGTATGGTTTCCACTGTGGAGATCCCTGGCCACCCCAGCCATTGCAAGGCCAGGAATAAATTCCTTCACCCCACTCACCACCCTTGATGTGAGGGGACTGTGGAGCAGGGAATGATGAAGTGAATTGCTCACAGTCAGAGGAAACAGCCGACCTGGGAATTGAGCTCCAGTTGCTCAAGCCTCGAGCAGGAGCCAAACCACAGGCTATTGTTTGCTATTGAAGCCTGTGCACATCTCCAGACATTTGAAGTCAGATTTTGTGAGTGATCTCGCTATGCACACACTCATCTTAAAATGATACAACACGGTACAACACCAAGGCAGGCTTTTATACACCCAGGCCATGGTAAATCTTTAGTACAAAAGTATTCTAAAATGCTTTTTACACAGGAGACTTATTTTTCAGAATGCAGGAACATATCCCTTGGGGATGCTGATTGTTTCCTCAGAACTCAAACATTCCCACGTGGTAAAATGAAGTAGGAGGATCCAGTGAAAGGAGCTCTCATTTCTCATTTAATTTACTACCTAATACTCAGCAGCCCAAGATTTATAACACACTACAGAACTGTCTACATGTTTCCCCTTGTGGCAGATAGCAGATAACTGTTAATAGACTTGCTCAGAAAGTTTATTTAAAGGAAGAACTTAACTGTATTATTTTTCATGGAGGTGTGAACATTGCTTAAGGAGCTTAAGTCTCCATGTATAAGTATTATCAGATAGGTTCATGAGGATGCTAATGTGCATTAATATGAAACTCCAAAACCAGCTTTCACTGGTGTACGTAGATAGGGCCATTTTGTAAATAATGCCCTTTCTGATATTGCAGAGTTCTGGGATTGCTGAACGCATTATTATTTCCAAATATAATAATATTAACCCATACTACACACCCTCTTTATCCTCTTTCCGCAGCCTCTGTACAATCAACAACAAAGCCACTCATGCAGAATCCAGTCTCCTCTACAGCTGCAGCTGGCACCTGCCTGGGTAAGACTTTGTCTACCCTTCTCTACAGGACCATGCAGATGTTGTAGGAAAAGCCAAGGAGATGGAGGGGCTCCACACCACTTCTCATTTTCACTTGTCAGATGCACCCACATATTTTCCAATCCTGCCCTGCTCTTAATTTAAATCCTTACCACAACAGTCAGTAGCTCGCCGTGTGGGACTGGGCTCCGATTTCCAAACACCGTGACAGAGATGGCTGACCCCTTTCCATGCAATTGAGCACCTGTAGAACCTTTGGCCTTCAGTAAGAGGGGAAGGCACGCACACCACGCTGCTCAGCACTTGCCAGGATTTAACCCGCTCGGCACATGCTGTGTGGTGATGAAAATGTGATTAAAGGAGCCTATATTACATTATGTCCAGCTTTAGGGAAATATTTTAATGGAATAAAGAAAGAGCCATACATTTTCTTTTTTTTTTTGGTTTAGATGTAAGCTTCACCTCCTGGTATTTACAACCTAAAGCTCTCCAATATTGGGTTAGCTAATAAGATCCAGACAATGAAGCTGACTACAGGGAAAAGCAGGAGACTGTTTTAGTTTCACCAGTCAAGGAGAAGAAAAGACCCAGCTTGATAAATGGTGAGAAGTATATTAGATGTTAAAAAATATTTCATTTTTAATAATCCTAGGTGTTACTGACAACCCAGGTAAAAAGCAAAGTTCATTTCTTCAAAATATATTTAATCTGACAGTATCCCTTTAATTAAGTAGCAATTTAGATTTTTCTTCTCCTCCACATACAAAGCTTTAATGAAACATGAAAGCCACAAAAGAAATTTGTGTGTGTTTCATGGCGAGGCGTGAGGAATGATTTTCTGTTTAAATTCACAGACAGTAGCTATACAAATAACATTTAATATTTGTCGGAAGTATTATCTGCCTTTTTCCCTCACAGCATTACATTACTAAGGTAATAAGTACATGAGAATACATGATTTCCTGGCTACTGTATTGAATATGCACCTTTAAACAAAGTTAGACTTGGGAATTTACCCATATCTTAAAATGCTAATCTAACACTAATTAAAAGGCCAGTGAATACGCTTTGATGGATTCCAGTTCCTGGAATATGACAAATGAATTCCGATGGCATGCACGACTGCAGCAGAATTACAATGGCAGAGCTGCAGCCAGCCAGGGGAAGCCAGGAAAGCACATCCCTGCACTGGTACAGGGCCAGGGAGGAGGCAATGCTGGAGCTTGCCACGGTTTGTGTGGGTGCTGCCGTCCTCACAAGGTGTGGCCAGCCACAGCCTTTGTTTCTCATTTTGTAGCTGCTTCCAGGCTATGCTGAAGCAAAAATTTGACTGCTTCTGCACCCCACCCACTCTCCCTCTAATATATGCACCTCCCTGCTGTTCCCTGGGCAGTGCTGGGCTCTTCAGGGAGGACAACAGCCTCCCTTGGGAAGAAAAGCCAAATGGTAGCACTTCCTTTCTCCCACAAAAATAGGTCATTTCATAGACTTCTTCAACCCCATAAGCCCCATTGTTAAAGAAGCATAAAGAGATCAGATAAATATTTATAATAGAGATTCTATGTCCAGTATCTCCTGCAAATAACTGTCTTGTTGATCTTCCTGTCTTAGAAGAAAATTAAAACCCAGCTTGTAATGCAATTTGGAAGGATGCCCTATGAGCTCTCAAGTGCATGCCTCTTTTGAACTGAGTGCAGCCCTCTTCAGAGGTACTTATTGCATGATGATATCCAAGAACTGCCTTTAGATTCCTTCTTCCCACACAAGGAAAGCCAAAATTTAATTCATGCTAATTAAAAAGTTTGGTTAAAAAACAATTTTAAAAGAGGTCATATTTTTGAAGCAGTCTTCTTAGACGTCGTTTTAAAAAGATTTGGGAGTTGGGATTTCCATGTGCCATTATTTACCTCCCTATGTAAAGCAGACTCAATCCTTCCATCTTGAACAGATTTCTGTCTAAATCATGGCAGAATTCACCACGTGTTCCCCTTACAGAGAAACTGAACAGCTGAACTGTGGAGAAGCAGCTGGAGATTACACAAAAAAGCCTAAAAACAGGTACTTTGCTCAGACCAGACAACAGGTCCTTCCTCACCAGGGCTCTCCCTGGTAGCAGTTGAATTTTGAGCATCCCGTCTGGACTGGAGTCTGGAGGACACCCTTCCCACAGCTAAGGAAATACCCCAGCCACTGAGGCACCCAGGGTTGACTGATCCTCCCTAAAAGCGTCGACTTGGTTTGTGTAAATAATTAAGTTTCCACTGGATCGAAACAAGAACGCCTGTACTGAGGGGTTAATGCAGGAGTTTATTTGCAGCCTCCCTGTGAGGCAGTGTCAGAGTTTGAGTGGTTTTGCACACACCCTCTGGCAATACCAGAGACTGCAGCTGAGCAGGATCGTTTAAAAGATCAGTAGCATTTTAGCAGTGGGCTCTGGGATGGCTCTGTGTGTCTAAAAACCTGGCTCAGAGCACTTTTTCCAGGGTCTCACAGTGAAACGGTGCCAGTGCTGGATACTGAACTGTGCTCTTCTGAGGAATGTCTATCCAGGTTTTTTCAAACAAGGCTTAGGGACTCTCAGAAGGTTTAATGGAGTGGACACAGCACCGCACTAACAGAGCTGCACAGATCTAGGATTGGAGCTGGCTGGTTGCTTGCCAGCTTGGACAGAGGACACGATGATCTTAGCCTGGCCTGCAAAAGACAATGGAAAAATGTCCAGAGTCCCAATCTATACCTTAAAAAGAAGATCAGGCTGTCCTTTCAAGAGGGTAGGGGAGGTATTTTTTTCCAGATTGTTCTTTTTTCCTTTGTGAGGGAGGATCTTATGATGAGCACAGCTGAATTTCTAGATGAGGTAAATTCTCCCTGTTACAAGTTGTGCTTGATCTCACTATCACAAACTGTATACACACCTCTAACATGTTCTTTGACTGCCACTTCTGTGTTCCCCTGCTCTTCAATCAGAGATAAATAAACGAAAGGCAGCATGATGCCTGTTATCTAAAAAGATTCAGGTAGAGCAAGTATCATAGCACAATCAGGGTGCTTGAAAATTGTATTTTCCTGGAAATGACTTTCACTTGCGTACTTGGATCATACACAGAGGAAGTCCAAGGTCTAGAGGGAGAAAATAACTCTTAGTAACCGAATGTTTGAACATTCATACAGGATTAATTACTTGCTTTATTTTTTTTCTTTAATTTTCAATGACTGTACTGCTAGCAAAAGTGAAAAGTAAAGACTCTGATCTATGCCAGGCACTTAGTACATGCAAATACTCTGCAAGTTTTTCCTATCTTGAAGAATTTCAGCATAAACTACAAAGGCAAAGTGGACTGAATCGATCCCTAGAGAAAACATGTGCAACTCCACTTACATAAAAAGACTGCTTGCTTCAATAGATCTGTGCCCATTTATCCTCAGGATGAATTCACACATTTTTTTCTATTATTAGATGGACATCCTATTTCTAATGGAGTCTATGTGATCTAAGCACTTCTACTTATTTTTTTCTAGAAGTAAGATTCTATACTTAGAGGATGAATTGCACTGCTGAGCAGTGCTGGAAGGATCAATTGAGGTGCATTAACATTTGCAGTGCCATTATGCTCCATCTGAAATACTGGGCTCTATAAGAAATTTCAAACAAAATATCTGCTCAGTCTTGGTAAAGCAGTTATTTTGTCTGTGGCGTATTGCACCAGCAAATTAGTGCAACAAGGATTACTCAGCTCTTGAAATATCATCAAAATGGATGAATTTAACAACAAATAACGCAGGAAGAATTGTGAATTTCTAACAATTATTCCCCAAAACCTATTTGAATAAAAATGTGCATCCTTGCTGTCATGATGGCTTATAAAGTTCTAGTTAACATCTATTTAAGACAATAATTAAATCAATTAAAACACTCAATACAAGACGTAGGCAGAATGTGTAAGACCAGAGGGTTATGAGCAGTGGAAAATAGGTGCTCATAGCAGGATACGTGTGAATCACAAGAGCTGCAGCCAGGTTTTCGTTGCATAAAAGTCAAATGTCAGGGTGCCTGTGCTTGGTTACAATTATGTGAGATCAACTCTCTGTATCCTGTGAGTCACGTTTTCCACAGCCTTGGACAACTTTCGTAACCTGTCTGTTCTATTATTTGGGGGAAAGGAGTTTTCACCCCAATACTTGGGCCCTTGTGAGTGAGTGGTCCTGACTGAGCTGTAGGCATGACCAGGGTGACAGGAACAAAGAGCATTTGACTAAGGGGCAATACAATTCCAGGAGTATTTAGTTCACATCTGTGCAAGCAGCGCATGTTCTGCCTACACCAGAGGGAGCTCAGACATGAGGTTATGCTACAGCTTTGTTTCCATATTGCATGACCACGGGGAGACATTTTCAGAAACATTCTGACTCAGTTACACCGATGACCTGAACAGTTTGCATAATTCGTGAACTTCCTCCTTCTAAAATTAATGGACTCTGTTGATGAAGGTGCACCTTCATTGGCACTGAAAATGTGTCTTACATGGTCTGTTTGATTTTCCAGTTCTTACCAGTCTCTCTCCAGTGGTGACTGGTAAGTCTCTGGCAGTACTCATCTGGTTATCTTATGTGACAGTAGCAAAAGGTATGTGTTGGCTGTGATAAGCTCTCATAAAAATAAAAAAATATTTCTGGGAAGGGGTTTTTTTGTTGTTGTTATGACAGCAGTAATTTTGCTGAGTTTCACAGAGCTCACATGCTGAAATGTAAACAACATTCAGGCAGCCTTGAGGAAGGTGTTTAGTACTGCCCTGTACCTAAATAACAGCAAGTGATGCAACCTCAACTTGTAGAAACCAAGCTCTTTTTTTTAAACAAACTCTCACCACTGACATCAGTGGAGCTGGAAGAGTTTCCACGAGACATTTGCCTTCCTTTATCTCTGATCCTGCAGCCTTTTCTGCTCTCAATCACTCCCCACTCCTCCCCCTGCTCCAGTATACCCTTTTCCTTGCATCAAAGAAATAGGATCTGAAGCCTGGACGTCTCACAACACTCCCTTCTCCACAACTCATTCCACTTTGGCTTCCTCAAGACTGTGAGAAAGCAAATATTCCAGAAACCTCAGAGCTAAGGCCCAGATGTTTTGATGGAGCCCATTAAATCCACTGGGAATCTAATTTTGAGGATCTGTAAACACCTGCTAGAATTCTGACAACATGCAATGCTGGGACCAATGAAAATTAATGCAGAAAAAGAGAATTAATGCAGCAGCAGGCAGTTAAAATGCAGGAGAGCTCTTTAACTACAGGTGTGTCAGCATTTAAGTGCTAAATTGTGTAGCAGCACCAAGCACAGCAGTGCCTGCTTGATTTTCTCCACCTAACAGTTGCCTTCAGATTTTAAAGATTTATACATCCTTCTGCAGTCAGCATTGAAACAGGAGCTAATATCCACACCCCATAGCAAATGCAGGTCCATGGCTCCAGTCCTTTGTTTTTACACAAATTTTTTCACCCTTATTTGTTCCGGGTTGACAAGTTTTGGAGTGAAGGCTCTTCTTGATTGAGGGCAGCAGAATATGATCACCAGAGATTAGTCTGTGGCTAAATTGTGCCACTTCCATCAGGAAAGAGTCTGGCAATATATTCCTAGAGCTAGGGCTTTTTGATTGAATCAGAAAATTAATTACATCAGATAATTCTATGCTTCAAATCCATAATTATAATTTGCAACAACAATGACCAGCATTATAATCAGCTATCCAAAACAATGAAGGTGAGTCCAGTGGGCGTGCTGTGAGACTAAAACTCAGCACAGGGTCCTTGAGTACAGTATGACCTGAGATAATGTCACTATAAGACATTTATTACCTCCCTTTTTCCTCTTCCACAGGAATCTCATCCTCTTGCTCTCACTCCTCAACCCATTCTCTACCACTCCCCCAATTAGCTCTGTGCAATTATTTGTGGATACACACTCTAAACCCGATCACTGAGAAAGGACTGCTTTAAAAATAGACACTTTTTCTTTAGGAAGAAGAGATTGGAAAGGAAGCAGCAACTGCTCAAACACACCCAAGATAGGTAACCTTGAGGCCTGACCCCAGTAGCAGGCAGTGCACACCAGGCTGAGATGTGACACAGATCTTTAAAAAGCCTGCTGAAGGTATGGCATGAAACAGCAGCCCCACAGAGCTAGGAAAAACATAGCGTTGCTTGACAAAGTGCACCCAAATCCCTTCCCTGAGATGTTCTTTAAAAATTAAAGTGACCTAAAGCTAAGCATATTTTAAAGTGTTGTTTGTTAAACAAACAAACAAAAAAAAAAAACAACAGAGCAAGAGAAGCAAAGGCAGTAATTCTTAACAAAGAGTATTCTGTGATGTCTATATTTCTGCGAGAAAGGCCCTTGGCATTGCTGTGCTGAGAGCAGAGGACATTTTATAAACGTATTACTAAAAAGAGAAAGTATTCAAATTGGAAATGCCCATTTGGCTGACTCTCCCCCTTTGCAGCTTGTGTTCTCCTTCAGCAGATAACAGAGAGGACAGCTCTTGCTAGCAGGCTGCTCTCAACATTCTCTTCGTTAACTTGCAAAAAATAAAAGCTCCATCCTACATTATTTGATGGTAATTAGAAGCTGAATCATCCAATACGTCAACTTTCTGATGTTCTTTGCATGTTTACCCTAGCACACTACACCTAGTTTTATTTAGGGCTTTCTCAGAATCCTGTGCTATTACAGAGTGTAGTTTGAGGAGCTGGTGACATACTTCAAATATAATTGTGGAAAAAGTATTTTTATAAATTTCACAGAAGAGGAATCAATGTTAAAACAATCTCAGTGATCCTTGGTTATGCTGGGAATCTCTTCAATTCACAAAAGAATGTGATGATTTTTCATCACGGGTGCACATGGTTGGACAGAATCAGAGTTACCAGAGAAGATGCAGATTCTTTTTCTTTCTCTCTTTAAGCAGTACTGGTAAATTCAGGGTACTACTACTTTGGAATTAATGGTCTCTACCAGTGGAGGCCAACTGGCATTTCAGCATTAAAGATCTGACTAGGTCACCAACCACTTCTCCACACAGAAATCCTTAAAATACCATAAACACTACCTACCTAAGAGAGCCCACAAGCAGCATTACATTCGCTTGATACCTGAATTTGCTGTTTGGGCTACATGAATATATTGTTCATTTCAGATAGGCTATGAAAAAAAGGATGAACAAAACTCCCTCTTTGGCAGTCAGTTCTCATTTGGGTAAGAACCCTTATTTCGGTATCTATCTTTTCTCTTATACCAGATCTATTCTACTCAGTTACAAAGAAAGCTGCCAAAGGCTGATTCATTAGGACACGTAACATGGAAATACAAATGCTCATTTCAATCTGTGGTCACTTCATGCCAGCCTGGAGTCACTTCCATCTGTGAGTCAGGCAGGCAGCACACCTGGGAAACTCCAAGAGAAATGAACACACTATTTAAAGTCAGATGATGATTCAACAGCAAAGAATGAGCATGACAAGCACAATCACATGTAAAATCTGTAGAACTCCTTTTATAAAGCTGTTTGCATTTCTTCGTATCTGTTTAACTCCTATGCTTTTTGAGGACAAAATATTGTATTCCAGGTCTGATTCCAAGTAAAGAAATAGAAAAACCTCTCAACTCTGTTACAATCCCAAAGAAACCAGGCAGACAAGATTTGATGGTAAAATAAACACAGCTGGAGGCAGATCAAAGCAATGCAGGCATTTTTCAACAAGAAAGATGACAACTTTTCTCAAATGGAATTGGGGCTTTTACTTACTCTTGTGATGCTCGGAACATCTGCATTCAATATCCCAGCTCTTTTACTCTCTCGGTGGGACAGATGGTAATGAGGTGCCCAATTCCCAATGCCTTTCAAAGAGGTTTAGGCACCTGCCTCACAATTGTTCAAGACTGGTTTCTCTCTGTTATTCTCAGCTTTGGCAAAAAGCAAAGCAGGAGATTCCTTCCACTCGCCACTTTGCTGCCAGGCAGGAGTTTGCCCTCACATAAATTGCTCGACCTTTGTATTCCTCTTTTTAGCCACCTCATTTGTGAAGCAAAAATCCCACACTATTATTAATATATTTAATACTTTTTAAGATACTTTGAACTTGCACTAAAGGTATTACTATAAACACATCCATATCTAAATTACCAACATTCAAAAATAACAGGAAAAATACTTGTCGGTGGATTAGCTACATATGATCAATGCCAAATAAAAATCTACTCTGGTTTTGCTAAGGTCATTTAGTGCTGTGCAATTCTCATGAGGTAAATATTTTTGAAAGTGGGGAATGCTTTGAGATTAAGCAATACATTACAGTTTTTGATCAAATGCCAGAAGCCATAGGTGAATAGGAAACAGACATCAGTAATTACAGTTCGTACTTCAGCTATTTCAAAACCCCTTGCTTCAATGAGCAAGTATTAACTGGACAGACACTCCTTCACAAATTAGAGGCTGCAAAGACTTATTACACACCACATTTATCTTTGAAACTTGTCCAACAGAATTAAACTAAAAAAATAATGATACAGATTATGGTTGCAGGCAAAAAAACTATTAAAACTCTAACAACTATATATATGTTTTTATCTGTCAAACTGTCCCTGCAGCCACTCTTTGGTTAAGGAGCTCAGGAATGTGGTATTAAGAAATACAAGTAATTGTATTAGTATGCTGTTGTCAAACTTCAAACTGGCTATATTTTATCACAGGAGCTGATAAAAGAATTTCTTGTGTAGGCCTTAAAACACAGTATAATTGCAAGAACATGAGATGGGAGCAGAAAAGAAAATGTGTGACACTCAAGTGAGTGAGGAGTGTACAAGGAGCATCGACACTGCTCAGTGAAACTCTGCAGAGCCAGCAACATGACACCTGCCAAGTCTGCTGCAAACCCCTCACCCTGGCACAGCACCTGCATGACAAACCCAGTTGAGAGGCCAGAATGACAAAGCCTGGCCCATAACAGAGAGAGCTTTGAGCAGGCCAGGGTGCTCCAGACACAGCCTTGCTCAAACAACAATGGTAATTGTGAGAGCACATTCCCCTTTCCAGGGAGTTCTTTGGTTTACTCCAGAGAACACCCCTTGGGAAGCTATTTTTCCTCAAAAGACTTCAGGCTACTCAGGATATCCAAGAGATTCCTATGACTAATTCTGGATGAAATATGAAATTGTGAAGAAAAAAACTGGGGCAAGTTCAGTGCGTGCATTTGTTTTTCGGGACTTCTGAGGGGGAGGAAGCACTGAGGCAAGGCTGCCTTTAAAACTGTTGCCCAACTCAAGATAGCATCAAATGAATTTCTAATAAATACTTGGCTTCACAACAGATTTGTACTGAAATTTATAATTTAAGTACATTCCTCTAGATCAGTAATTTCAGTCAGACAAGCAGAAATTGCAAACTTTTCGTTTGCTAAAAGAATTATTATTACATCTCAAATTTAGTTCAGTGTAAGAGATTATATATTTAAGCTGATTAAAAAGCTTTCAGTTAAATAAAACAAGCATTTGGGTTGGTTTAACTCTAGTAAGCAGGAAAAGTGAAGTCTCAAACTGCACATTTACTTGTTTGGCTAATATTTGCATCACACACCAAAACTACTACAAAAAAAAGTGTCAGCAATGTAAGACACTTAAAAACAGATCACCAGTTTAGGAAGATGATATTAAAAGCCCAGTTACACATTCATTTATTTCTTCTGTATTTATATGAACTCTATAAAGTTGTATTAGGCTTTCATAGCTTCCCTGTTAGAGATTTTTGAACATGGTATAATTCTGGAAATCAACTAGTATTCTGAGCAATTACTTTAGGTAGATAAAAAAGCTTGAAATGCGACCATTTTAAAATTAATCACACAAGTACCAATGTGTGAAAATATATGAAAAATTAAAATATAACAGGTAGCTGGGCAATAGCTGCTTTTTGAGGGCTTGGGTTTCTTTTAAAGCACATTTTCATATCAAAGGACACCAATCCTTGCAATTAGATCAAGAATTTGATTTGACAAATACTGTTGCCCTTAAGAGCAATTACAGCAAAAAAATAGCATATTTAATGATACTTTAAAAAGTTTAATGGATGTACCGGTGATGTTCGGCACTAAATTATCAGCATCACTCTACTTTTCAGTATATAACAAAGGTCAAATGTACCTAACACCCTTCTTCCAACTGCTTAAAAAAACCCCAGAAATTATGGACAGAGTGCCTGTAACTTCTGGACAGGAACATTTGGAACTGAGAAAGATCCTGATTAAGGGGCCTGGTGTAATCTGTGTGTTTACACACGCAAGCATGCAATTTAAGTTTACAATCACTTTACTAGAGATAGCATTTGCTTCCTTCCACACAAAAGTTTGCAAAGCAATGTAGTTTGTAAACCATAGTGTCAGATTTATGATGTTATACTGCAGAAACCTGTTTAGCCCCCAATTTACAATCCTGGCAATTGTATTCGACTCTGTCATCATAACTAATTACAGCTAACTGCAGATTACCATATTGCCAACTCTCATCTGTGTGAAAGAAATATGATGTTTTTAAAAAAAAAAAATCAAATATCCCGAGGGCTAATGAACAAAAATGCACTATTCCATCTTGGACTGCAAACCTGAGCTCTTCCAATTGCTGCCGTAAAACTTCAAATTGCTATTTGCTGGCAAGTTGTTTTAGCCCCAAGTACTCACACAGTAAATCACCATTACACTAATACCATACCTTTGGCCTGAAACATATTAATCTTGGTTAACAATAACTGACATTTACATTACCAATTCAATTCAGGCATTGTGGTGACTAAACATATATGCAAGTGCTTCAGGGAGAAAAGCTATTAGTTTTGAATGTCTACTTACTTTTCACTGAGAACAATTTTGAAGAAACATTATCATCAACTCTTGTTATAATCTTATAACATAAACATTCAAATCCTAATTGATCTGTAAAACATTTGGAGTAAAATCTGCATTTGTATATTGGGTGCAGTTAACTGTACAACATAACACTTCAGATATTTTTCCAAGATATGGATTTAGATATTTTATCTGTGACTTTTAAAGAAACTGGGACTTCTAAACCTGTCTTCCTGGGAATGAAAGAAAAATGGGAATTTGAAATATTCTGAAGAACGTGGCATCAGGATATGACCAATAGTACCAGATCCTTCCAGGAGAGGGAGAATGGACCTTTTCAGACAAATTTTTTGTGTTTATATTTACTAAGGCTATAAATGCCCTTGGTTTAAAAGAGATAGGTTGATTTTTCTCTTCTTTATTTAGTGTCCTCCCCCAACTTTCAAGCAGAAAAGTAGTCCTTACTGCATTAGGTCTGTGCAGCCCCAGCAGAAAACACACCCCTCTCCTTATACCCACACATTATAATTGCAGTACAGCACAAAACACATTTGGACCAAGGATTTTATTTCAACTTCAGGGAGTTCTCTACCGGACTCCAAATGCATTCTGAAATGCATTATCTTTAGCTTTCATATAGAGAAGAAAAATGCTGTTTAACACAGTATTGATGTTTAGATAGTAATTTTGCTATATTATTTGCAAGAGAGTGCCAAAACAAGCTAGTGCAATATAACAGCGTTAAGATAAACACAAGGCATTTGATGTGCTGTGTTTTGTTTTGGGGGTTTTACGTTTAGATTTCATAAGTTGCCCACAAAAATTCTTCAAGTAACAAAAGGTATTTCACTCCTGAGGAAAACAGGAGGGATTACATGTATCCCATGTTGCTTTTTGTTTCCCATCTTTTCTTGGCTTCAAATCTGAAAGAGAGCACAAAAACCACATTAGGAATCATGAGTGTATGTGTTTCAGGTATTTAACCATGTTATTCTTAACAACAACAAAAATAAAAACTTATTTTTAATACTGTAATAAAGACATGGATACAAATATAGCCATACAACCACCACTTTATTTCTGATAAAGCCTCTGTACTTAAGTCTGACACACTCCTAAAAAAGCCCACCAAAATCCAACAAGGTTAAACTAAACAAATAAGATTAGCACAAGCCTATTTCAACTAAGAAAACATTTAACTGAGATTGTATTGTACACACTTAGTGCCAATGAAACCACAAATGTTTAATTCCATACTCAAATGACTTACCCCCAAGCAAGCTTCTTTTTCTTTTGAGCTTCTTGGGCAGCCTCTGCTTCTTGCTTGGCTTTTACAAAGTTGCGGCAAGCGGCAGCTTTGGCAATTTTCACACCAAGCTAAGACATGAAAAGGAACAAAGGAAAACTGATTAGATGCAAATGGTTCATATGAAATTTAATCCTCACAAATTATTTGGTCTGATATTGTTTCTCAAAAGTCAACAGATACTAAAATATCTTTCAAATATTAGGCCGATGATGCACTATTAGACCGGACAAACAAGAATGTCTCTTGAGGGAAATAAAAGGGCGTAGGATCCTGGGGCAAGCAATCCTTTTCACCAAATCCTTCATTTTCAAAAATAAAAGCAAAGGGCAACAGCTCACTAGATCCTTTTGTTTGTTTATTTTAAGTGGACAGGCATATACAAATACACAGTCTCCATTATTAGGACTAGTCTGTGACCTCAGCTGTGCTAACACAACAGAATCAGGTCCTACCAGTATCAAAACCACACAAAAAAGACAGTTTCATACAGCAAGAGCTCCTACCACCACACATTTTTCAGTAGAACCACTAGACATATTTTAATCAGTCCATCCAACACTAAACAATGCCCTGTCCTTAGTGTCCATCTGCCATTGAGTCTCCACATTACAAGCTTTTAGCTTGTAAGGATGATAATATGCCAGCTTTTCATGAAAGGTTCTATGTAGGTGAATACCACTTCCATAAACGTAAGGTTCTATGTAGGTGAATACCACTTCCATAAACTAATTCAAACTGTGAGGATTAAGTTTTCAGTGAATGTCAAGTGGAGGAGAGAAAGGCAGGGAAGAATAAAGTAAAAAGGAAGATCCTGTGAACTATGACCGTTTTATTTTCCTTACTCAGAATGTGTAACTTTATTGTAGTTACATTTTGTGGTTGCTGTCTCAACTTGACATTATGAGTTATGAAGGAATTTGTTCTCAAAAGTTACTGCTATCCTCCAAGACACGCAAGCAATTCATTTTCTCCAAATTGCTACAAACTGATGTGGACAAACAGGTTTTGCTTTCAATCCAAACCAAACCTACTGAAATTAGCAAACGTGTTTCTGACTGGATAGTCTAAATTTCCCCAAAATGTCATGGGAGCATCAAAGAATGGGAGACCCAAGAGGAAGAATACTCTTTAACACCTTGGCTGAAGTTCCACTATTAATGGTAATATACTTGAATAATCTGCAGCATCTGTGCAGACAAATATTTACTCTGAGAAATGCTTTATCCAGGTAAGATGAGAGAGAACTCAAGAATGCATCTTCAGGTGTAGATACACTGACACATTTTCCACAACTGTCCCATCAAACACACAATAGGTAGGTGATCATTTTGTTAACAAAGCAAAAAAAAAAAATTACCAAAATCAGCATCACTACAAGCTCTTCTACCTTATGGTCTTCTCAGGTTTCAAGAATGAAGAAAACAGCTTTTCTGCAGCAGCCTTTGGGGAAAGGCAGCAAGCACAACATCCGTTTGTGCTTTGTTTGAGGCTCTAAACGCTGGCAACACAAGCAGTTACGAGCTGAGCATAACGGTTTAAAAGGCAAATAGGTACTTTCATAAGAATAATATTTAAAAAGGAAAACAGAATGCTGAACAAGTTTCTCATCCACTAGTAGTGTGTGCTATAAGGTCATAAATATGTACATTTGGAAACATCTTGATGCACAAAATAATGTGACCAGCTACTTCAAAACTTCTATATTAGCTACATAATTTTCCCCTGAGTATTAACATTTTTTATTATCAGTAATTCAAGGCCAACATTTGAACTGCCAAATCTCAGGTCAGAGACTAAAACATAACATTCTTTTATTTGCATTGTCACTTAATATTTAAGGCAGCTATTAACCTTACTATACTCGCAGTATAAAAATGCCTAAGAAAACTCACCTAAAATATTCCAAAAATGTTTACTTTTAAGTTGAAACAGGAGGAATTATTAGCTTAAACAATAGAGCAATCTGATGGCTGAAGTCAATCAGCAGAGCCATGCCTTTAATAGAGGTATTTTACCTCCTAACACACTTGCAAATTAATTTTACTGTGCAATGAATAACAGCATCTCCTTAAAATATATTCTAGTGGCCTACTGAGCACTTATATACATACAAATATACACAAGTGAGCTCTACATAAGTGTAGAAGAAATATCTTTTTATCTGCATTTCTTGGAAGACAGAACGAGTTCTCCCATCTTTGAAAAGTACAGAAAAAATGGGATAATAAAATCCTCTGCAGCGTATGTGGAAGCAAAAGCAGAAACATTTTGCAGCATTCTGGTAATTTCTAGGGTACACAGAGTCAAATTTTCAAGACATGAAAACAAATGTTGCATATAAACACACACAAAAACATTTTAGTCAGATTAAATGTATGTCTGGGTTTGGGTGGGAGCAGAAGACATCTCTACTCCCTACTCCCCCCCAAAAGAAATCCATAAAAGCTTGGTCAAT
>VZRN01002991.1:729161-786553 GCA_013397935.1 Dasyornis broadbenti
GAGAAAACATGCTGATTAATTGAACTGCAGAAAAAATCTACAGTATAAACTGTGCTTTGTCTGTCTCTTTAATTAGACTTGTAACATCTGAAATCTTTTTTTAAGGTTTGTTAAGGAAAAGATATACATAATTAAGGGAGCTAAGAATGTAATTCTAGGTGATAACCCTGCCATGTTCCAAAGGTTAAAAGAAAACCACCTCAATGAAGAGGAGTATTTGGAAGCACCTCCACTAAGTGTAAGAAAAGAAACCCTTCATAGATAAAAACCCTCTTTTTTCCCTTTTTTTTTTTCGGGGGGAGCAGTTCTTCAATAAGCAAGACTTGCAAGTTAATTTGTGCTTGGTTACACTCCATGTAAAAATTGGATCACTTCAGGTACCTAAAAATACTATGCAAAATTGTAAACATTGCTCAGAACTTAGAAATGTTATTTTACCAAGAGAATAGCATCAAGTACTAACTCCTGTCCATCTCTGACAGTAATGTCATCACAATCGATCACATCCTACCCAGATTCTCACCTGGAAACCAGTTTCCAAAATGGTTCTCAGTAGTTACGACCCACAACTGCTTTGTGTATTTCCCTTTCTAATTTTTATGACTAGAAGTTAACTTGCAGACAGGAGATACTAATTTGATCATGAGAAAATGGCCAAAACTGATGCATCAAATTTTGAAGACAAAAGCAGGACTGATCTTGCTGTAATATGAGGATGATATTTCAGTGTATAGCCAATTAATTTCATCAATTATGATGTAGATCTTTCATTTAACTTAGATTAAATACCAGTGTCCCTATGAATTGCAGCTTGTTAAGTCTTTCCCAAAAATGCCAGAAGCCACTAAGCCAAATCCTTAGGAAGTGCTGTCAAAAAGTCTGTGTGCTCTTTAGAGACTGACAAGTGCTACAGCAATTTAGCACACTAAATTACAAAATATTTTAAAAGTTATTTTTGACAGGTTAGTCTAATATGGTCAAGATTATTTTATCATGTTCAAGTTACAGTCCTCAGGCTAATGTGTTCTTAGACAATGTGGCACCTACCTACCAGCCAGTTCACACAAAAAACACCAACAAATGCAAAGTTGGAGCTTTAGTCAGATTAGTTCTCACAATATTAGAGCCATAAGAAATCTGTATTCTGCTTTTTGAGACACCAAACCATGATCTGAGCACAAAAGTACTATTAAAAAAACCACTTTCTCTAGGGGAAAAAAGCTAGGAAAATATATGTAAGGTGTGGTGGTGGGGAATCTTTTAAGATTATTTAATTATGAAAATAGTTTTTACAAATATCACTCCAAATTGAAACTGATTTATAGCAGAGTGAAATTACCAGGTATCTGCACAAACCATCCTTACTCAAAGGGATAAACACATCCAGCTATGCACAGTCACAGTGTTCTAATTTATCAACATTTATCCTTTTAAAAAATCTAGGTGGATTCCCACTAACACAGTAGGAACAACTTAATTACATCTCAAGATACTATTCCAGAAAGATTTTTACAAAGCATTAAAAAGTTGACATAATTCCAAGTGTCTGTTCCCAGCTCCATATCCAAGTACCTGCCAGTATTAGATCTCAGCTATCCTACCCTAAGGCATCACCAAAAAAATCACGTAATTTTAGCCCAGATAAGTGTTCACATAAACTTTATTCTCTCAGCAACTTTCATTCTAAAAGGCTCAGAATTTTTTGGGTAACTCCTACATTAACATTAACATTTCTATTGGCATCTCTCAAGTTAAACAAGTCATCCTTAAATGCAATGTTCAAACAATAGCTTTAGGTATGCCAGTCTACATCTGAAAAGCACAACTGTAAAACATGAAGGGACTCTGCCAATGCTGGAAGCCCTGGAATGTGATAACAAAGACTGCAACTGGATTACAATAATAAACTCTAACCGTGCATATTGTACCATGCACACTGCAATGAATTGCTTAGTTATTTAATACTAGTAGTACTGTATTGTAGGTATTAAAGAAATAATTCAGTAGTCTAACTGTGCTTGAAGATCTACACTGAATTAAGTTAAGGAGTATGCGCCACCTGCATGATGATGTTGCTCAACACATTTATCAAAGCAGCGCTGATCTTGGACACTGTAATTGTGTCACAGCACTGAGGTGCTCCAACCAGAAGCTGAAGGAGCAGAGTTACTTGAGGCCTAAATTATTCTCTACAACATAATGCAGAGATGCCCGTATTTTTTTCAGGAAAGACTTCATTCATGTATAAACTGACAAAATCAAGAATTTCAGGGTCACCAGGCCTCTCAGTGAAGCAGAACACCTCACAAGAGAACATGTTGTGGGCCTGGCCAAGGATGCCACATCTGCCACCCTGATAACTGACAACAGGAGACAAGGGGTAATGCTTTGTAGTGGGGTTTGCCAAGAGATTAGACTGAGTATCAGCATCATTAGATAAGTACAGTTCATTTTTATAACATAAATGCAAATTCCAATAAAAAGAGGGAACACACCATCCAGTCTCAAAAGCTACATATGAATTCACGCATGCAGTCTTCAGTAAATACAGCCTCATGCAGGAGGTACCCAAGTTCTAACTCTTACTCCAGAACCTGGACTACTCCTGGACTGAGAAGTTTTGTTTTAAAATCAACATTTGTGTGTATTTGTCAAAGCAAAGAAAACAACAAGTAATATATTTCCCAAAGCCTCATTTACTGCAATGCAATAACATTACCTTAAAGAACCTGCAACAAGTATCAAATGGAAACCTGAAGACCCAAACCTTGAAGCAGTATCATTTAGGTTTTTAGAATGTAAAATTCTGTGATGCACTGACAGCTGCTAGATTATGCATATTGCCTAAGTCATCACTGATTTTAAATGAATCTGATTTTAAAAACCCTTTTCTCACTGTGTCATAATGATAGGATATTGACAGCATCATTTTGACATTCCTTTGCTTTTTAGGACATGTTTTCACTGTCTATACTCATCATCTGTTTATTTTTGGCTTCATTTTTCTAAATACTGGAGCTGCCCTATCAGTTTCACAGGCTTATAAATGTTATACATCAAAAATTAGTTTCACTTATTAAGGCAGGAAACGGCTTTAAGAACTCTGGGATCTGTGCCTCAAAGCAAAAGCTTTATCAGCAGGTTCCAGTCACTGCTTCTTGCAAAAGAAAATGGTGCCGATTAAAACCCCATACACCTGATTTCAAAAAGAACACCTACCCACTGAACATTTCTCACATGGCTGCAAGGGGGGCTGTACCCCAAACACAAGACAGCTGTTTCTCACACACTCTCTGTCCCCAGCCCTGTAACACCGCTTAAGAAAAATGAAAACCATACATAAAGAGATGAAGTTGAGATAAAAGAACAATAATTCATCCACTTATTACTCCAGACTTCAGAAGTGGTGTATTTCAGTACAGCCATGCCTGACTGGCTCACAGAGTTGTGTTGCATTTGGAAGTTAGAGGGATACAAATAGCCGCATAATTTAAAAATTAACTCACTTCTTAGAGGCTTTATATTTTAAAATGGACGTTTCTGTAAATTGCTAAGAAAAGGAAAGTAGCAATTGAATCAATACTATACAAGATAAAAGCAATGATTAACTGTACTTGTATATAAAACAATGATTTTCAATCAACCACTTCCATAATCAAATTCTTTTTAATACCTTTCACTGAACGAGTCACTGTTAAAACAATTTCCTTAAGAAAAAAAAAAGAGCTTCTGAAAATCACAAAGAAAAATGAACCTTGCAGTGCGCAATGGAGCACATCTTTACAAGAGCAGAGAACCCCAGTGAATTCACATGGATTCTGCCTCGACAGAACTCCTCATGAGAGATCAAGCCAGTCATTTGAGTTTTCCTTCTTTCAACATACTATTTGTTCAGATAAACCCACTTAACCAAAACCAAGTCAAAGCTGTGAATACTAATAATGTTTCAAGCATTTTGTTTTCAGAATTACAACATGCTAATATTTGAAAGTCAACAATTTGGAGCTAATGTTCCACAAATAATAATACACTGCTGTAGTACCTGGGATATGCTAGATGTTGTATAATCCCATGGCTACCAAAATCAGATAACAGTTTATCATAAATATTACAAAACCTTAAAACTTCTTACATTAATTTGTTTTTATAGTCAAACAATTTGCACTAGAACCTCAGTATGTTTTATTGATTATAATACTCCAACCACTTTAGAGGAGATGGGATAATGACATTTGTGAAGGAGAACAGCAAGTGTTTTTCATGTTGCACACATGAAAGGTACTGTAACAGTCAGAAGCTGGTCAGACTTAAAGGAAACATCAGGACACATTCCTAGCACTGTCAATAGCTGTTATCTTTGCAGACTGAAGTTTTGTGATCACTGGTGACAAGGTAGATAAGAGCCTAGTCATTAGAAACTGCCCTGAGTGACTAAATGGAGGAGTTTAATGATTTTGTAAGAACACTCACTGAGGAACAGTTACTTTTACCTAACCTCAGAGAACCTTAAGAACTGTATTTCCCACTTCAAAAGCCATCTGTTTTTAAACCCATCACAATATTGTAATACACTGCATTAAATAGATTTAAATCTGCAATTTTACATTAAAGCTTATTTTAAAATACTATCTTTAAGAAACATTTAAAATATTTGTATGAGAATGAGAAGCAGTCAAAATTTGTCTTTGCTTTACTAATCCTTTTCTAATACCTTTGAATTTTGAAAGCATATACAGTGGACAAAAAATTCCCATTACCTCCATGAAGATGGAAGAATATGCAAGATGAAGGAATGAAAACAAAAATTATATAATTAATTTTTAGTATAGATCTAGAAGATTTATAGTTTAGTTCATACAACTCAGCTGACTAAAAAATGATCACTTCTCCACTCACTCAAATAGTACTTTATTTTCTTAACTGGTTTCAAAACTATTCAACTATCTTTTTATCCTAATCCTTTCCTCTGCATTTTCTTCCCTATGCACAACAGCCTTTGTGGACTTTAGTTACTTTTTTCAGCTGCTACCACCATATGTGAGCCAATTTAACAATTTCTTAAATGAAATTGCCAGTTATCTGACAGATTCCTCATCAGTTTTAAGTATTCACTAAGCACTACATACAGATTTAAAAGGTCCCATTTTTGTGGCAAAGAGAGCACAGCTTTCATGAAACTATTCAGATACACCCACTAAGAAGACAACATCTTGAAAAAATCGTGTTTCTCTGGATTTGTTTTTAGCTTTGTATTTATACACTAAACAATTATGACAAGGAAAAAAAATATCCAACAGAATTCTAAGGCTATAGCACTGTATTTGACAACCATCTACTCCCATTCTTCTTCAGAATTCTTCCAGCCATCGACTCCTGACCACATGAATACACAGGAAAAAAAGTATTGGCACACAACTTGGGGTTTGTGTTTTGTTTATTTGCTCTAGGCCTGCTAAACCTTTACCTGTCTTCAGGCTTCCCAAGCTTATTGGTGAGGTAATGCCAAAAAAAATATGAGCCACAGGGAACTGACGGGAAGGGAACATCCTATTCCTGTTCTCTTGGCTTGGAACATGCAGAAAAATCAAAAGCTAAATACAGATGACCAGTTACCAACTCAGCTCTGAGTTGTGGGGTCAGCAGCAAGCTTCTAAAGCAAAGTTACTTGAGATAGTTCACGGCTGTATTTTCAATTCTTAAACACAGCTACAGCTGTCCAAGCATTGCTAGAGCAGCAGTGAAGTCAATCACTGGCAGGAATCTGCTTAGGAAATGGGAAAGATGCCGCAAACAACCTTCGATGCTATTTCAGTCATGACATTTTAGTCCAGATGTGCAAAACTAAATGACCCCTCAGAGTTTTTTTTAACAGCCCACTTACCTCACGAATGGCTAATCTGTCACTCAGCTCCTCAGCCTTGGCAATGTCACCTTCAGCCACACACTTCTCTATGCTCAGTTCAAGGCCAGACTAGGGAAAAAAAGGTAAATACCTTTAGAACAAAAAGAACACAATAGAAAGGAGTACCTCCTTTCTAAAAATATTTCTTTCATAAAATTCTTTAAGACACTGCATAAACCTGTAATTTCTGTCTACCACAAATCACTCTGTCTGTGTTTTGTAATGGACAGTATAATTAAGAATTCACTGAGAGACCGCTTGAGCACAAATCATTGCATTAGTTCCACCTTATGTGCAGGATAATACTATAGGTTAAAAAAATTACACGGGCTAGTTTATGCCTGTCACAATAAAATTTCATCTGAAGATCTGGCTTATCTCTTCCATCCCTGGAGCTTTCTAAAGCAAATGTGAAATATATGTGTCAGGTAACATGAAGAATAGCAATTACCACTGTATCGTTACAGTTCTAAGATCTTATCTTTGTCCAAAAAGTGGAGCTATGGCACAAAGCCACTCCACTGTGCTAATAAACCAAAAATTCTAGCAGCCCTACGGAAAACAATGGGAAAGCTTCAGGATTTAAAGGTTGTTTTCTTATTTTCAGAGGTAAATGTAACTTGTTTAATGGCAACACTTACAAATAACAATAAAAAGCAAGTATTTCCTGGAAATTATAGCTGGAAACTTCTGATGGAATACAGAAGGGTAGCCTAGCAGTAGGCACTGACTTCCAAATTTCACAAAAAAACTCACTCTCATAACAAAAGACAATTTACAGCCTCACTGCTTTTAAGTATTAGTGAAGCTAAAAAAACCACATTTGATAGTTCCATAACATGCACTTTTTTAAGAGATAAAAGTGAAAAAGCTAGTGGAATTCTTGAGAAACGGTGATCTGCAAACACTGCACGTGAATTATTTCAGGTGGCCGATGAGAAAAAATGCACAACTGGAAGCTGCAGTGATGGAAAATTCTGTTAAGATGTCTTTTCTGAAAACGAGACGTATCCTCCAACAGTGATAAAATCCCTGAAATTGCAAGGAAACCATCTGAAATTTCATGCTTTGGGACCCACTCCAGATCTATCTTGAACAGTTACTGACAACTAAATAGCCACCAAAAGTAAGAAGCAAACAAATCCTCATGATCTGCATGAAGAAACCTACTTTAGGAAAATGAAAAATATGAAATTTATCATAAAGGAAGCTAACTGAACATTTCAAGTCACAGAACTTACACAGAACTTTATTAGAAAAACTACAGAACTAACAGTGCTACCAGAAACTCATAATATAATGAGATTCTTAACTTATCCATCATGTGTACCAATTATTTCAGATACTCCTAGTTACACAGTAATATTTATGAACAGAAAGTATTATGAATCCAGTCAAAATGTATGCTAGGTTGGCCCCTTTAATTCTTGTAGCCACTGGTGTCAACTGAAGGATCTACGCGACACATTTCAAAGTTAAAACACAATGAAACAAAAGAAATGGCAAAGTCAAACAACACATACAAAGTGTTCTGTCTCACAACAGGAGAAAACAAAATCAGACAGGAAGCAAGTGTGGATATTGTCTTAAAAGAAAGCTCCGCAACCATTCAAGGATATTTATTTCAAAAGGGCACAAAATTCCTCAGAGTGACTTGATCCTTTACTCTGAAACAGCCTCAGTTTTATTCCTATCTCAGTTAAGGTTAAGTTCTTTTACTGCAAAATACAAGCTGACACTGCCTTTGTATTAAGTCACCTTTTGTGGAGCCCTGCTGTCCACAGGTGATTCAAATCTATCATTGATTCCGAAGTATTGTGTAAGTTCTTTCCATTTGTCTTCATTTTCCAACTGTAGAGTACTAAAAAGAAACAAACAAATCATTAATATAACTGCTTCCCTTTCCACAACTTGTAATATCCTTTTCAATGCTAAAATAAACTCTTCCATTTGGCAGACATGGTCTTTTCACCCATTCAGTTTTTAATTGAAGTGAGATTAATTATTCCTTCCCCTTTGTAAGTGTAATTTCACAATCTTGAAAGCAAGCTAATAGAGTCATAAAATCATTTAGGTTTAAAAAGCCCTTTAAGATCAACTCCAACCATAAACCTAACACTGCCAAGGAGGAAAAAGAAGGGAAGGAGTAGGCTGACAGGAGGTTGAATGCAGTTACATCCAAAACTAAGTAAGAAAAACATTAATTCTATTATAAATTACATTAAATAACACGTGTTGATTTTTAAAATCAAGCATTAACATTCCATCAAGCAATCACTGCTCCAAATTCAGCCTGAACAACAGAGACACTGAACAAATCTAAAAGGTATTTTTACACAGTGCTCAAAGCCTGGCTTTGGCTGCGAATGTGGTCAAGCTTATTACGAGTTTTGCCTGCTACTAACAGACCTCAGGTAATCCCATTGACCTGGTTATACCTCTTAGCCACTTCATCAGTCTTTTTCTGTTTTGCTAAGGGGAAAAAAAAAGAAAAATCCAACATTACACAGTAATACCCCACAGCATCCAATGAAGTTAACAGAGCTCTAATTGGTCACATTTCCTTTGAAAGATCAACACATTGGGACTTTTACCCAATGATCATGTGGATTTAAACCAGTCAGCTGTAATAAACTCCTACAATATCTGTGAAGTTTTAACCAGAATATGCAAAAGTAAGTTTTATAGAGCTATTGAAATACATTTAGCCATTATAAATCAGTATTAACTGAGTAAGTTCTGCCTCCTTTTTAAGAAGAGAACAAATATATTCCTTTTATTTTATATAGCAATCTACAACCTCACTACTACCTTGCAAGTGATGCATACAAGTGGTAAAATAAAATCCTAGATAACAGCTAGAATACATCTACTAAGGCATTCAATTCTTTCTTAAAAAAAAAAACCCAAAGCAAAACACACCAAAAAAAAAAAAAAGCCACAACCCAAAAACACCAACCCCACAAAGCAGCATGTATTGGTACTAATTCAATTTGAAAAAAAAGTAAATTCTGTTAATTATAAAAAAACCCACCTTTTCGGCGGCGCTTTCTTTTTCGGCATCTGTTTTCCTCTTTTGCTTCCATTTTCATTTCACGGTGTTTCTTCTGAAGCTCCACAAATTTCTACAAGATTATAAAAAAGGAAGTCAGTATGTCAGTATTTTTAAATTTCCCCCCATTTTTAAGAAAATACATAGAGAAATGTTGTCACAGTATCTTACTTATCCACAGTACCTCGTGTTATCTATTACATCCGAATTTATAAATCAAGAACATCCAAGTCTGATGGTGTTAAACTGGAATTGGTGCTGATCTTTCATCACCCTGACTTGCTGCCCTCTCTGCATCCCAGGACTGTTCCAATCTGACAGTTCTCTCATGGGATGTGGCACAGACCACATTTTTGCTGGTTGTGCACTGCTGAGCTATTCCATGTCTTGTAATTGCCTCACTGGTAGTTTGCAAAGCACAAATTAGTGACAGCATGCTCCCTGCACAGCAGCCTAACACAAGGATTGATGGACGACAGAGAGCAACTATTTTTTGCCAATTCTTATTTGGAATCCAAAGCCTAAAACACATTGTTTTATTAAGGGTTGTTTTTTCCCAGTCTTTATATGTAACAGCAAAATCAGGAATTGTAAGGAACTCTTGAGTCTGAATGCCTGCAATTAGCCTCTACAGCAAGCAGCAGGGTACTCCTCCACTCCCCAGGTATGCAGCACTCCCACAGTGGCTGATACACTGAGCTGTAAATCCTTACTAAAGCAGAAAACACCTACCAAGCAGCTCAGAGGCCATAAACCACTGAAAACACAAGTTTTATGCAACTATATAGTTATGACAACTCCTTGCTGTGCTTCCAATCACCATCAAACTACCTCATCACTTCCTTCCCAAATTCCTGTTCACTTGCTTGAAACAAACTAAAGTGTATATACTCAGATCATATTTTATCTCAGATTTGTATATTGACTATTCACATTGAGTTATTTTAATCTAAAAATCAGCCATTCAACTTTGAGTACACTGCATTATGCTCATTTGGAGACGCGTAGTGATACATACATTCCAGATATTTACAGAAACTCCAGGAGGGCACGTTTGAGATTCACTTTCTTCATCTGTCACTGGTACCACAACAGGTTCACTGCTGGCATTACTTTCCTCTCCAGTCCCCTGAACTCTTTCAGTATCTTCTTTTGCATCCTGCTTTGAACTGCAATCAGGTGATTCGTCTCCATCCTCAGAACTTAGATCAACATCACTTTCATTCAGTCCTGGAGGTAACAGCCCACTCCACATCTTCCAGTTTAAACAAGTCCAAACCACTTCAAATCAGTGAGAAGACACCAGGTTACCCATCCCAACACAAAAACAACCTGCAAAAGAGAGAAACAGAAACAGCAGAACACGTCATCAGAAACATTTTAGCTTCTCTTACATAAATATCATTACATGTTTTAAACAAGTACGTTATAAAGCCCCTAATATTTACATTTCAGAAACAAGCAGACGGCCTGAGTACACAGACTGACACTATTGGCTCTTTTTCCCCCCACTCCTTGTCCTTTAAAGTTGTGCCTCTATGCGTTTGCTTACAGCTTCCTTCAGTTTAGGGGCGACACTGCAGCAAACGCTTCCCATCCCTCCACAGGGGCAGCTTCCCGGGACAGCACAATCACCTCCCCTCGCCGCCGGGCCGCGATACAGACGAGCCCGCCCGGGGAGGCGACAGGCCGGGGGAGTGAGGGAGACCCGGAGCTCCGGAGGCAGCGACGCAAAGAGAAACGCGGCTCCACGGCGGCCTGGGGGAAGGCAGCCGGCACTCGCCGGCACTCGCCGTCCCTCCAGTCCCCGCACGGCCGGCGGCGCTGGCTGTGCCCGCGGAGCTCTCACAAGGCCGGCGGCGCTGCCGGAACCCCCTCAGTGCCCCCGCCCGGCCCCGCGCCTGGCGCCCGCGGCCGTGTTTACCTGGCCGCCATCTTGGCACCGCCGGAACACCCCGCGCGCGGATTGGGCGGGGCGGCGCAGCCAATCAGCGAGCGCGCCGGTCGCTATGGCAGCGGGGCGGGGCGGCCCCGGGGCAGGGGCGGGGCGGCCCGGAGGCTGGGGGAACGCGGTTGCCTCTCGCNGGGAACGCGGTTGCTTCTCGCTGTGAGGGGAGGGGAGTGCTTGCCGCGCCCCTGGGAACGCTCCGGGGGGCTGGGGGGACAGGGTGTGGGGGCGAGGAGGTTGTGAGAGTCTCAGAATCATTTAGGGTGTAAAAGGCCTTCGGCATCACCGAGTCCACTGTGTCAAGCAGACCATGGCACTGGGTGCTACATCCAGTCTTCCTTGAGCGCCTCCAGGGATGGTGACTCCACCTCCTCCTTGGACAGCCCATTCCAATGTTTAATCACCCTTTCGGTGAAGAAATTCCTCCTATGTCCAACCTAAACCTCAACTGATGCATCATGAGGCCATTTCTGCTCATCCTGTCCCTGTTCCCTGGGAGCAGAGCCCGACCTCCACCTGGCTGCACCCTCCTGTCAGGGAGTTCTGGAGAGTCAAAAGGTTCTCCTTGAGCCTCCTTTTTTCCAGACTAAAATCCCCCCAGCTCGCTCAGCTGCTCCTTATCAGACTTGTGCTTCTTTCAGAAAAAAGACAGGGATCAAGTTGTACAGCAATCCTTGCTGCCATGAAGAAATTATGGCATTTGTTCCAACAGTAAGCCTTGTCCTTAAGCCACACTAAAATGTTTATGCTGGGTCAGAATGACAAGGGTCATACTCTTCAAGAATTAAAAATCCTTCCAAAGTTCCCACTAGTGCCTTGGAGTAATGTGGTAAAGGGAAAAACCTCAAAAAAAACAGTATGGATATCACAAGGTTGTTGGTTGTGGATTGTCTGTCAGCATCAGAGCTCACATTCTCCTTAAGCTGCTCCAAGAATGTGAAAGAGCTCCTAGAAACTCATTAGGAAATCTTGGGAGCTTCAAAGGTGAACAGTCGGTCCGTGCAGAGCATTCGTTAAAGGACTTGTTTATCTGGAAGATGCTATTACACCTCATCCTTTCAGCTTTCATAGGTGAGGAAGACGACACAAGTATTTAGGAGCAGCCTGAATATGATTCAGCAAGGACATCTTGTATACAAGGAGCAACAGGAAGGGAGACATAGGGAGGTGGCAAGGAAAAAATGCAGGGATAAGGCTGGCATCACTAGCACTGAAATGCGTCTGAAAGACGCGAGGTTTCCTGTCTTTGAAATAATTTGTGAGAAGATGTATTTTTGAGTGACAGTCTGACAGGTTGAGAACTATATCTCAGTACGATAATGAGACTTTTGAGAAAGGAATTGCTGACCCCCAACCACGACACAACCCAGTTGTGGACAAATGTGAGGGGAATGAGAGAAGGGGCAAGTGTTATGAGGATGGCTAATAGGGAATATGGCTTTGAGCAGGGATTTCTTGGTAGATCCCAGCTTCTGGGATTGGCTGTGCATGGAAGGAAAATCTAAATGCCTTTCTCATGGACGTAAATCAGATCTTCAAATTGTTTTCCTTTTTATGCCATAATTTTACATCCCCAGATTCATTTCTAAAATCAATTAATTCCGTAAGTAATCACTTTTTCATGAACTACATGTAAATTTCACACTCAGCTTGCTAACTAGATTTTCCTCTCATCTGGGAAATCAATTTTTAAGAGAGTTATTTTATTTACATTGAATAATTGGTTGTATTTGGTACACAGATAACTGGTAATTAATAACTGTATTGATACTGGGTATTCATTGCCATTTGTTCTAGCGAGTTCTCAGACCATTAGGCTCCATGATATTTTCTTAATGTGACCAAATTTGAACACACTCAAAAAATTGAAAGGTGTGTGACATCTTTATGACCTGTAAATTTCTATGTTTGGTGGGGATACATTTTCAGAAGGCAAATTTAATATCATGGGACAGTTTGTATCCAAACATTGGGCTCTTTATTTAGTGTCCACAACCAATTTGTAGCAAGAATGTTACTGGTATGGGAGGGGCCTCAATATGAATTACTCAAATAGTAATTTGAGTTACTAATAATGAATTACTAAAATATCCACATTGATTTCATTCTATAATTTCCAATTAATTGTATTTGTCATTTTAAAAGCCACGTTTTCAGGATGATCTCTAGTTCTCCCACAAAAAAGTTCTGACTTCTCACAGGTTCTTCCATGAGAAAAATGGTGACAAGAGCTCCTGTTTGACTTTCATCAGTCCAGAAGTATTCGAATTCACAAAGTCAGTGCTTGATGAAACGACAAAAGAGATTGTTGGCTGCTTATCAGAATTTGCAACTCACTGTTGGGTTTTCATGTTGAAACAATGTGTAGTCTTTTTATCTGCAGGAGAAAATAGAAGGCGGCACAACCTTGTGACCAACCCTGATGTCCTCACATCAAAATTGTGAGGGCTGCTATTGTGTCCCTACACTTGATTGAGTGTCAGATTCTTCTGATGGCAATTTTCTGTTCCCCATTGAGCAAATGTTCAAATAATCTGATTTATTTCCTTTTGGTCAACTGATCTAACTTTCTTTCTCGCTTGAATTTCTGTCCTGGAGACCTGCCAAACAATGACTCTTATGAATGAAACGAGTCATGCCTCTGAGATTCCTGTGGAACATCAAACTGGCACAACACAGTAATTACAGCTTAGATATTTCTGATGCTATTATTAAAAACTACTTGAACTTTAGAAGGAAGGACTACTGCAACTAGATGTAACATCGAGTTTAATTTGAATCTTCCAGGATCTCTATGATTTGTCAGATTCTAGGCAGTTTTCTCTTTGTATCTCTTTATCTTTTCCCTTACCTGGTACTGGATATTTACAGATACTGCAGTGAGTCCCAGTTGTTGCAGTGTACTTTGTCAGATGTGTTTTGAGTTCTTTTTGAAACTCTCTTAATTAATACCAGTCACAGAAGTGGTCAGAGTTGTCAGATACCAGAAAAGCTGATAGCTGTGTGCGTGCCAGATCCTAATGGCAGGTTCTCACACTGCAGTTCTCTTTTTCAGAGCAGCTGTGGAGCACGCTGAAGGCCTGAACTAGTTCCTTGGATATAGTTTTGAAGCCATATTTAGCTAATCAGAAATAATCCTCTACTTGCTTATTTTTCCAAGATATACACATTTTCCTAGTGCAGAAATGAAATCTACTACAACATAAATTTTGCATTTTTATCGGGTTCTTTTAGCAGTAAATGAGGACATAAGAAACTTTTTCTTAAGCATGGTAATGTGCTACATTTTATCCTTTTGAGACAGTGTTTTCAAACTATGTCAAAATGATCAAGAACTGGATTCTTATTTAAACATAATAGGAAGGCCTTATTGTATTAGCAGATTACAGTCATTGTGTTAGTATACTATCTACCTTGTATTCATTTTTGCAAACATAATGAGAAATTTTTCTATCATGGTTATATTTTAATACAATAAAATAGTGTTGGAAAGGAAAATTAATATGATTTTAAAGAGAGATGTAAAGACAATAAAAGAGCCTCTGAGTTTTCTTTCCTAAACTTTTAATTTGTTACTAACTTAAAATATACTTTTTATCAATTCTTTGAAATAATTATAGTCAAATGAACATTTAAAGTCAGTTAAAAGGTTTTACAGATGGCTTTTTTCCACATACTCTGCCATATAAGATCTAAGCAAGTCTGCCCAGATGTTTCTAAACTTTCTTATTTTAGAGAAGTCCATAACTGAATAATGTAGCACCAAGCCACGAGCTTTTAATGAGAATATTTTCATAGCACCATTTACAATGTCCTTGCCTCTCTGAGGTTTGCCTTTTGATGAAAATTCTGACCATAGAATCAGAAAGAAATGTCTGTGGTTTTAAGCATCAGCAGCCCATGAACAAGTTGCTTTGCCTGCTCTTTAAAAAAGGCATTTCTTAAGCACTACCACACAGTGATATTCAGGGAGGAAATAAGATCTTCTGTTCAAAACTCCAGATTGAAGCTTGGAAGATCTGCACTCAGAGTTACCATTCTTGCCATACGCTTCCTGTGAGGAATGAACAAGGTAATTTCAGCTTTCAACTTTAGTGCCTCACAGGTGGAAAAGAGTTTTCATCTTGTCTGTTGTAAGTATAAACTCTGAAGGTTTTGAGCCCGTTTGGACTGTTCAGGGCATCAACAGACACTGGCAAGGGCTGGGTTAGATTTCAGCGAGTCAGCCAAGGAACAAATAACAATTGGACAAATTAATCTTGCAGTGTAGATCTGACAAAAAAGTGTAAGAAATTCAAGGTGCCGATGGTCTGGGTTCCTAGAATGCATTTTTTTGCAGAAGGCAAAAGTGTAAGTGAGCTGTTGTAGATGTAGCCATACCAATCTTGACCTGACTCGATTGGATCCCAGGAAGGTGGGCAGTGGGGGTGTGGAGTTCACTTCTCATTGTACTGTAGCATTTATTCATCCCCTTGGGATTCCCGTGGGCCCTGGGGACTGTTGTGCCTCCCGACCTGACCCCTCTGCTGCTACAGCTGCATTTGTTGTTTTGAGTACAGGATATGTTTTATGGAACCTGAAGCCATGTAATTCACTGCAATGTATTGGATACATTTCATTGATCTGAATACATCAATCCCAATTTTGTTGTAACAAACACAAAATCCTTATGCTGGTTTGGGATCTTGGAGACATTACTCTGGAACAGCAGAGAAACATCCTTCTGCCATATCACCAAATGGAGTATCACCTGCCTGTTTTTACACAAAAAGAGTCAGAAAGCAGTTTTCTTAACCTCTCAGAGTTTTGCTTTGTGTATTAATGGGTGTTGTTTAGAAGTACAATGGTGAGTCTTACAGCTCATGTGGCATTCAGGTACAGAGCTAGGGCAAGGCACTTAACCTCTCCTTGGTTTAGTTTGTGAAACAAACAACACTATTTTAACTACTTTTCAAGGATATTAGATAAAATTAATTAGTTTAGTATTTGTACTGCAATAAAGGTCTATATAATTGGAAGGTCTTATAAGGATCTTGATCGTTTTATTTTTGTGTTGATTTAACTTTGAAGGGCTGGTTTTGATACTTTGTGCTGTATTTGGAGTGTGGTATTATTTCATTTTTATAAATAACAGCTGATTTTTCAAGCTCCTGTAACAAACCTATTTACTCTCTGTGTATGCCAATGCCCTCTACTGGTCTGAAACACAATCGCTCATCAGAGGGTATTGCTGTTCTCCTTTGCTGAGAAAATTGTAATATTTAAATTATTTTCCTTTTGGGAGCAGTAGAATTTTGGTTGTGTAGCCAGGCTCTCTGGGAAGTGCAAGAAGCTGTACCATGGGCAAGCTGACACCTGGGTGACTCTTGTGCTACCCATGTAATTAATTCTGTGCAGGTTTTTTTGTTGCCTTCAGTGTTTTTGTTTCACTGGATTTGCTGTTCGTGCTGTGAAGGCTCACAGGTAGCAATCCTGAGAGGGAAGAAGACACACACCTGAGACTTGCTCAGTACGGAGCTGCTGTGTAGCTGTTCCCTCAACACAATGGCCACCACTCTAAGGAGCCTCTCTGCTCTTCAGCCTGGTCCAGGGCCTTCCAAAAGTGAGGGCTGGTTGTGTTGACAGGCTGTGATATAAACAACCCTTGAGGCACAGGAGCTGCAGAGGTAATGAAGTGCCTTGAGGAAAAAGTCTTAACTATCAAGGGATGGATCCACTCCCCCCTGCCACAAACCAGGGGTCACGTGGCTGAGGAATGTGTATCCAAAGATAGTGCTACCTTCAGAGAACTCTACTTACAGGTAAGTAACTCTTCTTTAAAGGAGGTATCTTTGTGTGGCAGACTGTTTATGGGAGCAATTTGAATTGAACTTTAAATGAAAAAGGCATATCTCTGTAAGTGGTAATAATTTTAGTCATCTTGCTCTGGCTAGGGGTTGTGGAATTCATTAGCACAGATTAACATATAAAGTGGGTGAGATATCTAATAGCAAACGTAGAGGTTTAGGGACCTTAATTCATCACTGAATGAACAGCGTGTACAGTATTAGGGACTATGAAATTTTTAATTTACACAAAGTGTCCAAGAATATAGGGAATAAATTTAAACCCAAAACAGATAATGGAGCTGTGCCCTGCCTAGCTGGCAAGTTGAATTGTTTTTACACTGAGTGAAGAAAGCTAATTATCCCAAGCACAAGGAGACTGCTAAAAATAATAAGATTATAAAGAATAATTTGCTGATATAATTACAACAAAATTGGGTACACACAATCGTCAGATACATGTATTGCTTGACCTGGGCGAGAAAGTGAAATAAATCCTTCCTCTATAGCCTTCGTAAATTTGTTTTTATCATCTCCAAGTGGTGTTTGCACAGGCAGCACAATTTGCATGTGTAATGTGGCTGTACAAATTGACAACAAGTAAATTATTCAAGGAAATAGGCTGGTCGTGGGTCTGAACTATCTCGCAAAGCCTATTCATTTTGAAGAATCACTGAGACGTGAAGCTCATACATCAACCATTTTCTGACAATCCTCAGACTTATTGTCTCCTAAAATGTCATTATGGCTATTATTTATGAAGCTAATTCATTTATTAATATATATTTAACTCTGACTTGTCATGCACCTTAGCAGGCATTCTGTGCACTGCATATTTTTGAATAGATGAAAGAGTTTTGCATGCTTTAATGATTACTGTAAGCTGCTATAGATTTATAGAATGCAGCTTTATTATCTACTTGCATTAATACCTTTTTGTAACTTTTTTTTCCTTAAGGCCATCAAATATAAATGGCAAATGACATATCCAGAAGATTGTATAAAAAAAGAGATTTTCTCAGAGTTTGTTGAATTTTAGAATAAAATGAGGTAGCTAACTGTTAAGGCCTAACTCATTTCTTAGACTCTATAATAATTATGTTGATTTGTTGTGTGTTTTCCTAAAAAATATCAGACAAATTATATAAATTTAGATGTTTACTGTTCTCTTTGAGGACAAGTGGCCATCTTTTGATTATACCAACAGAGGGAGTGCAGTTTGAAGGGGGGAAAGTGTAGCAGATGGAAAATAGATCTGTTCTGCTATAGTGTACATATAGAACACTCCTTAGGAAATGAACAGCACAGAGAGTATGGATTATGAGGTTGCCTATGGTTCTTGGATTTTTTCATCTTGATTCACTTATCTTTAGGGCATATTAAAAGACATAGGGATCACAATAACCCTTTCCTGACATCTACAGAGTGTCAAGAAACTAAAAATTTCAATCTGCTATGAGAAACATATTTGAGGTAGTTCTAAATTTAATTACACACACAGAATTCCGATTAAATTTGTAATTATGATAACAAACTGTCTAATTTAAATGCATAGTTATTATGACTGTATGATCAGTTTGACTATTTTCAAGGGGCCTGTGATCACAATTGGAGGTTACTGGCCTGATTTGGAAGTTATGAGCTCCTGCTTGTGATATTGATATCACCCACAGATTTGATAGGTCACTAGGTCCTGCTCCCTCAGTGTTCATTCCCATCAGTAAGATAAGGATAAGAAGTTTGCCTTGTTTCCTGATGGCACAAAGGAATAACACGTGGGGTAAAAGAACTCTCTGGTTAGAGTTGTTCTTTAGTATTAAAGTTAGGAATTGTTTTATTTTTCACCTGCTCCCAGGATGTGCCAGGTAGTAAAAGCCATGTTATACCATGGAATGGACCATCTGTGAGCAAGGAGGAATTTCACAGTCTGTCATTCCCTCTCCATCTTGCAGAGCTGGGTTCTTCATGGCCAGAGCTATTTCACCTTAAACAGAAGAACACAAGAAAGCTTCTGTGTCAAGACAAGGAATTTTTGCAAAACAAAATATTACCAGCTCTTTAGGTAGCATGAAGGCCTTTTGAAACTAATGTTATAGTGGTAAATAGCATAGATTTTCATATTGGAAAACTTATTACTTTGAATTCTTCAACTTCTTTAGAATGTGCGTAAGAACACAAAAAGTTATATCGGAGCAAACTTAAGTGACCGAAATAAGAACACTGTGAAAAACCAACTCAGTCCAGACATGGGCAAAGAAAGTAGTCATGTGGTTCTGAGTATGTGTGGTGAACAAATAAGGCTTTTTCATGTCTGAAAGTCAGTAAGAAGAATAACTTTCTGTGCTTTGGAAATAGAAGCTTATGTTTTCTAAAGTATCCTGGTACTTGCAATTTCAGGTGGCTGCCTTGAAACATCTTAGAAAGTAAATCCAGACTTGTAGAATACTTTCTTTAAACAGAACCTTGTCAGGTGATCTGTATTTGCCCCATGGTAACTCCAAATGGTTTAAAATTGAAAGAATCCCACATTATTGAGCTTTTGGAGCTTAAATATATCTTGCCACTTCAAAAACTCCCAGTTTAAATATTGGTTGGTCTTGCAGTCAGGCATCATCATTCAGTGATCCATGCCTTTATAGTTTTTGAACTTGATGGCCAGTTTCAACTAAGAGAAGAGATTCACTAGCTCTCTGAAGGCTTGTTGAACTACAGCCAGTTAAAGATAGAGTCTGAAAGTAATGCTACCACTGCGTCGGTGTGGAAGGTTGATTTCTAGTATATTTTGTGTTTATATTTAATAGGAATATTTAAATAATCTCAAAATGACATTTTAAAGAAGAAAATTCATTGAGTGTTTCCTCATTATATGACATCATATTAGAGACTTCCCACCTACAGTTATTGCAAATAAATAATAAAAAAAAGAAACTAAAGAAGAGATTGACAGAATTGTTTATAAAGAGCTTTTATTTTCCTCATCCGACAAGAGATTAGAGACTTCTGCAAAGACCCTGTATGGCACATCAAACTCTAGTTCATGGCATTGCTTTTTATGGTAGTGGAGCTATTTTTTTTTCTTTTCAGAAGATCGAAATTCCACCTGCTACATAAGATATTCATTCATCTTTATTCAGTAACCTGTAAAATTCAAAGTGTAGAGAAGGTGCAAATCTGCTTGATAGTTCTGGACAAAATTTTTTCAGCTGTGATTTTCTGAGTGGCTCAGCTGTAGAGCCTCAGAATGATGTGCAAAGAAAGTGCCCCATCAGACTGCCTGTGCAGCTCTTGCTGCTGCTCCTGATGACACTAATCCATATTCCACTTCTAAGTTGGCTGCTTCTCAGGGAAACGCTGCTGCTTCAACATCTTTTGCTGCTGATCCTGTTTTACATTTTTGGAACAACCTAGGAATTCTCGTATCCTCTTTTATAACCAGGGAAAGTAAACACCCTTTATTGTTTCATAAAACACAATTTGTGAACCGTACAATCATTGGGTATTCCAGCTGTAATGCTTTGTGCTGTGTTTTAGTGTTTCCTGTGATAGTCCTTGTTGGCTACCAGTGTGTCAGGCTGTATGGGCAGCCGGAGTGACCAGTTTGAGATTCTTCCAAAGTGTCAGGTCTCTGTAGCTACAATAATCAACTCATTTTACTGTAGGCAGTGTGTCAGGGACATGCCAGCTGATACCCAGGGGACTGCCTGGAGCTGGCTGCTGATAATCCCTTCAAAGGGGGCACATCTAGAAAGGACGTGGAGTGAGCAGCTTCCAGATGCTATAATGGCTGCAACCAGCCTACCTACCCTGACCACAAAACTGCTTTCCTTTTAATTATACCAAGAGGTATTTTGGGAAAAAAAAAAGTTTGAACCCTCATATTAAAAAACCCCAACAAAGTAAAACATAAACCAGGCTTGTTCATTGTGTCTTATCCTTTCTTCTGATGCAGTCACCCAGTTATCCATTATGCAGCTAAAGGATGCTAATCATCAAGATACCATGGGAATGCAATAAGGAGAGCAGGGCTGTAAACTCCAGGGCTTAATCCCAATCAAATTCCAAGTTCAATGATTATATTTGCCCCCTAAACTGATAACCAATTCTTCACTTCTGTTTTAAACATTTACACAGTATTGCCAAGAGCTGACAGCTTCAGAAATAGCAGTTGTGTATCAGTGGTGGACGTTGACGTGCCATGTTGTTAATTATATTTGCAAAACACGTTGGTATTCTTTGGGATAGCAGTCAGTGCTAAAGGTAAGGTAATTGGTGTGTATATTTGGGGGGATGAAAGAGTCCTGAACACACATTGTTAAGTGAGTGTTGTTTAATTTCTTTTAATTTCTGAAATAGTCTTTGATTAGAAATAAACATGTCAGGAAGAATTATTTGTTTAAATAAAGAAAGGAATTAATGGTTGTAAATCAATAGACTTTTTAGAAAATGTTTCTTCTTGATTTTACATGAGAGTATCAGACAGATCATCATAATTTAGCACATTTAATCAGAGGTTTTTCATGTCTCAATCTTTCTCAAGGGTAATTTTCCAGGAGTTTTGGGGTTTGGAATGTTGTTAAAAAATTAGATGTGATGCTTATAATAAACAGAATCCTATTCTTTTCTCATTAAGTGTCATCTTGCCACTTTGCAGTTTACACAGAACTGGTTTCCAAGGTGTAGTTTAAGCAATGTAGACATCATCTATATGATCCGTTATCTCTTAACAGCCCATCATTTCTGTTGTAAGTACCCAGGATATTTTCTTCATCTTTTATTTTTCTTCAAAACTGCACAGTATTGCTCTGTTTCTTCCTTTTTTTTTTTTTCCCCCCCCTGGGGAAATACATACTTTGATAAGGGCCCACTTAAACCAAGGCTGAGTATTTTAAGTTCTAAAGTAAATGTTCCTACTCTAAATTCTTTGTATATTTAGTTTCATCTATTTCAAAGTGTCAGAAAGCCCCAGTCACATATTTTCTATATATTGAACTGTGTGTCAATAGCAGGAGTCTATCTGATGTGGATTTCTGAGTGGTTTGGGGCTTTTTTAAGGTTTGCACCTTCCTTACTCCCACTGTTTTATTATGGGTAGACACCAGTAAGATTGATTCCTCTTGCCTGTCTTTTGGTGTAGGAATCAAAACCAGCCTGGTTTGTATCAGGCCCTTGATGAAACTCAGAAATATTAAACCAGGCTGGCCTGCCCATTTAGGCTCCCAGATTGAATCCTATGCTGTTCATCAAGAATCCCAAAGAATGGATGCCTCTTTTGAGGTGCAGGCACCACATGGCAAATAAAATATTATTTTTTAAGAGTGCTTTGAATTTCTTCATTAAGTGGCTGCTGCATTTTGCAGATGGTTGGATCAGCAGTGAGATCTATGCAGCTGTGCAGAGTTGGCAGACAGGTGAGTAATTTTTCCATTTGTGAGTTAACCATCAGCAAGAAATAGATTTTAGCAGCAATGGGAAAGGGAGGACTTGAGTGCAAGGTTAACCTTGCTGTTCACACTTCTACACAGCCAGTGTCAAATTCTGTTTTGTATTGGTAAGCTCAGTTGGCTCCCCTGTGGTGCTTTCATGCATTCTAATTGCCAACTTCTTAACAGTAAAGAATTCTTAAAATATTTAGTGTTTATGAGAATGTAGAGTAAGACAGTGTGTTTTGGAAGTAACTGAAACATGCAGTACATGAGTCACAAAGTGGAAAGACACAGTGAACTCCTATAAAACTTGTTTACATTGTGTTGGGTTGCGACTGGTTTATGTGTAAACATGAAACAATCTGACTTTCGTCAAAACACAAATAAGTTTTTACAAAAAAAGGATTTTTTTTTCATTATCTTTATATTGTTTATATTTTTCCAGTTTGAGACTTATGAGGAAAACATGTCAAAAGCACAAATTGCCTGAAGTTTTCCTGTTTCTGGTGTAGTAACGAGGTAAGCACCAAAGAAGTCAGATCTATACAGCAGTCTTCTCAAGTATTCACTTCAAACTTATAAAAAATATGAACAAAAAGGAATGATAGAGGAAAAACCAATTACCTGTGCAAAAATCCATGCATTGGAATGAAAATAATTATCCACAGCAGTCACTTCTGGAAACCATATATACTGTATTTTATCTTCCTGAAAGTTAGGAATATACTTGAGATTGAAATTTTAAAAAAACATGCTAAGATAGAGATGGATTAGGGAGCAATGACACATTTATTAGTCACCTTTAGTGAATAATCCCCTCCCCTTTCCCATATACTTGGCTTCCTCTAATTCATATAGGAAATGTTTGGAGATGGTTGTTAAACTCAATCTGCCCCATACATTATTATTGCAGGACTGTGCTATTTGGTGTACTAATCTCAATAATATGTATGTATGTATTTTCTAAACTTCCAGAGTCATGTTTCTAAGCATTTGAAGCATAGATCCTATAGGATTACCTAAATCTGACAGTTATCTGGGTAAAAGCTAACATATAAAGTGTCATAGCTAATCACATATTTTTTATACTTTCCCTTGGAAAAGAAAGAGTTCTGGAAGTGACACACTAACAAACAATACATAATCTGTACACGTAAAGTAATCTTTACTGCTTTGTTATTTTTTAAATATGTGACATGCACCACTCACAAATGCAGCTTGTTATCTTTGTACTTGAGAATCATTATATTTATTGTAAGTAGCACAATAAGTAAATAATTTCTGAAAATTTGGATTGGGAGAAATTACCTGATGGAGATTTCAAAGGATGCTGTTACTTTTTTAGTCATGTGACTTTAAAGTTCAAATCTGTGCCAAAACCCTTTCCTTGGTCACACACATATAGAAAGGAAATATGTCATCATGAGATTACATGAGAGATCCAAACTCCAGAAGTCTTATTTTACACCCTTTCATAAAATATGAGGTCTGGAAGGAACTTTTTAAGTTCATCTAGTCTATCTTTCCCAACCCAGAGCAAGCTTTACTATGTTGTCTTTACCTTAACTCTTCCTCACTGTTCTTAATAGTCAAAAGCTTTCCCTAAATACTTAACTGACGTCATTTGGACTGACAGTTGAACCTATTCTCCCCTCTAACCAAACCTGAACCATAAACCATCCTCTAACCTTCCTGTTCACAGAACAAAATCCAAACACAAATATGTCAAGAAATATGTTTGCTTCTTGTACTTACTATAAAACTCAGGCTGATATGAAATGTCCCATGCAAATTTTGACTGAAAAAAAATAAAACCATAAACAGAGATGAGAAACGGCAAGGTCTATTACTTCCCCTATTTCTGTGCAAGGTGCATGAGACTGTAGAATAATAAATGGAACATTGTGTCAGACACAATCCAGTATGTATTCTAGTCAGATATTCTTCAAGTGTGGCAAGACAATCTAGCTTCCTAAAAAAGTGATAAAATTAACCCTACCTTTCTTGTGCCCAGAGAAGCCCAACTACACGTGCTATTAGTGTATAGCTATCATAAAAATAAATTAGCCAGTCTGCATTTTCAGGTTAATCTTCAATTTCATAATTGAATCAGTAATTACTATAAGTTAATATAATTAGGTGCTAACATTTAATTGAGAATTATTTATTCAGGAATCTTCACTATTGTAACATTTTTTTATAGCTCCAAATCATTCTGAGTAATGTACTGCATCAAATAAGCTTAACTAGAAATTGAATGGACATTACTTGGAATCTTGCATTCAGCTTTTCTGAACTACTTTTTATCACTAAGGTGATTACAAAGGCGGAAACAAAAGAAGAAACAGTGGTTTTGGCAGTCTTTCTAATTCTATCCATGGCTGAAGTGCCACCTGAGCATTTTCACAGGATTGAGCCAAATTATATTGGAGGGAGTCCTGCTGTGTCCAGCAGTTGTTGATGAAGGTCCCAAGAGACACTTTACCTCTCTCTCAGAATAAGTGACTTACACACCCTGATCAGTATCTGGTGATTTCATGTGTGCTTCTACCTTTAGCCTCGTATTCAAACATGGATTCGTAATATGTGTTTCACAAAGAATGAATCTTTATATCATAGTATGTAGGTGAGGAACCTGAATACACAGTAATGCAGTTTAAAGATTGTCTCAAAGATCATTATGATTTTCTCTGAGAGTTTTTCTTTTATTTGGGTTAAATTAATCCATGGCAGTAATTTAGTGAAGATACACCGGTTAAACTCTGTGGCTTCGTCTTTGTTATCTGTGCCTGAGTCAAGGCTCCTTTTTTCTGTACCATATGGTTTGAACAAGTTGCATCTCTCCTATGCAGCTGAGTTTGTCTCATTCTTCTCCTTGCCTGCTGCAGCAGTTGATTCATTCCAGTGTTGACCAAAACATAAATCAATGTGTATCACTTGTGAGGTCTGTCAGGGGAGTTTGGACTTGAGTGTGAGTACGAGTCTGGAGCTAACATGACAATATATTAAGAGAATATGTCTAACTCTTGTAGATAATACCCAATATGCAAAATTAAAGAAATATGGAATAATCAACTTTTTGCCTGAGTCCTGCTGTAAATCAGGTCAGCTGGGTGGAAGGAAAGATGAAAATTCAGAAGACAACTTCTGTTTTACATCCAAATTTTGCATTGCTGGTTCAATGTATTCCAAACCAAGATGTGTCTTGGTGAGCAGTTCCCGGGGATTTCACTCCCTGGCTCAGCAGAGAAAAAATGCATTTTTCAACATGGTGTGAGAATGTTAAGCTGACTCCCAGGGAAGTCAGTGTTAGTGGTGCTGTTAGATGTCTGTTTCCATCTTTATACAGTAACAATGAAGTGGAGTAGGTTCAACAGAACTTCAGAATTACTTTGATAAATTTGTCAGAGGACAGAAATATTAAAATATGTGTACTGTCTGTTTGCCTTTTTTTCTTGAAATATAAATTAATTATGACTATATAAAAACCTTTTACCATAGCTAATTAATCAGAATCTCCTAATAAACTATGTGTCGACAGCACTGTATGTCTAATTAACTTTTTCACTTCAGAATTGTGCAGTTGAATAATGAAGAAAACATTACCTGATGAATTCTTTTATTTTATGATGATATCTCTAGAGACAGAAAAGACAGAGCAGCTTAAATGCCATCTTAAATTACATCTTGGCCTTGGCAAGCTTTCAGCTGGTTTTGATTTGCATGGAAACCGTTTTTGTAGACTCATATTCTCTGAAAAACAGAACTTAAAGCTATAACTAGAATAAATTATCTATAGCTGTTTAGGGGCTCTATTAAATCTAGATGCTAGGCACCCTTTTCACATGCAGAATGCAATGGAACAGCTTTTAATACCCTGTCAACCTGTTCTGTGAAAAGTCGATTGGGCAGGGAAGGTTTGATTTGGCTGGTTTTATTAAAATATCTTTCCTCTCCTTACACCATCATGAACCACTCAGCCTAATTTAAACCAGGCAAATTCACCAATCTGTCTTGCATGTCTGTAAAAACAGCTTTTATTTTTTAAAGTAATGACATCTACCCATAACTGTCGGCATGCAAGCTCAAGACACAGTTATTCATACACTGCTGATAGAGAATTGTTCTTTATTTGATATACCAATATAGAGAGCACGTTCATGGATTAACTGCATCCATGCCCCCCTCTTTTGATTGCATCATCCTCTCTGTAGCCAGTTGACTTATCCCTGGGACACAAGGGAAGGGTCAAATCAAATCCCCTTAGACTATTGTTAGTCAACCTTTTAAGTTTGTTATGCTTTCATAATTTAGAATATGTCCACCTGCAGTACCACTGTGGAATGTAAATATCGCCACACTACACAGCAGTTCGTAAGAATGTACAGTAAAATTATGCTCTGATCTATTCTTAATAATTACTTAAATCAGAGTTTAATCTAATGTCTGAATTCAGTGCTCATTTACTGGTGGTGCAAAACCAAGGAAGCTTCTTCAGGTGAGTACTCATGAGAAAACGGAAAAGTTATAAATATCTTAAAAGCAAATGCTCATAATATTTGCACTAAATACTTGAAACAACTTGAAAAGACAGTTGCTCTCTGTTTCATCTGCTGTGCTTCCTGGAAATACTGATCTAGATCATGTTGTCAAATGTGCTTTAAAAGTAGGAATATCTTGTCGAAGCATTGGATTTCCATCTGCCAAGTCTTTTCTCTGTGGATCCTGACAAAGTTATTGGGAAAAGTTTCAATAATACCAAGTGCTCTTTTCTTGCAGTGCACAGAAGAAAAATAATCCTGAGACAAGACTAATTCTAGCTCTGAAATACTGACACTCAAGGATACGTACAGATGTGAAAAGACTATTGCAACCTAATAGAGATAATAATGTACCGTTTATAAATCCTAATAAGCAATCTGAAAATGTATACCTTAAGTTCAGATTTAGAGCATGTTAGGGAGTCAGCCAGTCTGACCTCCATGGTTAATGAATTCCATGAGGAGCGAGCAAACACTAAAAATGCCCTGTAGCTCAATGTCTTCAGCCAAAAAGAACTAATCCAATTGACTGAGACCAAAGAAAACGACTGGGGATGTATGGTTCCAGAATGTCTCTGAGGTATTCAAACCCAAGTCAATTTAAGGACTTGTAAGTTAATAACTAGGACTTTACACATAATCCTGTACTTTACAGGTAGCCAGAGAAGGTTTTTTACAACCAGGGTAATGTGATTTTCATGCATGGTGTCAGTCAAAATTTCAGCAGCTGAGTTCCAGACTAACTGAAGTTTCTTCACCAGTGCAATAGTGAGACTGATAAAATGCTGACATGGAATTGCATTATTGAGTTCTAGAGTGGGCACAGCCATGCCAACTTGTATCAGCAAGGGCAGATACCATGAGGGTTTCTTTGTGTTTTAAACCAGGAGGATATAAACCTGTCAATAACTAACTCAATATGAATACTAGAATATACAACAGCCTCAGTTATTGCCTGCTATTATATCATTAAGTCTCACCTATCAAATATGTTAAACCAGTACCTTTTGGACCTTGAACCTATAAAAGCTGGGAGTCTGTATTAGAACAAACTAGTCACATTTTCTAGTACAAATGGAGTAGACGTGTTGAGGGAGAGGGTGGGAAATAGTTTTCTGACAGAAAAAATGGCTGTGATAAAGGGTTGCTTCTTCCTTTTCATGTTCAAAAAAGTTAAACTGTTATTTCCAGACACTTGATTCCTGCTTTAGAATTGACTGAGTGAAGGATACCGTTTTCATCTTCAGTGGTTGTTGTTGTAATGATGAGCTGTTTGTACCTTAACAGATGATAAATAGATACATAGACATTTAAGCGTAGAGCCACCTGAGTTCATCTTTAAACTTGCCTTGGCAGATGAAACTTGCTTTTCAATAGCTCTCCTCAGATATATTGCTGAAAGTTAAGATACGAGAATCAATCATTAGGGATGAAAGCGCTGGGTATTTATCGGAGAAAGGGTTATTAAAAGAAGATCAGCAATGGTTTTACCAAGAATAAATCCTGTCAGACAGAATATGACCGAGTTCTTTGAAGGAATGACAAAAGAAATAAATGATGGGAACGTGGTGGACATAATTTATGTAGACTTCAGTCAGGGGTGTAGTCAGCAATTTGAAGTTTGTACACATCCTGGCTGATCCCTTGCCCCCTGCCTGCAGTATCCCCATAATCTCGCACAGCAGACAGGCCATTGCGTATGATCACTAATGCAGCAGGCACACAGAGATGTAGATTTGTATCAGAGCTGTGCTTTCAGAGCCCAGAAAAAAAAAAAAAGCTGGCCCTAGGAAAAAAACAGATTGCATTTTGCACGTGCAGCTTAAAATGACAGTTTGAGAAAACGTCTTTAGTAAGACGAAATCAGAAACACAGGTATCAGCATTATAAAGGCAGAATGGCCTGGGTCAATTAGAAATGTATTTCTGTTGGATACGTAATAATATTTCTTCTGATGTCTTTCCTCTCTTTTTTTGCAGACTGAAAATCAAATATTTATTTGGAGAATTTATCACTTTTTCTGAGTTTTTATGAGTTTAGTAACTCTCCCCTCTAGTTCCTGTTTCCAACACCAGGTCCATAATACGGTTCCCTATTTTCAAAGGTCTCCTCCACTGTAATTATATCATCTTATGTAAAATGCAGATGTTTTCACCATGTTTTGCAAGTATTGCTAATCCAATGAGTCAGGTAATCTTCTGATAGTTTTTGTTCTGCCTTCCCTGAAAAACTGAGCTGGATTTATATAAAATTTCAGCCATCATCCCTGTGCTATATTCTGAAGCAGTTTCCATATCACGTCGATAGATGGGAATCTTTGTGGTGGTTACTTACCTGTAGCCTTTTCTGAATGCATTGAAAAGAGTCTACTCTTCTTCCACTTATCTCATATAATCTGTGATGTATTACTGGATGTTATTACCTTCAATACTGTCGTGCTCCTAACTCATATTATTTCTATTCTCCTGCATGTAATTAACTAGACATCATTCTCTCATATTTACCTACATCTTAAAATTATGCTTTGTCTTACATTTTTTCCAAATTCCTCTGGCTAACTTAGTCTTTTAATTACTATTTCTTCATAATAATAATGTTTCAGCTAAGCTTGAAATAAATCTGTGGCTTTGAAGAGCTACACGTGTACAATTTGAATTAGGTTTCAGATCTGTACTTTACAGGTGAACTACACTGGGTTACTGAGTCCTGAAAATTTGCATCTGTGTTTCAAGTTATAGTTTGCCCTAATTTCTGAATACTCTCTATGTTAGGCACTTACTGTTTCTCTACGAAATTATCTGGAACTGAAGCAAAGGAGCATGTACTTGTTTGAACCTGGTTATAGATCTTGAAAATGTGAGCCATGTACTGCTTTCTATTCTAATGCTAAGATTCTACCATGTGGAATAACATGGAATGTAATACAGAGTACACTGGGTGGTTTTGGTAACACACAGTTTCCAGAAGAACCAGTAATTCTGCACTCAGGTGCCCAAACACATATACTTTTGACCACAAAGGAGCAGTATTCTTGGGCTTTTTGGAACTTAATTTGAACCTGAGAATTACTTTACTTCCAAGAACTTGTTCCAGCCTCTAACACTCGCTTTGCTTTTAGCTTTTGTCTGTAACTTCAGTCTTTGCAAAAAATTTTCACTCCCCAGTATTTTGATATATGAAAGTTTGGAACAACATAAGTAAAGTCTGTCATAAAAATCATAGCTTTTTATTTTTGTAGCATCACATCTGTTTGTTTCCTCCCTTTGCTACTAATGCTCACCACTAGACAGCCAGGGAGATTTGTTCAAGTAAGCATGTAATCACGTCCTCTAAGAAGTGGTGAACCAGATTACCACAAGGCGTGCAAATGTCGGACAGATTATTACTAGCTGTGTGCTTGCTCACAGGAGTCAGGCCAAGCTCTTCTCTTCCCTGTGCTGTGTGGTTTAAATACTGCCTGAATTTGGGTCTGATTCTGTAGGCTCCCCATAATAGCTGTACAATGATATGTGGTGACCTCTCCACCTGAATTCGAGCATCGACATGTCCTGAGTGTTTGCCTTGAATGTCAGAAGCTGGGATTTTGTTGTGTGTTCATCCTGCTACCAGTGCTATCCTTCAGGGTGTCATTATCAAAGTAGAGCATACTTCTCAACCTCAAACAGCGTGAGTTTTGTGGGGGAAAAAAAAAAATCAAGCAGCGAGATATGTGAAATTCTCATTGAATTAATGGGCCTCTTTGATTTTTTGCCCAAGAGAATACAAAAATCAAAAAATTTTTAAGCCAAAAAAATCTGGTGTCTCCTGGGTAAAATGTGAGTGTTGAGAAGTATGACATAAGCATTAGTAGCCTTTGTGCCTCTTGATAGCTCAGCTGAATCTCCCAAGACTCTAAAAGTTGATTTGTCAGCTTAACATTAGCTTCAGCCTTAGCTGCAGCAGTAGCTGTTGTTTCACCTTTATCAGCAGAAATGGTACAGCTACTGGAGGGACTGATGTGGTAAATCTTTTTGTGACACCATTTTGTTTTTGCTACTATCTCTAATTGGTTTGCTCGTGCACTCTGCATCCCTAGCTAGATAGGCTGAAAGCTTCATCACACTTTAATTAGAAAAGAGCTATTTTAAAGTTACAGAGTTGACTAATTTTATTCATCGAGTCTCTAAGGGTCACATTTTCAAACTGGACCACTAAAAATGCCATTGGTGATATATTGCAGAGGCTGAATCCGCAATACTGCATTATAAGCATCGTAATTTGACACATTCACAAAAATTAATGTAGGTGTGCAGCTACAAGCAAAACACTGGATTTTGTGTGTAAAAAATTAACTGAAACTGGTTAATATTTGCTCCTATCTTTTGTTGTGCTTCCTGCTTACAGCTTCCATCCATTTGACCTGGTCTGGATGCCCAGTATTGAGTGGTTGGATTTAAAGTCACTTTGGCATGACTCCCTCTTTCTTTTTTTCTTCTATTTCCTAGTCACATTAACTGAAATTAATATATTGGTTTGCAAAATAAGGCAACATAAAAGGCTAGAGGCACATGTGGCCACATGAGAACCCAGAAGATTTCTAGGACACTCTAAGGCTGTATTAAATGACAAACAATAAAGCTGATGGCACTGAACTTTCCGGGTGTCCACATCCTCATCTCTGAGCCAGGGTGTGGGAGGGAAAGAGAGACAAAGATCAGGGTGACCACCTGAGTTGAACCATACACGTTGTGCAGGGAAATCTTGCAATGTTCTTGCAGTGTCTTGAGGGCCTATAGGACAGTCATTGTTACCACTCACCTGCAAATCCTTTCCTGGCTTCATTGTAGTCAGAAACATTTCTTACTACAGCAGAACCCAGTAGTTCATTGTTCTGAAGTTATTATACCTTCAGACATTCTCCAGGACAGCCTTTATGTGAGAAGTGATTTTCAGTTCAGTCAAGCATATTGGGATTTTTATTATTCTGGGTCTTGATTTATGGGTTTCTGATGCAGACTGTTCATTCTGCATTTAGCTTATTTTTTGCTGCCAGATAAAATCCATGTCTGTTATGCAGTCTAGTACCAGTGTAGATCATGAGGGATCTCTGGCTTGGTATTCCAGATATGTAGGGCACAAACAGCTACATCACAAATGAAAAACATACCTTGCTTATGTAGGTATGTTGAAGGTTTTCTTCCCAGAAGAAGAATAACCACAGTGTGTTTTTCTTCTATCAGGTGCTATAATAAAGCTAAACTAGACAGCCTAGAATCCAGTTTTGAAGATAAAGGCAGTCAGCCCACGGCAGGTGTAAGGTGGAGGTAGTAGGAAGCCACTGCTGATGTGCTGGAAACAGTGAGAGTTCTGTGATCTACCTGCAAGAGGAGGCAGCTCTTTCTTAGTCCTTTTGTGTTTGTAGAACTGCAACGTTACATTGCCCTTTGATTTTTAAAGCCTTCAATTTGTTTGTTTCTCTGGTACAAAGAAACTTCTTAAGCAACAGTTAACATAATCTCGTTTCCTTATTATGGTTTTAGATGTTATCTCAGTATCTTTCTTCATGTACAAGGATAGAGAGAGTGCAGCAAGAAATCTATCCTCACTTGATAATCATCAGAGAGGGATTCACCTTGATTAAACGCAGTTATGCTACATCATATTTTCCATCTCTCACTGTAAGGCTTAGTGTTGACAGAATATGGGGCTTTGTGATGTATTCAAGCAATTTGAATGGCTCCTAATGCTTTTTGTTTGTTTATTTCGTTTTTGTGAGGGTGTGTCTGCTTTTTCTCTACACCCCATAGTTTCTGCCTGTATATTTTTCCTTCATTATTTCCTTGTCCCTGATTTTCCCAAATATGCACCCCAGGAGAAAATATATTGCAAAGTACAGTTGAAGGTGCATTTTTGCTGTGTCCGGTTATGCTAAAATATTTGTTGTATGCACAGAAAAATATCTGCAATTTATAGTAGGGTAGAGTTTTGGCGTTCTGCATTTCCAACAGTGATTTTGATGGCACTTGCTGAAACTTGAGGAAACAGTAAAATTTTGTGACAAAATTTCATCTCCTCATTTCAAATATGTAATGCAGGTGGGTATGTGCTGTTGCTTCTAGTTTCTTTTCTTTCACACTGTTATTTTTATTTATGGTGGGCAGCAAAATGAAAACTGGATGGTCTGTAAACCAATTTGATTTGTGGATCTAAGTTTGTGGGGGGGGGTGGAGGAATTGGCTGAAAACAGAAATATCTACTATGCTGAAGTTCTGATGTTTCTTGGTGCATTGTACCACCTTGATTTTTCAGAAATAATATAAATAATCTAAAAATGTTAAAATGTTTCATTTTAGTTTGTTAGGCCAAACAGATGTTTTCCATGGTGTAGTTTAACACTGAACTGAGCTTTTCTTCATAATACGCTGCAATGATTCATGGGAAGTGTAATTCAGATGTTTTAAATTAATCAGTTTCAGTTTCATTTTAAAACAAATGCAAACCCCAAACCTGCTCCCATTGTTTCAAAGGGAATTTCTGCCTAATAGATATATTATGTTTTTATAAGAAAATCATAATATTTTGATTCTTATGACAAGAGCACTATTTTTCCTGGAAACAGCATTTTGTAAAAAATTCTCACCCAGCTGTAGTGAGATACAGTCATGATTACAGCCTTGCAGAGAGAGTGAAACATGAATGGCAGTTGTTTTTCCTAGAATCTTTTCCAGTGTCCTCTACATCTGTATCCTGCTGTGTATTTAGATTCCCATTTTCGTCTGAGTTTAGGGCTCTTCCTTTGTGTCCTTGTTCTTTCAGAAAGTTTCATGCAGTGAGGAGGTTGGGTTGCCAGGAAAGCCAGACTGGAGACTATTAATATGTCATGCAGACAGCTCCATTAGTAAGCATGTGGTTATTTCATATCTGAAAGGTTGGGAAACTGGTTCAGTTTGGGACCTATTTGGAAGAGGCAAACAAGTCTGCGACAGGACAATTCTGTTTGCCAAAAACTCAACTGGAGTGAAGGCTTGGATGATGCTCAAAGGAAAATCAAAACCAAAACAGGATTATACAGACCTTCCCAGCCTCTGAAATGGGTTTAATCTGTACATCACAAAATGCAGGCTTCTCTGTTTCTTCTGTGAAGACTTCTGTGTCTTCTTATATGTCTTCTATGACAACTTGCTTAGTGATTCTGGAACGTAAGTAGTGTTGGGCCATGGCAACCTGCTACATAAAACTTAATTATTTGAAAAAAAATCTGAATTGATCAGTAAACAGAAGCCCTCAGATGAACTTCTTATTTATTCTGTGTATGTATGACTTTTATTTCACTCGCTGAGATCTACTTATAGCAGGTAATTAAAGTGTCTTTAAATGGTTAGAAGAAAGCTGTGTTCAATTTGCTGGGGTTGAGGGCTGACTAGATTGGCTTGAAGCTCAAATTGTTTACATTTTTCGGACAGTAAAAGCAGGTAACAAATTAACTTACTCCATATTATCAGCCTCTTAGGGTCAAGATATTGACGTGGAGGAACAGAAGGCAGACACCCAAATTTTCATTTCTAGCTAATGACAAACTATGTCTTTTAGTAATCAATCCGGTATATTTTGTATTGAGTGTCTTGGGTTCTACCTACAGCAGATTCCAATGTCCTCAAAATAAATGCCAAAGTAATCAAAGGTAGTAAAGCAGTTTGGAAACCTACACATCTTAGAAAATCTAGGCCCTGGAGTCTTAGATGAGAATCCTTTCTATATGCAGCTGCCAAATATTATCCTAAGTGTAAAGGAAGTTTGCATCCTGAGATGCACGTTCTTCCAGGAATATGTGTCACCACAGCCAGTACAGCAACAGTACCTGGCCTGGGGCTGCTGTCTGCTCCCATTTCCAGCACAGCAATGGTTCAGGGCTCCTGAACTTCCATCAGCTGATCAATGACAGGTATATGGCAGCACACAGGGCCCTGCTGAGGACCTGTTCTCGATATTTCTGACAGAAGAAAAAAAATTAATTTTGAATATTTTATTATGCTAGGTGCTTTTTTGTCACTTGACACAATATTAAACTTGCATATGTGTATGTGTATGTGTATATGTATACATGCATAGATGCATATTTATCTTGTATTAAATACTTGAGACATGCCTGAAATGGGAATTGAGGCAATGCGTGTTAAACACTGAAATTTCAGAAGATTAAATTTAATAAGTTATAACAAAAGTCTTCGAAAAACAGCAATGTCCATGTCTTGCATTTCTTTCAGACACCTTTGCTGCCCTGGGTTACTCTCATGAAGTGTGATTTGAAGCCTCCACCCTTGTATTTCTAAACAATATTTTCTGTTCTCCCTTTCAACTCTAGTCTTGCTTACACACCCTGGAGAAATACTATATATGAAGTAAATTAAGAGTAGGGGAAAAAAAGCTATCTTTAAAAAATGTTTTTGTTAATTAAATTTAGTCTTTTGTATCAGAGTCAGACCAAGAGCGTTTTGAATATCAACAACACACATCTTGAACTGGTTCAAATTTGCACTAAAATCATCATCTGGATCTGTAGAAACACTTTGACTGAATCTGGCCAAGTGTTGCTGCTGTGGTTTCCTGTATTAGAACATGCCCTCCTTGCTCTGCTCTCTGCCATGCAGGGTAGTGCCTTCTATACCGATGGCAGCGACATGATCAGAAAGCAATCCATATTGTGGGTGACATGTGAAACACAGCTCCACTAATGTGTTTGGATAACCATTGATTTCTGAGTTTTGGAGATAATTCTTCTCTAAAATTCTGTAACTGGAAAAAAATTTCTTCTTCCACATGGCAGAAAAAAGACAAGCATTTTTTAGCAGAAAAAGAATTCTTATTAGGATCTGATTTTTGTATTTTGTAAATACAACCACATCTGCTTAAGAAAGAAATATTAGCAATCTTTATCCATAATCAAAATGCTAAAAAAATATTTTTTTCTCATCCTGTCTTTTAGCTTTCTTTGAAGTCACAATATTAAACCTCCTTAAAAATATTTATGTGTATTTAGTTAACAAAAGCTCCTGTAAGTTGAATCCATGCTGGCAAAAGGTTCAGGTAAGCTCTCTATATAAGCTTACAGACAATTGTGTAAATCTTCAGCCATTAAAGAGAAAGGAGAAAAAAGCCATCCTCATTACACTGCTGTCATTTACTCTTCATCTCCTGTCCTCTTTAGCAGCATTAAGATGGGATGTAAATTTGCCAGTTAATGCTGTTAGAAAATGGATGGTTCAAGAAGGGCAGGAATTAGAGATCAGTATTAGGTGCAGATAAGCTCCTTTTCCTCCGCAGTGGCGGCTGTTTAACATTCATGGGAAAATCATCATCAAACAGCGTTATCACAGCTCTGTTGATGGCTGAGGAACTTCATCACTATGATAATTTTTTTTTTTTTATAGCTGTGAGCCAAAAAGCTGCCTTTTATTTCTGCTGTCTATAACTGCGATAGAAGCTTGTTTGTATGGGTAGGGTATTGCAAACTCCTAGCTCTTCAGCCAGGTTTGATTTCTTTCCGCCATCACTCCCCCACTCAACCCCTTGTGTACGTTGCACTAAACAGTAATGCTGATTTAAAAAAAAAAAAAAAAAAAAAAAAAGACTGCTCAAACAATCCTTCAAAGAATAACTGATATTTTTATGATCACTAATTCAAAGTTCGACAAGTGATGCCATTCTGTAATAAAACTGTCATCCATTTTGTGGTGAGTTAAGGGTGGACACTATAAAGTAACCATCCAAGGATGAAGTTGATATCTGATGCCACATGAATTTTACCATGAGGTGCTTTAAGGATCACAATCTGGTTAAGAGCTACTTTGTTTTGCTTCTTTTGTCATCAGGTGAAAAGATTCATAGCCTGTTACATCTTTTTATCCCCACCAACCCGAGAAGGGGACTGTACTTAACTGTATTTTCTTGAATTTCTTTTAACTTAAAGTTACGGTAGTTCATCTGTAGGTATTTTGTCACAACATGCAATGTCCAATTTTAAACTCATCCAATTTGTGTAAGGGCTCACCTCCAAATGGTATTTCTACCCCATGCTCAGCCATCTCCGAATGTATCTGAGATGTAGATCATGGCTCTTTGCCTCATACTCGTGAGGAGGGAAGATACACAGTTCCAGACTGTATGCGTTCTTCCAGAGGAGATAAGGGGCTATTCAAGGAAATTTTTTAAATTTATTAAGGTTCTCAGCTAATGCTTCTTTGCAGCTTTGACCTCATTTCTTGTAGTTTATCTGCTCTAAATGACATTTCTCATTTTGAATATAGCTGGAAAACATTGTGCTAAACAGCAATTTTGTAGCCTCCACAGCACCACCTGATAATTTTGATATTTCCACTTTGAATTCAGTATTGATTTGATTACTTAGGTAATTTACTTTTGACACAAGCTCATTCCTTGTCTTTTCCTGAGCAGGGAATTCCAATCATGACATGTTTTGCTGAATTATGTTTGGAGTTTAGAGATAAGGACTTTTGTCTACTCAAGGCTCTGCTTAGGCACCAAGTTCATTTCCCACAGGAAGAGGGTTTGAATCCAGTCAGGAACCTATAGGTGAAAGGCCAGTGCTTTATAATTTAAATATTACCATATAAACATAAGTTTAAAGCAGATGTTGTGTGGTTGGGGGAATAGTAGAGTTCTTTTGAGTGAAATTTGAAGGAACTGTTGCCTAAAGAAGACGGGGGCCTAATAGCCCTCAAAGGCTGCTGACTTCCCAAGGTCCCAAGGTTGTCTCCACGGGTGACCCCTTTTTCTTGGAACAGGCTGCCAGGCTCATCTGCAGCTTGACCGGCATCATTGGGAATGGTGCCAGGAGAGCCTTTCTGGGCTACTGCCCTGGCTCTCCCCAATGTTGTCACCAGGCTGCTGCCAGAGCAGGGCTTTAAGGAGACCAAAGTGAACCTTCCCTTGCTGAGCTTCAAGTCAAGGGAGCTCTCAGCCATGGCCGGAATGGGGTGGTGCTCCCAGGAATTATTGTACTTTTGTATAAAATCATTGTCATCAGTGATTCAATCATTCTTCATGGCAAACCAGGGATGCACTGAAGTAAAAAGGCATTCTAGTCCAGATTGCTGCTGGATGAGAAGCTACCAGCTCCTGTGGGAATCCAGCAAAGGCAGCTGTACTCTTCCTGTGTAACAGCCCCATAGACTGGAGATGGATTCATTTTTCTTCAGATGGAAAGCTTTTTTTCTCCTTCCGAGTTTCTGAAAGGAATAGTCACACTATAACCAAGAATTTTTCAGGAATCATCAAAGGCTTTTGAAAAAGTGAAAGACTTGTGATGTTCGAATTTGAGGGGGTTGGTTTGTTTCCATGGGATAGTAACAATTATTATGGAAAAATTGTAAGTACTAAGCAAGGTCTCTTTTGGAACTGTTCTGCCACCATTGCATTCTTCTCCTCCTTAGTCTTGCTTTTCTAAGCAGGTAACTGCATCTAGTTCCATCAGCAAATACTATAGAAGAAATTATTTTTAAAATTTTTGTACTACTGAACTAGATGAGATTTTGTCTTGCAGTAGCTGTACAAATTCCTCTCTGAATTCAAAGGGAGGAAGCTTGTATTACCATGACATTGACCTTAAGATACTGTAGTACTGTTACAAAGACATTTGAATGTTTTCTTGCCTCTTCCAAACTGCATGAAGCCTCTGAAATGTGCAAACATATTGGGGTGTTTCAGTATTGCTTCAGGTTGGCTTTATGACCCATTTAAATATCCTGGGTTATATTCGCTTTTTCCTAGGACATCATAGTTTCTTGTATGGTTCATTTTAAAATAACTTGACTATAAAAAAAAAAAAAAAAAAGAAAAAAAGAGTGCCTTGGGTTCACAAGAACAAAAGACAATGATTGTAATTTGCCTCTGCCCTTTAGCAAAGCAATCAGCAATTTTCTAGTATTTTACAGTCATCCATCTAGCTATCTGTTCATCTTGTAATACCCTTACTTTTTCTTGGAAATATTCAAATTTATTAACCTCTTAGTAACTGGCAACCACTAAAATGCTGTATTGTATTAACAAAGAGGAAACTTGTCTCTTGTAAACCTTTGTGTGCTGATTTATTGGTTTACTCCCCTTTTTCGTAGACAAAAGTTGTACAGATGTTGCCATTGGCAGCTGCTACCTGTACTGCTTTGGGTTCCACCCAGGGTGGCAGGAAGGTACATTAGTCTCATTAGGAAGGATCTTTCACAGCAGTGCAGCGAGGCACAAGGCAGTTGGTGTTGGCCGACTGGAGCCCACTTGGAATGTGGAAAACATGGGAGGATCTTTGGTTGTGGCAAGGCTGAGTGCTACTCATGTACTGGTTTTGTCTTGATTATTGAAGAGTTCTGTCTCAAGCAATAACAGAGGGCATATTTATCTGTATTCATATAAATGGACTCTGTCTATCATTGGTAAGAAAGGCATTTTATAGAATTACATTTCATCATTCAATGTTTTCTGAAATATCAGGCAAAGATGTCTGATCAAACTCTGCATGACCTGACTCAGATACTGACAGCAAAGCACCTACATCAGCTCAGTGCTCAGCTGGCTGAGTAGCCCTGGGCAAGCTCAGGATTGCAAGGTTGTGCAGACATAACCAACAATCTCACCCTCGATGGCTGGGGAAAGTGAGCACTTCTGATCTGAAAACGAAGGTGCTTTGTGCCTCAGCTGTTTGTTCCCACATACTGCGAACCCAGTGACTGCTCTTGGCAGAGGCTGGAAAATTTGAAGTGTAGATTCAAAAGTGGGCCAGACTGCATCAGAAAGAATGACTTAAATAAGGCTGAGCTCCTAGTTGTAGAAATTACAAAACTAGGCACAGATCAGATTGTTGTAGAGGACAGAACCACAAGAACTTGGGGCTGGATAGTTACTGACTATACAAACCACTCTTGCATTGTTGAAACAGTAGGACTGTTTCAAGTAGATTCTAAATACTGACCACAAATGGCAACAACTCATCTGCCTTCCAGGAAGGTGGACTTATTCAAATTATGTTCAGGTTTGATCTTAAATATTTTATTGATTTTTTTTTTCTTATTCCCTGCCCAGGGAATCTGCTCAGACAGTTTTCTGGGCAGCAATTTCTGGGGGTTAGGCTCACCTAAGCTGACTTTGCCCAGTGAGGGTATTTAGGGATCCTGCAGTGTCACAGCTCTGTGAGTCTCTTCTTGCTCCAGTCCTTTTCCAGGCATAGACTCACCTTCTTCCAGGCAGGATTCTTTATCAGAAGAGTTTACCTTTACTAATCTCTGTGGCTAGAATTCGTGCTGCAACCTGTGGACTTGTGTGTGTTTGTTCATGCTTCACTTGTACACTAGAGCTGGGAAGATGCAAACAAATAATTGCAGAGCACTGCTGAGCTTTGTGCTCTGATACCTCTGGCTACCTCAGCCACTGTATTCTGCAGGGGCAAGGACCACGTGTCATCTCCTCTCAGTGGCTTCTCTATATACTGGGACAACCAGAAACCAAGCAACTTTTGGACATTTATCTGTAACCTTTAATAATTTGCTATGCATATCCACTCATTCCTTTGTTATATTATCAATATTCTGCAGTGCTACTGGTTTTAATAAGAAGCCTTTTCACTGGTTTTCTTTGTTCTAGTCATCTAATCTCCTAATGGAAGTTTCTAATTAAATTCCTACAGCCATTTTCAAACTGTGTTTTGAATAACAAAGTCTTGCAAATGCTTAAAGTGTATCTCTCCCCCTGGCTTGGATGCTCTACCTTCCAGGTAGCTGTGGAGAAGTGATGCAGGTCACTGTGCAGAAGGGTTGTTGAGAACTTCTCTCAGCTGAATGAGAGGGATGTAAATTATGTTTCCTGTACAGGAAATAATGCAGCAGGTCTAAGAAAAGTCTTCCAGGGTCTCACAGTTTTAATGAATTTTGAACTGATGAGGAAGAAACACCAGGTATTCGTGGTGCAACCAGCACTTTCCTGGTGGACCTGGTGCTTCACAGAAGCTGAGAAACCACGGTCAACAGTGAAATTCACTTCTCTGTCCAAAACCCTCTCATTTGGGTTTGAACTTTATGCACAGGGTGCAGCTAAGGGTTGAATTACTGTCATTCATATCTCATCAGCATTCTTCAGCTACTTCTGCAGAAAAATGGATAAAAGTGGAAAGAAAAAGAAATGTCAGAATCAGCTCATAAATACGGTGATTATGATAAATATGAAAGACTATGTTTGTCTAATTGATCCTTCTTTTATTAATCCCAGGAAATATTGCAACTGGCATGTGCTGCCATTTCCAGCTGGATCAGCAGAAATACTCAGAGAAGTGTAGCTGGCAAAAGGTATTTCTATTTCTTGGTGTCCTCACCTGCACGTGGTTCTGCACACAGAGGTTTCTGCACACAGACCTGGTCATCCTCTGGGTTGCAGCTCAGTGTTCCTTGACTGCACATGTGATGTGAAAGCTTCAGCCAAAACTGCCTCTTGCTCCTCTTTCTTTAAAGCATTGTTACATTCCTGCTTCTCCTGCACACCTGCAGAGGATATTGTTTTGGCCAGAACAAGATGAGCCCAGGTGGTAACATAATGCACATTGCATCTAGATTTAGCACCTGTTGCACACCGGGCTTACGAGTTTTAATCAGTTTTATGCAAGTTTTTGGCAATCTGGTTTCCTACTTCTTTGTTTTAAACCTGTTTAATAAGTGGATGAAGAGCAGCAATAGATTTATTTAGAGGTGGTTCAGATTTGTTGTCAGGGGGCTGCTCACAGAGGGTCTGTGTTTCAGAAATGTTTATTTCTTTTTGCAAAAGCATGTACGCATAAATAGAAAGGCCTGTACATTTTACAGATAAACTTGGCTTTTCTATGTTATGTTAATGCCCAAGTTGTCTATGGTCAATCTGACCTGACAGTCACAAAGCCAACATGGATTCCATGCACAGTTGACTTTAGGGATTAGATAGATTTCATTTAAAACACTTCTGCCTTCTCCCTGTCTATGGGATGTCTTATGCACAGACTGGTTTCAGATTTTGCCTGGTGCTTTATTGCAAGCATAGAACAGTTTTTAGGTTGAAATTAGATCTCATATGAAATGAGGAAATCCTTTGAAATTCCCTATAGGAGCAGTGCTCAGTACTCAGAAATGTCAACATTTCTGCTTCCTCAGCATTCACCACAGAGAATTCTGTCCAGCACCCTAGCACCTGTGCTTTTAATTTTTTTATTTAATAATATAGTTGAGTCTTTAACAGGGAGTTTTCTGATCTGCTAGAAAAATAACTTACAAGAAAACTATTCAGAAAAGTTTATTAGTCTAATGGTCTTTTAAATTCCATTCAGTTCTATTGACAGTACTCTTTACCATCACCTGAAAAAAACTCTCTGTTAATTCTAAACAACTTTTTCAAGCTTGGAAATTTTATTCCCATCCTAGGAGAAAACTTTGAAATTGTGACGTTCTTTTAAAAGTGAAAGCGGACAGAAAAGCTGTCAGTTTTCCAGTATGTTTGTGAATAAATTCCCTTAGCTTTTTCCCCAAATAAAAGACTGGTTATCTCCATGGAGGAGACTCTCCACCACAGAAAAGTGAATGCCTTATCAGAGATGTAGATTTCAGGACAGACAGTACATTGCCTGTAAACTTGCAGCTCCGATGACAGATGGAAACCTGATAAAGTGAGTGTGCTGATCACTGCACAGAGATTAGACTCTCTAATTTGCATCTTGTCTTCCAATAACACTTGCTCTGGTTTTGCCTTCAAATTTACCTGAGCCTTAAACACAGGCATTTGAGGCCTGAGCTTATTTAAACTTTATTTCTTCAAGTGGAATATTTCTGTTTAGCTGGATTTTAGTTCTGCATGTAACAAAACACAAATGCTTCAGGGAAGGTGTGTCAGCATTTCTGCTCCCTCAAAATTCCCCACGGGGGCTTTGTCTGGCCCCGCACCCCAGCAGCCATGCTTCTAAGTTTTTGTGCTTAACAAAGTGGCTCAAGTATCTCTTTGAGAATTCCACTCTAAACCATATGTCTGAGAAATATCTCCCGTTCCCCAAAGTGCTGGGGCATTTTCTAGCTGGATAAGCCTGTATCCCTTGAGAGACAGACAGGATGGAGCTTAGGGTCCTTCTTAAGGGCCACACCCCCCAGGCACTGTGGAGGTAGGTTGACATTAGCTAGCCTGCACAAATATTTGCTTGCATCTTTATGATTTTCAAATTCTGTCTCTCTTGTTTACCCTTTTCTGACCCTGCCTATCATGTTTCTTTCCTGGCTGTTGCCATTAGTATGTAATCTTTCTGTCCTGTGTCCTAAACTAAAGCACATTTATTGGTCATCATCCGAAGGACTCTTTATTAATAAGCATAAATAACACTGCTAGTGCCTAATGCAAGTAACTCTAGTGTCATATGAGGTGCCCAACGTGCAACACAACACATTCTGTCTGCAGCCAAAGGCTTTTCCTGCTGGGCATTGCAAGGCCAATGTGCAGCTGACCTCAGGTTAAAAACTACATTTAATCCATTCTGTATGTAAAGATTTGTAGGAGCAGAAGAAAGGAGGCTGAAGGAGGGACAGCAATGAAAAGCTGGCGTTCCTTACTTCCCCATCATTTTCACTGGAGTATTGTGGAATTCCGTAGGGTAGGAGATGTTTGTGTCGTTTAGCCTGTATAAATGGCAGTGGGTGTCTGTGGCTTTGTACACGTCAGCAGAATATGGATGGAAATGCTTGAAAATTGCTCTGGGACGGTAGAAGGAGGATGTGCTCTTTAAACTGCCTTCTGTAAATTTGAATAAGATCATGCCAAGCAGTTTGTATATATTCCCACTCATCTTGAACAGAAAAGGTTTCATTTCAAACAGTTCTGCTTTCTTATAAGTTGAAGACATTTACCACCAGTGGGACAGAGATCTTATCCCTCTAAGGAGGACACCAGAGAAAACTGGTTTCAAGTAACTGATCACAGTATCACAGGATCATCAGGGCTGGAAGAAACCTTCAAGATCATCTAGTCCAACTATAAACCCAGCACCACAATAACCACCCCTAAACTATATCCCCCAAAATCCTAAAATCTTGCTTTGGATCTTAGCATCCATTTCTAACCATGTCTTTAGGAGAAGGTGCAAAAATCCTCACGAACAATAGCTCAAGGAGGAAGCGGTTTTACCACCCTTATCTTAGGGTTCAGTATAGTCCAGCATCTGCTGAGCCATTGAGGACTTTCCCACTCACTGTGGGGAAAAAAGTTTTGATGTTCATGCAACCTCTCTAGCACTACACACAGCTCAAACCTTAAGCCTTTTTTTTTTTTTTTAAAGTAGCAATTAATGAGAATCATGATCTAAAATTAAAATGGTAATGAGCTTTTAGCATAATGAAAAGAGCTTGTACAGGCAAGAAAAAGCATTTGTGGGTCTCTGAGTCACATTACTCCCCAAATACAAAAGCAAATGTTAGCCTGGGCTGGAATGAGGCATATTGACTTGTTTCAATTTGTACAAAAACCCCTCATGTCACACCGAAAGAGTGTGCTCTCGTGTCTCCAGCCTCATATTCTAGTATTCTTCTCTTCCATAGCTTTGTTGATTTGGGGCTGAGAAGTCACTATACTCATTTTGGATTGATTATGTTTTCCTTTGTTTGCACATCCTTATTGTCTTTCCATCAAATCGTAGAATGGTTTTGATTGGAAGGGACCTTAAAGATCATCCAGTTCCAACCCCCCCGTCACAGGCAGGGACATTTTCCACGAGAAGGTGGAAGGTACATTTTAAAATGTACCAGTACAGAGTGATGTACAGTCAATGATCTAGGAGTCAAATAAATAGCTAAGGCAGTTTAAATCTGAAGAAAATAATGTCATTGTTATGTGCCACAAATTATACTTGGACAAAATTAGGTGAGATTCAACAAAATTGCTCTAAATTAAAAATAAGTACAAGTATATTATCTTGATCTGTCTCTCTCTCAGTGACTGCTGACAAGAGAAATACCATTCTGAGGAGAGAATGAAACTCATTTTTTATGAGTAACTTGGTTGCCTTTTTTTAATGAATGTGTGACACTTTGCAAGTCCTACAAGTACGCAAGTAAAACAATGGAGCTTCTCTCTGTGACAAAAATACCTAAGAACTTACAAGAGTTTGGAAGGCTTTTAGGCTTAACCTGATAAACAGCTCATGAATATTGTAGCTCAAGTACGCTCCTCACTGTTAGCTAAATTGATGAGTTGAATAGATGTCCAGTTTTTTCATCTGAATTGAGAGTATATTTCATTTGTGGGGGGGGAAAGGAAAAAAAAAGGAAAAAAGAAAAAATTCAGAAGAAGAGACTTTGTTTTTGAAATAATTTTCTTTCTTTTAACATTTACAGAACATTCATCTATTTGAAGTCTGGCTCCCAAATATAACAGGTTTTATCTCAGAGGCATGAAAAAATGTGGTAACTTAAAAAAAAAAAAACCACTTAAAGACTGAACAAGCAAAACAAAATATATTTTAAACTGTTTCCAAGTGCTTTGAGTTGTTTAGGCATAGGCGGTGCCTACATTTGGGGTCTAATGGAGTGTCAGGAATATTTACTGTTTATCTTTTCTTTTCCTCTGATTTTGTTTTATGAGCATAATTTGAACCTACCTCGTTAAACAAACGTATATTCTCACAAACATTCCTTTTGCATTTCATGGCTATAGCTTATCACTCTTCATATTTTTTGGCTCACTACTCTATTGACTTCTTAAAAAGTTGGAAAATTTTGAAAAATAAAAAGTCTTGCTCTCACCAAGCAACTTTGAGAAACTCAGTGGGAGTTTCCAAAAGGTGCTGGTATAAAGAAAACACCCAGTTTTCACGATGTCTAAAGGATTTGTGAGATTAATTTCCTTATTCAGCTTTGAAAATCCTGTCTCGAAGACTCACTCCTACAATTCAGTATGCAGAAGAGGAAGGTCACAGATTGCCACGTCCAGGACACGGATGGTACCTGTGTCATCAGAGCAGTCAAGTTCACTGCCATGGCTGTTGGAGCAGATCTTGCTGAATCACCCTATTCCTGAACCCACTTGGCAGGCAGCTGGGAGATTTAACAGGACAGCAGGGAATTTTGCTCCTAAATCTTTGACTGAGACTGATCACCTAATGAATACGGTGCTTTATCCTCCCTATCTAATGCAATTGTGAATGTGCTTATAAATATCTCATTTTTTAATGTGTTGGACATGAATCTCTTGCCAACCCATACATGCAAGCTATGTCTGTAACATGTATTTTGTGGTCTGCCTAATGAGTAAAAGAAAGTGACCCTTAGAGGGAAGCCTGTACTGCAAATCCGCCAGTTTTATGTGACGCTACTTGTGCAAATGAGGTTTTCAAGGAGGGGAGGTGGGGATAAACACTAACTCTTCCAAACAGGTTTACAAAAGAGATCCAGTGCACCATATTATCTAACAGTGCTCTGGCTTTTCACTCGGGGAGACAGACATTAAGGTGCATTAGTCCTATCATTTGTATGTCTGTAAATATCAATAAAGTATGTTATTTTGCATTCACATTGACACAATGAAGGACGAGGACTATCCTTTTCAGGAAATTTCACAGAGCCATTCACAAACAAAAGCTCAGTAATTTAATCTTTCAAAAGCTCAATAATGCTAAGTTCAAAATTGCAGGTTTTAAACTAATGTACCTGATAAGTAATGATGACAGAATTTAAAAGGTCCATTATTTGGTAATCTAATATTCCCAATCCCAGTTATCTGTCAAAGAGAATACTCTCCCTTAAACAGCGCTAATGTGTTCACATCTACATTAATCTCTTAGGGAGAAAAGAAGCATTCTTTAGGAGCTTTATCTGTTCCCAAATGTCTGACTCCACTAGGAGCCATTTCGCACTGCTGCTGAGGCTATGTAAATGACTCCAATGTCTTTGTGCGATAGGTGCGATTTCTTACGGATACACACGATACGGAATTACTGAGAGGCGCTCCCTGGCCAGCCAGCCCTCGGTGTTCCTTTACATGCTGTGCCTGATGCCTTTGAATCCTCTGCTGCCTCTCCTCTCCAAAACAAACATCGTGCTTATGCGTTCGCTCCTGACCTGTTTTCTTGCTTTTCTGTGCAGCACAACTCTCTTTTTCTGTTGTCATGTCCCATCCCTACTCCAAAAAGTCACAGGACTGCGGTATCAGTTTGACAGGATTTACAAGAGGAAAGCTTAAAAGTACTGTGCCTCTCCTTTCCAGGGAATGCCATGTGATCATATACACAAGAGATAGGATCAGGTACCACAGCTGCCCATAGACTCAGACTCTGAATTCAAGCAGGGGTGCACAGAGTGCCATAGGGAAATGGAGTCACTCTGTGTTTTCCTTGGATTTGCAGCCAAGGCTCCTTCCTCTCAGTTTGCCTGCTCTGGAAGTTTCTCAGCTTGCAGCTCAGCTCTTTAAATCTCATTGCTAGAGAAGGTTTGGGCCTCGAATAAGCCTGAGTCTGCCCTGCTCCATTCTATATCCATGGAACCACAGAACGGTTTAGGTTGGAAAGGACCTTAAACACCATCTGGTTCCAACCCCTCTGCCATGGGCAGGGATGTGACCCACTAGACCAGGTTGCTCAGGCCCCAACCAACATGAACTTGAAACACTTCCAGGGATGTGGCATCCTCAGCATCTCTGAGCAACCTGTGTCAGTGCCTCATCACCCTCTGAGTACAGAATTTCTTCCTGACATTCAATCTAAATCTCTCCTCTTGAAGTTTAAAACCATTCCCCCTTGTCCTACCATTGTCTAGACATGTAAAAAGGTTATTTCTGTGTTCAGGCTGATGCAGGACTTTTTTAAGTGTGTGTGCAGTAGAATAAAGGCAGTCACTACTTCAGGAACACTGTACTTATTCCTAGCTGAATTTTTCAAACACTCAAGTAGAATGTACATAAGTACCCACAGAATTCCTTGTTGTTTTTATGGCTTTCTTTGTCTTGATTTTCAGAACTTAATAACAGACACCACAAAGTGACCCAGAAGGAAACTTTTCTGAATCATTAAGTGTATCAATACAAAAGCTTTATTTGCATTGCTGCCTGGAGCACTGAAACAACGTGATTTCTCTCTGAATCCTATGGAGCAGCATATAAATACACTTGGCATAGTGTTGTAAAGGAGTTCTGAAGGTGGTGTTAACTCAAAGATTTTTTGTACAATTCAAAGAAAAGGATAAATGGTCAGAATTGTGGTATTGTTGAGAAAATGTAGCTGTTTACTATGTCTGCAGGCTATTGGTTTGGGAAAGTAGTTGAGTGGAAATAGCTTTTTTTTAAAAATTCCTCTCCTGAGTCAGGAAAGAAAGTCTCATGTTCACATGTGAAAGCAGCTCTGTTTAAATTTAAAGAGTGAAACGAAAGGTCCAGTTCAAGGTACAGTAACTGTCCGTGTTTAATGCAGTTAGTAGTACAAATAAAGAGATGTTAAAAAATATTAAGTTGCATATTAAAATTATTAAAGAACCTGTCACATTCAGTATAATAAGCAGATGGATGGCTATAATCCGTCATACCTGGCTGCTTCAAAACGGCACCCCACCACTGCCCAGAGAGAATGCTTCACTACTTCCTGCAGAGCTCCGGGAGCTGTCTTGCTGCTGCTGTGGGTGCTGCCCGCGCAAACTGGCTCCAGGAATCCAGTCAACACCAGTTGCTCAAAGAACAGGACTTACTTCAATTAGGAAAATCATCCCAATGGTGACATTAACACAGCCATTTCCAGGATGCATATGTGACCCTCTGGAAGCTAAATTTGCTGTGGAAAACAAATGCCTCCATATAGAAACTGAGCCACATATTCAACACCTGGCTCGAGACTAACAAGCGGTTATCAGGCAGCTCCAGGAGAGCTCTTCAGCAAGTGTTTAAATCTGCATTCATATTTCAGTGTTTTGTTGAATCATGGCAAGGGCAGCATGGTATTAGCGTGACATGTGTAACCCTTGTGGGAACACTGAACTTATGCATATACATCCTTACCCCAGGTGTAACACCTGGCCTGCCAGCCCTGTATCTGCTGCAGCTGAGGGGGCAGGAGGCACAAATAGAAACTTATGAAATGTTTACTGTCTCCCTAGCAGCATTTTACTCCTGGATTTCCTCTATGGAAGCCTGCAGGGAAAGCTGGCCCTTTTAATCCCATTTGGCACATTAGGCATTTATTTCGTGATGTTTTGAAAAGTTTTGAGAGATTGAAATACATTTTGCTTGCGGCTGTATGACTCAGAGCAATTCGCGTTTTCACTGAAGTCATCTCAGTGCTACAATTTACATGAGAAGATCAAATCCTGTGCATGTGCCACAGAGCTAGGAGAATGTGCAGAATATTCTTTGTGTTTCTCTCTTTCACTCTGACCCTTCAAAACCAGGGAGTGCTCAGTTCCCACCTGATATATTGTATCTGATTGCCAAAGATAAATTGATCTTTATCTACAAAAGGAGACCTTTCTTCTGCTCCCATGAAAGCATCTTTCGGGATGATATTGAAACAATTACATATTAAAGAACCTCTGCAATATCAATAATTAAAAGTAAATAGGTCAGAGGGTTTGTTAGGTGCTTTCTGTATTTCTAGGTAATTCCTTCTCCATTCCAAACAAGTTAGCTATCAATTTCTGCCTTTAATTACTTCTTTAGTCAGATTTTCTTAGCTTTCATTGCTTCATTGCTCCTTTGGGTGCCTTTAAAAGCTCAATATGATTGTTTTGATTCATTCTTCTGTTAAATACCAGACTTTGCACAGTTTAGTTCAGCTAGCCATCAACTCAGGAATGTGCATATTTTCATTTTTTAGGCTGGTCATTCTGTCCTTCTAACAGATGACAGTATTCACAACTCACTCAAAAACCTGTTCCAGGCCTGCCTTAATAAGTCTGGATTTCTCCTCAGGTTTGTGGATTTCCCTCCTTCTTTTCTTTTTTTTCCATTTGAATTTGCTCTACAGGTCTTTAGCTCCAGCTAGTGGCTTACTCCAAAATGCAAATTTTGTCCGCTGACTTAGATGAAAGGTGGAGTTTATTTGTAATTCTTACAGTATTCTGAAGTGTGTGTTGAGAGAGAGAATTATTCAGAGGCATTGGTTTTTCCTGGCTAATTTGAGTTAGTCCACAAAATCTTTAAAATATAATAAACACACTCCTTTTTCAAATTGCAGGCTCCTGTGTTATCACATTGGGCCAAATTCTGCCCTCAAGTGTAGACTTGCACAGCTCTTCTGGACTTCAAAGAGGGCAGCACGTATGTGTCTTAAAGCAAAAAAACCCAGATGTTTTATCAAATAAAAAGCTTTACCTTAACTCCTACTTCGCACCCTTATTGAGAGTTGGTGTAGCCTTTGTACAATGTGCACAAACAAAACTAGAAAGCTTTATTTTTAAATAGAGTTTGAGATTTGCATCTACATTTGGTGGGGTTCCTTTTCTCTCAGGACTGTGTCGTGCACATGGATCTCTTCTGGCTCTGGAATTGCCTTGCTCAGCCTGGGCTGCTGATGGAAGATTTCTTTGGTAAACTCCCCTGGAGGAGTACAAGAAGGAAACTTTTGGGGGTTCCAGTGGAAAGAGGGGTGAGTGTCCCATTCTTACGTGGATTTGGGCTAAGGTTCTGCAGATGCAGCCACATCCTGCCTTGGTAAATCTGCAGCCACAGGCAGGAAGTGTTTGAGAATCTGAACACTGGGGTGGAGGGATGCAGGTTATATCCCTATAAGGAGAGAAATGAGTCTTTCCAGTGGCAAATGATTGTGTCTTAATTCAATTAATTCACACAGCCTGCCCTAATCCTCAGAATGTTACGTTTAAATGGTAAAAACAAAATGCAGTTTAAATTCATAGAAACCCACACATCACTTTCTCCTCAGGTTTCAACTGGAAGTTTCATTGAAAGTGTAGATAAAATAAGTATAACTTACAACTCTTTTTTTTCCCTCAGCCCCCACCCCAAGAAGTACATATATCCATACTTTGTGGGATAAAAGCACATGGGCAGACACAAGACGAGCTTTGTTGTGAGGCTCTCAGCATTGGCACCAATACAGATATGGCTGCCTTGGCAGCACTAGAGGAAACCCATTTGAATTCTACAATCCTCTTGTTTAAACCCAAAGACTCAAATGTCTGTTGTTTGTTCAAAGACTTTTATTGTTTCCATTTCATTACTTGGTGAACTGGATACTGGGACAGGTGTGTCTGCGGTCTGTTCATATTGACTGTCCATCTAAGATACCAGATAACATGATAGTGCATTCCTGGGTTTCACAAACTTTGTCACTTCTGCCATAAAACCCTGGCACCTAGTGTAAATAAATATATCTAGATTATACTAAATTCAATCCAGATCTCTCTCCAAGGGCAGTAAGCTGTTGCTGAAGGCCTAACCTTCCTCATCAGTCAGAAATTCTGCTAGTCCTACACTATTGATTCAATCCTTTTCTGAAGGTGAGAAAAGCACCAGAGTGCATTAAGAGACTTTATGTCAACATTTCAAATGTAGCTTTTGCCAGAGCTGAAGCCAACTAAGTAACATCTGTACTATGCAACACCAAGAATACCTGTACGTGCCCTGATACAGATACGAATACTCTGCTTTGTCCGTTAATAAATCTGTGCACAAACTCATGCAGACATACAATTTATGTGTGTGTATATATATTTATAAAAAAAATTACGCATCTGCACACAGTCTCCCACTAGTTTTTTTCAATGCCTTATCTCTCACAGATATTTTCATTTAATTCCAATATATCAGAGAGTGACAGAACAAGTAGAATTGTTAAGTGCTTCCCAGGGTTCTGTTGTCAGTGTTATGCCATGGCAAAAAAATCAACATATTAGAGCTGTAATTTTCTACCAAGTGCACCAACAACACACTTGAGACACACACATAAGTCTATTGATCCACTAGGTCAGGCACCTTAAAATATTTGAAATTGTTCTTTAGAAAAATAAAATAACTCACACTCTTTTCGAATTACTGTGGTCTTTCAAAGTCCATATAAAGTATTACGCAAGGAGACAAAGCTATTTTACCAGGCAGGCAGATATTCCAAATTACTGGTTCTTAACAAGCATGGTAATACATCAGTCAAAAGCAATAAATTTAAACTTAATGAAATCTCAATTTGCCTACAGTGCATTTCACTTTGACATTTTCTACATTGCCACGGTGCTTTGATAAAGTTTTTTAAAATGCAAAGAAAGTGTCTGTAAGGCTAAAGAGCAGACTTGGTGCCATTGTGCCCAGTGGAACATTACAGTACTTAAGTTCCATCACTATATGCCCTGTGGCAGACTAAGCCTGAGTGCTAACATAGGTTCAGTTTTCATTATCATCATGTGATTATCCATTTTACTGCATTTAACTGATAATACAACTACCAGCTCACCTTAAAAGAATTAGCTTGGAGGTTTCATTGCTTTCCAAATGGAATTCATTTGACAAACAAATGACAATTAGCCCAGTCTCCCTGTTCTGTGTCAGGATGGTTTTTGATTGAACCTAGACCAATTTACAATTTTTAAATGAGTTTAGACATTTACATTTAAAATGTCTAGAGGAAATTAGCCTTGGGACATCTAACAGCCAAAATGCTTTTTGAAGTTGATTATTATTTGATCTAGTACCCTCTACCTGTACATTTTGTTCTGACTTCAAAGTTTTGGAATGAAAATGCCACCTACACCTCAAAGCATAGGGAAAAACTTAAAAGCAGTTTTACTCATTATGTTATGCAAAGAAACCTATATTTTAATATTCGTTTAATATGGTTAGTTAGCTTTAATGACACCAGTTTGACAGTGTCATAGTTTTCGAATATAAGACATTGATTGAAGTTTCCCGTGCTTGCCGGCGTTTTTTTGTAGAACGAAAGAATATCTTTTGAAGGTGAGATTCATATGCCCCACACTGCCACTCTACCACAGATAGAAGTGTAATCATTTACAGATGAATGCATGGTTTTGTACAGAGTCAGAAATATGTTGTCATTTCTATATTATTCTGCGTATCAAAATCTGCATTGATTTTTGTTTTCCTGCATACTAAGTTTGTCCAGCTATACTCACGTTGATTTTAAAGCAGGAGGAATTCCTTAGGAAAAAAAGGATGTCAATAATTCCATTATAAATATGCGGGCCCAGATAACATAGCCATGAAAATTGGACTGAAATTAGGCACATGGTATCTCAGCCTTGAGGTAATTTGGATCATACTATTTTTATTTTGTATTACTAATTTATGCAATTTTTGTGAAGTTAGAAGACTGTACATTTGGCCACTGCAAAATTATGAGCATAAAAATGAGTGCTGTTGCTTTTCTGAGTTCTGAGTCTTTAAAGCTCCACTCAATGCCTGTGGGAGTCTTACAATTTTCAGCAATAGATCTGCTTTATTTTAACAAAATCACTATTTGCCTTGCAAGCAGTAATGATCACTTGGGAAGTATTTTTAAAAAACATTTCATAACTTTTTAATATATGTGAGCAGACAGTGTTATCCCTAAGTATGTTTTTCTATCATGAATAAGTATGATTGTCTTACAACAGTTCCTACAAGCGCTTCTCAAGAGGGGTTTAGGCTTCTGAGGCCTTAAGTGTCTAAATAAAGCTGAAAGCAAATGTAATTTTGGGAGAGACTGGGTTAGAAACCTAGGTCTGAACCAGCACTCGCATTTTCTCATGCCACAGCTGTTTACAGAATCAAAGGAACCAAGTCTTGAGGAGTGAAACAATCTTGTATCATCATCATCATAGCACTATTGCCTAACTTCCAAGTAAAGCCAACCCTTGTCGGTCTTAGTGTGATCTCAGTTGTCAGTGTTCAAAAAATTCTGCTTCACTACAGGCACAGAACACTGATTTTTGCCAGTCCTCAGCCAAAAGCGTCTGGGCTCAACTGGGTTCCATAGGTTTGGTGCTTCTCCACGTTTGTCGTCTCAGAGAATTTACCCAGTAGATCTAAACATCAGGGCAGGTCTGTACAAATGTAGTGGGGGCTGTTGATTTGAGAGGGAGCAAGATGATGATGACTCCCCCCTAATTTATTTTTAGATCAGCCTCTCCAAAATAAGGCAGTGATGGGATCACTTTATTGGGCTGTCACGGCAAAGTGTCCTTCCCCCTTGGAACAGGGAAGGATTTGGGTTTAATTCACACCTATTTTGCCAACTCTGGAGCTTACTGTTTTCATGTATTCCCTCCATGAGGCACATAATTCTGCTTCTGCTTTGGATGTGAAGCCTAAATGCCTCGTTTAGAGTCCCAAATTTTGCTGTGAGGGTGCAGAGATTAAAAAGTAAGTGCACGAGTCTCGGGTAATTTGGGTAACCAAGGACTTTTGGGGCTTGAATCTCAGTGTTCCAGGAGTTATTCCTTGAAGAGGACAAAATCTTTGGCCTGAAACATTTCCTTGAGTGAAGATTCTCAGAAATGGGGAAAGTATAAATCAAATTATGACCTGGGAAGAACCCTTGGGCAAACTGTGATCGGCCTGCAATGATGGAGGCTCAAAAATATGAGCAAATTTTGGTCAAAAATATATCATTACAATCAGTTCAAAGTGATGCTGCCACAGTCTTTCAGAAATAGTTACTTATATATTTTCTGTGCCTGGTATTCTCTAAAATATCTAAAAGTGAGATAAAAACTCTTCAGGTGTACTTGTTGCGAAAACAAACACCCCAGGGACAGAGGTCAGAGACAGCTTTCCTGTGAAATCTGTAATTATTAAATTCAAAATCTATCATTTTCCATGGCCTAAAAAGCAAGTCTTTAAAAGTAGATACGAAAATCCTCAACTATGCAAGTGTGAGTGTCTATAAGCAGGGGTGAAAGTGCAGTGGGTGGACAGAGAGCACTGTAAAATCAGATTGGCTAATCTCTCTAGTATCATCATTTAGAAAAATACTGGCTTTGCATTCTAGCTAAGAGAACAACAGCTGGGTATCTCACTTGGGAAACTCTTTTTCTTGTAGTACATGCGGTGAATGCCCATAAATTTTAAGAATTTCTTCTCATCAACTCTGAGAATTTAAGTCTTGTTTTTCGTTTGGATGAAAATTTAGATGTAGGGAATGGCATGAGTGGGAGTGTTCCTTTTCTGGAAGGTACAGGATGTGGCAACCTGAGCATGAAATGCTCTGTGTCTTCAGGGACTCCTGCTCTCATTGCTCACCCATGTGATACAGGTATTTGGAGCATGAAGGAATGAAAGAGGGGAGTGGCTGAAGGTATTTAGATCTAAACACACTGCTGTAGAAAGAAAAGGAAGTATTTTTAGAGGAAAAAAAAATGGTGGAGGCCCAAAGCAAGGAGCTCATTGACTTCCATGCTCAAAGGCACCTTTCTCCATCTCCCTGTATCAGCCTGACCTTGTTCATGAGCACACAACTCTCAGAGGGAGAGAGAGGGAAAGAGCAGGATGACTGAGTATTTCTAGAAAAAGTTAGGTTTCATTTATTATTTATAAATTTCATTTTGTACATATCTTTAGGGACATTAAGAGATTAGTAGTCATGCAGTTTGTTCTGAGCATTAATGCTAATCCTTAAAGATAGGTGAAGGGTAATTTCATTAGTTTTTATAAAGGTTTGGAATAAAACTAACCATTCAGTCAACAGTTTGAAAGGAGACATTTAGCAGTGTGCTCTCTGCTCTCCCAGCAGGCTCTGCCTCTCACAGGAACGTGTCAGCACAGACTGGCATCTCAGCAATAAGGGTACATTTCTCAGATGTTCTTTTATGTAAAATAGGTGGGTTCCTCTTTCCTAAATATGTCATATAAAATCATTGTCTCTGGCATGACATACAGTAGTTCAGGAAGGGAAGCTAATCTAGGAAATAAAGGGATACAGACTATTGATGCCAAAATCAGCAATTACATTGTATGAGATCTCATGAATAATTCCTGAGCTGTGATTTAACATTAATCTGAGTGTTTAGTACAAAGCTGGGCCGACACCAATAAAATGCTGACTGATTTGTTTTAAAATAGTGCTCCTTCAGGCTTCACTACACTGCTTTGAAATGAATGCTTTTAGGTAATACCTCAACCTTGCCTCTGTAAAGCACAGGCAGATATACTCATGTGACTGAACGCTCAAACTTCACTGTCATTTTTTTTCCCCTTAATTTTGGGCTGAAACCTTTTTCCAAGTGCAGTATTTAGCACTAGCCATGATTTAGTTAAGTGGGCTTCAGACCGCAGAGCTTTTCCTCCCAGGAAAAATCTTTTTAATACAAGACTCCATTGTATTGGATGGTGATATTTGCTACCTGTGTGTGATTCAGGTGCAGAGGAGGAGGCCATGTGTGCTGAAGCAAGCAGGAGATTACCAACCAAACCTCAGGAGAGTTTGGTCTGCTGCAATTGCTTCTGCATCATTAAATAATGTCCCTTTGCAATGAACATCAAAGGACAATAAAGAACAGATGAGTGAAACTGTGGTGACCATCTCAGGACGCACCATCCATGTGTTCTGAAGCACTGCCACCCGTGCCCAGCGAATGCTGGGCTTGGAATCATCTCCCATCTCACTCACAGCTTCTGACTCTAATAATGGGTTTGCCATTCAATAATGACAGAGAACTAACTGAATGTGTTCATTTCATCCATTAGCATTGCATGTCTGTTCAATAGGAACCCTCAGCCTGGGGTGCTCACACAAACCCCCTGTGTGCACTTTTGGGGGAAGGTTGATTGTTTGTTTTTCCCCAAGAAAATCTCCAAGCAAGGCAGTAATCTTTGTGATCTGACTTCTGTTTCAGTTCTGCCCTCTGAGGAGCATTACAGCTCATGGAGCTCCTGAATCACCAAATCAGCACAGGGAATGCAGTGGAACTGGACAATAGCTAGTAGGTGCTGCAGTCTTCTGATCTCAAAAGGTGAATTTTTTACAAATGCTCTAATGAATGCTCTCACATAACAATGTCTCATATCACACGGTACTTAAAATATAACCCAGTGTCAATGGTAAGTCAACTTTGGCTTTACTAGACCATAAAAATGTGAAGCTCTTCACAAAGAAGGGAATTTCCAACTAAAATGCACTTTCCAGCACTGTGCACCAGCAGGTTTTGGTAGATTGTCTACCTTTTCTTCTGATTCTAATTGTGCGCAAGCATAGATAACAGTAAGGAAGATCTTTGTCTGAATGTCTTGTTTCTTCTTTATATATTTGTTTATAAAACTGCCTGGACATGACTGAGTACCCTGGAACTAACAGTGTGTGGAAGTATTAATTCAGTCTCCCCACCCCTAATATCAATATTTACACACTATGCACAGCAGTTTGCATTTCTATTGATATACAAACCTATTCTGTCTTGTCTGATCACCACAGCAGGAAGAAAGGACAATAAAATGAAGCAGGAATATGAAACAACCTGCTAGCTGAATAGCCAGGAGACTGAGGAGCTCTCTAAATGGCGTGGGAGAGGAATCATTTCCACCCAGTAGCTGTTGATAGAGATGGAGTGTAAGGGATGTACTGTGAGGGAGGTGAATAGGATAGGTAAACAGGATACACCCATGAGCTGCTATCGTGTCTGGCAGAACATTTGCTGCCCTTCACCTTCAGAGTTTATTCACTGTCCCACACTGTCTGCACAGGAATTGTGGAGTAACAGCTGAGGAGGATAAAGCTGCATCCCCAAAAAGAGATTTTTTTTTTTTTT